>WBMV01004911.1:363230-463540 GCA_013396655.1 Campylorhamphus procurvoides | reverse complement strand
TCCCCTCCTCTCCTCCCCTCCCCTTCCCCTTCTTTCCTTTTCTTTCTGAACAAGCTTATGAATTAATAAATATTTGAAAAGAGGTTTTTTAATTTTTTTTTGTAATTTTATAAGCTCTTTTTCTGAACCTTGGGCTTAGTTCAGTAAAAGTTAGTGGCTTCCCAATTTGAAGCATACTTTGCAAATTACATTTAATTTAAAAATCTTTAATACATTAATTCTCTCTTATAAGTTCAGGTGACTTGGTGAAGAATCCCATACTTTTGGGGGGATTCCATACCTGTTGGAAGCCATGAGTTGTGCATTTGGAAATGTCTAGGCAAAATATTTATATGAAAGAAAACTAACACACTTTCAATTTTCTTGTAGTTTAAGTGTTCAACAGGGCAGAATTATTTTGCTGAGAACAGAAATAGAAGAGATGTACATTGTGATATTCATGGAGGTTCTTTTCTCATTTTCCTTTTAAGACTGCAAACTAACCAGTTTGGCAAGAAGACAGCTGACATGATGAGGAAATATCTAGAGTAAAATAAAAACTTCAGAGACCAGATTACTAATAGTGGGACAATCAAATAAAAAGCAAAAGGGTGTGATGTTCAAGGGTTCAAAAAATTAATAGCTAGGGTTCTGGAGGAGAGCACCAAGCAGAGCATGCCTGTCAGCACCCAGTGATTTCAGAAGGGAAACAGACAGCTGATGGAGCTTTACAGCGCAGTGAGTGAGGAAGATTAGGCAGATTCAAACCCCAGCTGGAACAATCACTGGACAAATATTTTTTTAATTTTTCAATCCCACATTAATTTGTAATTACTGTACTGTCCTACAGTATGGGAAACAGCAAAATGGATAGCTGAGTACAGGTTAAGTGCAGAGTGAGTTTTTCTGAAGGGTAACCAAAGGCTCATCTGAAAAGAAAGACCTCAGCTGAGGCATTTTAAAACTAAAGCACTGTCTGAGGCTGAAAGGAAAGGAGCTTAGCTTAAGATCATCCCTGTCAGCTATAAACAAGGCAGCACACAAAGTAAAGCTATGTTTTAAACCACAGGGAGGAATGGAAAAAAAATCCTTTATGTTTCATACTTTCAAACTATGAGAAACTTTGACTAGATGAGGGTAAAACACATACATTTTACTGCAGAAAATCAGTCAGACATCCTGACAATTTACAAATTAGAGAAAGAAATGCAGTGTTTGAAGGGCACAGAAACTGAGAAAATCTTTGTGTATCCTCAAATGACAGACTTAAAGAAGGCTGGGGATCTAATCAAAGTGCTTTAATTCTAGAAAGACTCTCCACCCTAGAAAGCTGTGTGTGCGTCAAAAGCAGTCCATCTGAATTGTATAACTAACAAAGCAGTACTCAACAGGACTCAGTCTGCTGGACACCATGTAAAATATGATATTCCTAGGTAAGAGTGCTGGGAAGCAAGAAGATAAAATGTGAGTAATTTTAATGAAGAGCCGCCAGGTGAGAAAAAAACAAGTGCCAGGTTATTTTGCAGAAACAAATCAGTCCTGGAGAGACAGTCAGAAAGAGATGAGTGAGGTAAAAGAACTGCAGGCTGCTTCTGCTTTTCAGGAATATGAAATTTAACAAGCTTTGGAGAAGATGGAAACTTAGCACTGTGCAGAGAAATTAGGCAAAAGAAGAAAGAGAACCACTGTGTGGGGATTATGGCAGACTTTGTGCAGATTTCGTTTTACGTATTATATGGAGTGAACAACCAGATAATTTTTTTTTTTTGAGATATGTCTTGGGGACTTTGCCTCAGTTGCATCACTACATAACTCTGCAAGATGTTTCCTTATAGTGAGAAGATAGAAACTGAATAATGTAACTGCATGATGTATTTGCACACAATTTACCTGCGTATTGTATGCAATGTTTTATTAAAAGGTAAAGGCTGAACAATAGGAAGAAAAGCTGCCCCTTGGTTTGTCCAAAGGTGCCCACTTGGGGTGGAGTGAAACTATCTGTGTCAGTCCTTAGGACCCTATGAGCACACTGGAGTGGGGATCACTTCCTATAGAACTCCTGAAAGGGGAAGTTATAAGAAGCAAAGACTATTGTCTTTTGGGGAGAGTGGGGCAGTGATGCTGTTAATAAAAAGCCAAAGGGGTCACTGTGTGATTTCAGTTGCAAGCCAAGAAGTCCTAGAATGTTGTGCTATCGGCAAGACTGGAGGAAAGGGCTTCTGTGTGTCAATGGAAGAGAAATGAAAAAATTGTTTTCAACACTTTTTGTTGTAACTTGTATGAGAAGTAGAAAAACCGGTTTTATTACAAGCAAATAAACTGAACGAGATTACTAATCTAAAGCTTTTTTTTGTTTTTGATTGTTACTAACCTATAGGCACTTCGCAGAAGTTATAAGGCATCCAGTCCAGTTTTGGAATGTATGTCAGGGATTAAGCATTTGGAAAAAGGGCATGTTAATTAAGAATATAGGTGATGCAACTTCATGCCATGTGGTCGACCATGCGGCTGGATGGGGGCTGACATATTGCCTGAAACCCCCCCCCTGGCAGGGGGGGGGGGGGCACAGGAGAGCCAATCCAAGTAGAAGAAATGCCCACCCCTCCCCGTTGTAAAATGGGGTTGGACCTTGAGAAGGTTTAAAAGCGGGGTTTTTGAATCAGAAGATGTGCTCCTGGGGATATTATGTGACCAGAACACCCAACATGTGTTGTAACTATATTTTTCTTTTTGTTATATTCCTTTTGTTTCACAGACTTTTGTTTTTTTCTAAATTTAATAAAAGCAATTTTTCTAACACTTGTGACACATCAGAATGAAATTTCATTTATGTGATTGATCTGTTCTTGTTTGAAAGCTGATAAACCTTACTGTAGGGATTCTATGCCTCTAAGCAGACTTTGTTTTACAAAGCTAAGAAAGCAGTTTCTGTAAAAGGCAGACCTGTGGTTCACAGTGCATGTCACTCAAGCTACAGGTTTACTAACTTTTGTCCCACAGATGGACTGGAAAACTGAGGACTTTTGTAGCTTCTGGGGAAAAAATATCCCTGTCCTGAGTTGTCAAGTTCCAATACTTCTTGGCCAAACTCTTTTATATACTCCAAACATGAAGGCTGTTTAATATTAATTTTACTGATTTGATTTAGCAGAGGAATACAAAATACACTGAAAATGAAATACAAATGTCAAAAGTAAGTTACACTTAGCAGTAGAGTGATTGCAATTTACTGCTCAATTACAATGTCAAAGCGATTCCCCTATTAGCATCTATAAAATGTGCATCCTGGGCACCCAAAACTGCCAAAAAGAAATACATGGGTTGAAGCCAGCTCAAGCCCATTGTTTCCTTTTAAATATTTTTGCTTCTTGTCTAGCTTTTATGCTTTATGTTGGGCTGAATCATCCATTCACCCCAGCACTTCGTGATAACCTAACCAACTCAGGGAAACATTCACACTCCTTTAATGAACTCAAAGAATCACCAGTTGATCCATTCAGTTGTTGATAGGTGTTTAACAAAAGCAAGGGCCTCTCTTTGGTCCCCTTTGGGTTGAGATGAAGTCAGTTTATCTGCAAAAGCTGAGTTCAGTCACAACCCTGATTCATTCCTTCAGCTTCAGGGACATGCAGCCCTTTCCCATCCCCCCTGAGTCTTCCTCCATTTGTAGGGTTTTATCAGTCAGTTATGTGATTTGAGGCATGAAATGAAACTGAAATAGGACATATTTTTTAACTGTAAAGCAACAAAACGCTTTGGGTCAGCAGCAATTTTAATTTTGAGAATTTTTGCAATTGCTCATTTTAACACTGACTTTTTAAATTGATCTTGATATAAATTCTGTGAAACTTAAAGTAAAAAAAATCACATGAAAATGTTTATTTGTTTTACTTTAAAATATGTCGGAACAAGTAATTTGGATTATTGCCAGATATATTCCACTGTTGCTATATTTTGACCCAGAAATGTAGTCCTTTCTAAGAAATCATTTTGCTTTTGTCCAATCAGAAAATTGGTTCTACTTGCCCTATCCTGTATGCAGCCAAAAAAAAACAACTAACCAATCTGCATCTAGCATTAAAAACGTTAAAGGAAAATGTGCTACTATTACACGGGAAAGAGTCTTAGGCCAGTTACTTAATCAAAAAGAATCAAATGTTTTTTGCTGTTCAAGAAATGAATGGTAATGATAGCTCTTATTTGAGGTAGTATTTCTTGTATCATGTTACCAATATAAAGACTTTTTTTTTTTAAGGTCAAAAAACCTGATGCAAATTGACTGACACGGTAGACTTTAATTGAAACTGGTGTTCTGGTATCTACTCTGATTCCAATAAGTAGGATCTTAAATCTTATGCTTTTATGCATTACTGGGTAATATTTTCCACGGTTAAATAGTTTGTATGATGGGGAAGTGATCTTGATTGCTTCAATTTGTAAAATGGCACACAAATAAAGTCAATACTGTCACTGTGCCTGCCTCATTTCCTGGGAACCCTTTCATTATATGTAAGCCATTCCCATGAAAGCTGCAAGCTTTGTCTGGGTTTAAAAGTAGCAGAGATGCTTGTGATGAAGCAGATACAGACTTTAGGGAAAGTCATCAAATGTCCCAAACAAAGCACAGATCTTAATGTAGATAGTACTGATCCAGAATATACCTATTCTTTCTTCAGTAACAAAAAGGGAGTTGTAGAACATTTTTACAGACAAATAGTTCTTTACTCTCCTAGGAAGTGACTTCGTCAAAATCAAATTTCCATCAACCTCCTAAGCAATTACTGAAAATGTCAAATTCCTGATAACATCTAGGGAGTTGGCTGCTGTTAGAACGTGTAATAAGTAGCACACATGTGAGATGATAGAATTAATATATGGAACATCTTTCCTTGATTAGTCTATAGTATATAAGTAACATTAATCAAGGAATCTTTCTACTAAGTTCAATTTTTTCTACTAAGCTTTAATTTTACTGTCAGAAGAGTTTATTAATAGGTAAGTCCATCTTTGAGTATAACAAATTCTCTCAAGACCAAACCATAAAGGTCATAGATTCTTTCTCCTTCATTGTAGATTTTTTTGATCTTTTGGTTGTACGAGGAAGAAAATCGACTTTAACAAGACATTGAGAGTAAGGGATGTAGTCTCACTGAAATAATGGGTTAAAATTTACTTGTGGTGTCAGCTGGTTTTAAAGTAGCAATCTTTATCACATTGAGCCACTGTGTAATAAGTTAAATGACTAAATTACTGTAATGAGATATGTAGAATTTTTCTGTAAATGCTTTTACTCTAAAACAGTAGATAGAATTTTCGTAGTAATTTGTATCTTGTATTATCATATTGTCATGGAATCATAGGTTGGTTTGGGTTGGGAGGGACCCTAAAGATCATCTATTTCCAATTCTCTGCCATGGTGGAAGGGGCTGTTGAGGGTGGTGGTGGCAGGGCTCAGTTCTTTCTTTAGATCAGGTTTCTCAGAGCACCATCCAACCCAATCTTGAACACTCCCAGGGATGGGGCATCCACAAATTCTCTGGATAACCTGTTACAGTGCCTCACCACCCTCACAGTAAAGAACTTCTTCCTAATATCTAATCTAAACCTGCCCTTGTTTAGTTTGAAACCATTCCCTTTTGTCCTGTCACCACATGTTCTTGTAATTAGTCTCTTTCCATCTTTCTTGTAGGCTCCCTTCAGGTACTGGAAAGTTCCAGTTAGGTCAGCCCAAAGGCTTCTCTTTTCCAGAGTGTACAGCCACAATTATCTTAGCTTTTCCTCATAGAAGTGTTCCATCCCTCTAATCTATCTGGTGTTCCTCCTCTGGACTTGCTCCAATGGATCAATATCCTTCTTCTGCGGGAGACCCCAGAACTGGATGCAGTATTTTTATTGCTTTGCAAAGTGTCACATTTCTAACTATTTAGAATACTTAATATAACTGTTTCATACTAAAAGAGATATGTGCTCTTTTGTATGCTTAGTTTGCATAAATACTTAACTAAGCATTATTTTTTATTTTAGTTTCCATCAGTGGACAGGGTGTTAATCATAGTAATGTAGAAAAATCTGTGCATAAAGTATATGTCTCCTTTTGCCTATTTGTAAGAGTAATTTGCTGCTGTGTCTCTCAAAGACTCATGTCAATTTAGCTGCTCAAATGCTAAATTAGTTTTAAATCTCCACTGTCTCTAGTGGTTATAGTTTTCATTAGTATTTGAATGACAAAAATCAGTCAGTTAGCAACAAATCATAATGCTCACCAGAGAACTGCATACTAAAATCTATTTATTTAGATATGACAACTTGGCATAGTCCAGAAAGACAGTCTGTAAAACATGGGGTTTATTTTCCTGAAGGATTTACTTTTCAGTGCTCTTGCCTTAAAACTGAGGCAGTTAATGACATTATGGTTTGAGGCCTTGGAAGTTGCTTCTAATTTCTCAAATTCAATCAGTGGGATTGTGCCATTAAAAAAAAAATTCTCTGAGAAGTAATTCAGGTAAAAAGATTCCCAACCTTCAAACAACCCCCAAACAAAATAAAAAAACCCACCCTGTAGTCTCTTCCACAGTAGTGCAGAAACTAAAGACAGACACGTAGCACAGGTATTTGTGTTTTGCCATGTTTTAGCATTTTGAAAGATATATTAGTCTGCCAAGTATCATTTTGGAAGGGACAAAATTCTTAAAAAGAAAAACTGGATCTGACACAAGATAGTATTACAGTCTTCTCATCTTTTATACTCTTACTGATGTTGCTTCTGGAAGCAAGTTTGGTATGGGTAAAGGCACTGCAGGTTTTAAGGTGAATACTAGAGAAGCTTAAAGCAAAAGAGCCTTAAGCATGCCTTCAGGGAGGTTCATTTTATCACAAAAAATAAGTACCTTCCACAGTGATGTATTAAAGTTCACAGTGCTGTTATATCATAGGGGACCAAATCAGGAATGGTTTCACTGAAGGCAATAAGGAAAGTTGTAAGCAGCATTTGAAGCAGGTCCCTATTTTTTGTCCCAGGATTTGTTTTGATGTATAAACATGTTTATTTTTAAACTTCTCTCTCAAGCTCACCAGCTAAACAGGCCTTTTGCTGACTATAAAAAGGTTGCAGCCAGGCATTATAACTTTTCAAATATAGTGGATGTTTCAGGTGAATACAAGCAACATCTCATGTGTGCTCTCAAGTGCTGATGGTGTATTGAACCAGACAAAGAAAGAAGTTATTCACCTATGCTGTTGCCCAGAGGCAAGTGGGAGAAATGAAAGTAGAGAACCAGTTCTTCAAAGGTTACCTCCACTGATTGTCAGTTTTGGCCATTTCATATTTTCTTTCTGGGCACCAATTCAACACAAAGAAGGTGAATATCGTTCTGTCTTCTGATTTGAAATGTTTTTAGGCACTACAGAAGCTTGTTTCAAGTGGAACTGAAATTATAGTTGTAAGAAAATGATGCCTTAGGGTTTTCATGAATTTGTAGATTTTTATACTCTATGTAGTTTCTTACATTTAGAGGAGCTAGCAGCCTCTAAACCTGTGCTAGCTGTCTTAAGAGTCAGATAATAGCTGGAACACCGTGCCTGGGAAACATGTACCAGAGCTAAGGCAATTAGATACCATGTTAGTCAAAACAAGAAAGCGAAGCCCAGCAACCNCCAGCATGAGCTGCTGGGGTAGCTGAGCTGCAGGGAAGCAGCTGCAAAAGGGAGTTTCTCCCTTATTTATGGTGGACTGGGAGGTGAGCTGACTTGGGCCCAGATGTTGCAAGAGTCAGTGTTCCCAGCCTTTGTGAGGGGCAGGTTGTTGTCCCTTGTTTGTTTCGGTAAGACATGGCAGTATGGCAATGAAATGAAAGGGGTGCCCTTCGGATTAATTTACTCTGCATGTTTGAAGCAGTGGTACTTGGAAAAAGCTCACATGGTATTCCTGAAGCCATGAGTTCAACCTAGCACCAGTCTTTTCTATCTGTTACTTGTCAACACATGCTGCACTCTTTTATACTCTTTTATACTTTTATTCTCTTTTTATACTTTATATACTCTTTTATACTTCTTTATATTCTGTACCCCAAAACCCTATAAGTAAAAGAACTCTTCTCTACTTTACCCACATAAAGTCATCTAGGAAAGTTTTCCCCCCCCGCTCCTTACAGCAACAACAATAAACTAAAGTTTCATCCATTCGGGCATAATGCCTTTCAAAAAGAATGTAACAAAGGTGTAGCTTGGATACCTTTCATTCTTCTCTCTTTTATTAAGAGTTCCACCTACCATTGAAATGTTCTCACTTGTATCTCTTTCCTCATGGAGGAAAGGAGCCTTCACCTCATATCACACAGAATAAAGTTCCTGGATTTGAATATAGACATGCATATTCCTTTAAGATCTGCTCTTTAGGAAACATGTTTTCTATCTTTCTTTTTATATTTACACAGACTGACTTAATATACAATGTTAAGGCATTCAAGATAGTTTTATAAGGACAAATTTATCAAGAGTGAAATGGCATTTACACACCTGATAGAGGTATCTCTATTCAGCCACTGACTGCATCTTTCAACTTTTTGATGAGACTTATTAATTTGAAAATTGTAGCCCTTGATCTTGAATAGTAATGGAAAAACACCCTCAAAACAAACCCTTCTCTAAGGTGTGATTATCCATCTGGCTCACATCCATTATTTCAAGTTGTTATTGCAGCCCATTTTCTTTAAATTAAAAAAAATTAATAGAGTCATCTTAGGGATACCCTTTAGGGTAGCATTTTAATAAGAACTAATTATATTTTTTTGACATAAAAGTGAAAGTTTATGCAATTCTATTTTACTCTTGAAAGTGCCTATTCCAGTACTTACTTCCTCAGTGTCACTATTGTGTTCTCACGGTCACTATGAGGACAGGTGGCAGGTACTTGAATAAATACTGTTATCGCAAAGTACAGTGGCTTATTATCTCAGTCTGCTTCTAACTGTTCCAGTCTCTGGGAGACCATGGTCTTTCTCGATCCTGAAAACAGTGGATTCACAATGTCTAATTAGTACACTGTTAAATTATTATTTAGAGGAGATAAATACATTGTCTAGCAGCTTCATTCTATATAAAGCCATCATTCTCATTTTAAAGAGTTGAACAAGTTCTTATGTGTTGTCTTTCGCATTCCCTTACTGGGTTTCATCCTCTTTAAAACATGTAAACATTGAAAAAGGAATGTAACATATATTATCAGTAATTTACCAAGTTCTCACATTTCTATCATTAAGAAAATGTTTGGTTCCTGCTTTATTTGTCTTTAAAGGTCTCCAAGTACATTTCAGTCCATAGAAAGGTATTTTGTGCAAGTTTTCATTAGCTTTTTGATGGACCACATGTATTTCTCCTCATTAGTTTTCCATTTTATAGCCATTGTAACTTGGTATAGAATCTTTGTAGAGTCACATTGTAGAGTTTTACTTTTGTTGTGCAGCTAAAGCAATTCACATATTGTATATTACACTTCAGTACCTCTTAACATCATTTGCTTGCTCTGCACCAGCTGTAGGACAAAGTGTAGAAATTTTGGAGAGTTGTGTGTTATAGTAACGTTAATAATAGTTTCATATAATAATGTTTTTTAAAGAAAACCTGGATAGGGCTCATTCTCAGGTATTTGCTGCTACTTATTGAAATGCTAATAAAGTACCTTTGTTCATTTGTTTTGTTACTATATACCTTAAGAGAATAACATTAGGGTTTGATATAGCTGATGAGTAGTCTGCACGGGTTTGTAAGAGAAGGCTGACTTGACAAGTGTTGAGATTTGCCTGGTCTGAAGACCTCTTATTTGAAAGACCAAAACCCACATTAATTTACAGTAATCTAAGACAAAGTTTCTAGTTTGTATTTAAACAAATATATTCGGTGCCTAATGTGACACTTCCCCTTTCATTGTTATTGGTATTCATCCCTTTCACATTGCTTCACTGTTTTGTAAAAGAAGCTTGGCTGAAACTTTTTTTTTTTAGTAGTAGGTTTCCATTGTTTTCTCAAATTCTAGTGTTGGAGACATCTCTCCCTTAAGTAGAAGATCTAGATAAATTGCAAGACATCAAGTCAGCATGTAAGTAGGACATTTTTTTCATTGAGTAAACCTATTGTTTAGGCTGATGGTGTAATGACAGACTTTATTTTGGTTTTCTGCTTTGTCTTGCCTGAAACCCACTGTGGCTTATTCTGTGGGCGAGATAAAATCATACAAACATCTCCTTTCATTCCCATCTTTCTTCCCCCTCCAGTGAACACATTCAATAAACTCATTATCTAAGTTACTGTGTTTATTTAAGGAATAGAAGTGATGTTTCAGAAAATTATCACAGAAATTAAAAGGATAATTTTAGGCATTTTACAAATTTACAAAATATTTATTCTACTAATAGTGAATGACATAGGAAGGAGACAACAACTTCAAATACATGTAAGAACTTCCGTGGGGGAGAAAGGATTAATAAAATTTGATACGCTAAAAGTTAAACTAATTAATTGCTTTTAAAAATCTCTTTATTGACATCTTATATATAGGAGAGATAAAATGTAACAACATTTGCAGTGAATTTTTCACCTTTTTAAATTTTGTGTACAATTCTCAGCTGTTTCTTCTGTAACGTGTCCCTGGTAGACAGGAAACTCTGACAGCTAGTAATGTAGGTTATATGTACTCTAAACATACCCTTCTCATCAAGTTTTCCTTGAGAGCCTAGATTCAATTTTCTGAGTTTTGCTGCCCCACACTGGGATTACAAGAAATTACTTCACAAAAATCTAACTGAAAGGGAAAAAGCAGTGAGAAAAGGAAAGTAAAGGTATATGAAAATAATGCATTTCTGTAAGTAATCTCTATATTTCAACCATATTTCCTTTATCCTTATTAAGGATAAAGGCATAGCCACACCAACAGTTTTTGCACGTGTAAATTTGTGCTCTTAATTGTTTACCAGACCTTCTTTAGTTCCCAGTTTCTCTCCTTTCTTTCCGTTCTCATTTTCTCTTAAACAATGAACTCTCAATTGTATTTGTCTCAATTAGTTTTGAATATTGTATTTTCAAAATCATTTAATTTATTGTAATCCTAATTTGCACAGTCTTGGACTCAGTCCTGTACTTCTGTACTCATTCTGAATTATAATTGTAAGTAGTTTTGATAGGTCCAGCACTATTAGTTGCATTTTCTATTTCATTACACTCTGTACTTACCCAAGAATATTTACATAGGATTGATGATTTGTAAAACATTTAGGCCCTTCTGATAGATCAGAAAGCAAAGGATTGAATGAAACTAATGCCAGTTTCTATACAACATCAATTCCTGTTCTGTCAAACCATACTTGCTTTCTAATTTGAACTTTCCTGCTTTTGTTGTGTCCAGAGTGTGACATCTTCTATAACTACTCAAAAGATTAGTTTTATTTATGGGTAGGTGTTATGATAAGCTTTTGAATTTGTAAAAAAAATGAGAGTATTTTCTCAGGGTTAGGTACTACTAGCTAGGTATTCCTCAAGATATATGAGCTTAGGTGTGTAACAGTCCAGCCCTAGGAGCTGCAAGCTCATGGGCTCAGCTACAAGTTTTACTTTAAAATATATATGGGGGGGAGTGTTGTGTTAATACCTCAAGACAGCATTACGAGAATAAGCTACAGACTTGTTCCCTAGAGGTATTTATTAATTTAAGGGAGAAAATAAGGGAACTTGGCAAAAGTTCAAAAAAGACACTGCACAAGCTAAACAAAATGTTCCATCAAAATAATGACCCAGCACATATTAATCCAGAACACTTAAGTCAAAATCCAATCCTTCCATCGACAAGTCACCCAAAGCATCAAGAAAGGATCAAAGAAAGAGAAGCAGAGGGAGCAAGAAGAGAGAAGGAGTGAGAAAGAGAGAGAGATCATATAGCTACCACTAGAACCTTGTGAAAAAACAGCTCTCACACAGGGCCACGACATGTGGCACCCTTTTGCCTCTGGTTTTATCTGCCCTGGTCTCTATGACCAAACCCCCCAGGTGGATCCTCTGACCCCCTGCCACTCTGGGGTCCCAGGCCAGGGTGAGGGGCCGTGTTCTCACTGTCCCTGCCAATCCGAGCTGCGTCAGGGGCTCCAGGAGCTGTGGGGTGTTATGGTTTTCCCAGGCTGTTTGTGACTGGCAGCTGTTCTGGGGCTTCCCTGTGTGGGCTCCAGGGCTGCCATGAGGGGTATAATGCCATTCCACCTCTGTGAAGCTGAGCCCATCCCTTCCCCATGAACAAACACATGCACCACCCCCCATAAGGTGGTTCTGACCCAATAATTACTAATCTGGTGTCTAACAAGGTGCCTTACAGATGTATCAGTTTGTTCATTTTATGGGGCCACAATTGTCCAAACCTTAAGAATATTTCCACAGGACTTTATTCCCCAAACAGTGATTGCATCACTGATAACGTTATACCTCAGTCTTATACCTCAGTCTGCATTTGGAGAGCCAGGCATAAGCATGTAAGCATGTTTTGTCTCAAACATTCTGACTACTGCAATAGGAAAGTTGTTAATGGGAGAGGGTCTATCAGACATGGGGCAGCACTGTTCTGAGCCAACTTCCTTTTTCATCTTGAGGCTCAGTGGGACTGCATCAACTTCCCCCTGCCTCGAACTCACTTCTTGGAGGGCTCAAAAGAGCTGTCTCTGCATACATGAACAATAGAATGTGCACTGCATGAAAAATCTATTTTACATAAGAGGCATGCACCAGGTAAACTATGAAAGGAAGTGTATTGGTCCCACTCTCTCTCTTTCTCTCTCTCTCTCTCTCTTTTGACCCCAAATCTGGACCATCCCCTCAGCAAGACCAATGCAGGATCTAAGGTCTGGTGATGTTTCTCCTCTTTCTCTCTTTTCTGTCTTTATTTCTCCCCTCCCTTGCTTTGTCTTGGCAGTGTGGCAATTGTATTCTACCCTGTACTCCACACTGCAGTTTGTTTTGAGGTTTGGGAGCTTGTGAAAGTGTGTTGTAAAAGTTAAGGGCTGGTTAACCAGCACTTCTGAGACTAAATTGTGGCCTGATTGCTGGAGTCAAGGCAACTATGTAATAAAGCATAAGAGCTCCCTGATATAGGGACTGATGTCTTTGTTTAGCTTACTAGCATTTAAAATTAAATCATGCCCCTTTCCAAGCACAGACACCATGTTCCATTCACAATCCTGGTAAGTCTTAGTTAAGTCTGCTTCTGATTTGATCTGATTTGTAGCTCAGTCCTTGAATTATTATGATAATTGTAATGTTTCTTTACTGGATGAAAGGGTAAAATTTGGAGCTGGAGTTCTAGGTGACTTCTCTTTTGTCAAAGTGAAAATAGTAGCGGAAACAATAGTAGAGTGCTGAATCACAGTGCTGGATGTTTTCCTGAATAGTTCTCACAGACTCTATTCATTGTCATTGTTTAGAATTCATGGTAGTGGCACAAAACACCCTGCTCTTGCTCAATCCAATCAGTTGGATTCATCTGATTAAATCACAGGTTGGACAAATTATGAAGGCTAATTGACTGAAGCAAAATCCAGACAGAACTAATAGACTGGTGCTAATGGAATAAAGAATTAAATCACTGAAAGTTAAGGGAAGGACTGCATCTTTTCCTGTAAGGTCGGTCTTGAGTTCATAACTTTCTCAAGTTTGGGTTTATCTAATTGGATTCCTACTTAGTTCTCAGTGGACAGATAGTGACTAAGATACCTGTGCTTAATATAAGACTATAAAATTCTTCCCACTTATAATTTGGTAATGTTATTAATATATTTACCTTTGAGATTAAAATATAAATGCCCTTTATGTAAAGTTTAAATCAATGTGCAGATAAAAAGTAGCATAGATGTTTCCTTAGTATGCACATCTCACCCTGAAAGCTATTGGTCTTCTATGATTTAACAAACAGTAAAATAGGATGGGTACTTTCTTATTTGTGAGACTGTCTTTTAAAGCTTCTTAATTTTAGTATTAAACTGTTTATTAAAAGGAGGGAAAGAATTTACCTGGTTTTCAATACATTTTTATGTCAGCTTTTTTTTCTGGATCCATTCTGGTTTTTGGCTTTTTCTGGTTTTGGGGTAGAATTAAATTTCTTGACAGTATGGGTCTGAATCTTGGATTTGTGATGAACGGTGTCTTGACACTACAGCGATGTTTTTGTTATTACTGAGCACTTCTTACACAGAGCCAGGGTCTTTTCTGCTTCTCACATCATCAGCTCGCAAAGAGTTGAGAAGTGAAACAGCTGGGACAGCTGATTCCATCTGACCAAAATGATATTCCAGACCATATAATGTTGTCTCAGAAAAAAAAGCTGGTGAGAGAAGGCAGAAGTGGGGGACATTTGAAGGGATCGTCTTTGTCTCCCCAAGTAACCATGAGTTTTCTGTCTTTTACCCTTTTGAGTTTTTTCCCCATGCCACCAGGGGAAAGTAAATGAACAGCTGGGTGGTGCTTAGTTGCTGGCTGAAGATAAACTGCAACAGAATCTTGGGTTTAGAAATTGTCTGAGGATATGACTTCTATGAATATATGCATAGAATGAAGACAGACTTTTTTTTTTTTTAATCCACTAATATTGTAGAGATTGCAAGGATTTCAATGGTTAGCTTAAGGGCCTGCAAGACACCTTAATAATCATGTTTCTAATGCCTAGATCAATGAAATAAAATACATGCTTCATTGCATTACTTAAGTAATGTATTCAGCTTTATCTGAGTCAAAAGCCTTTTTCCTTCTTCTTTTCATCTCACTGGTTTACATGATTCTAATGACAAGTAATGAAAAGACATAGTTATACCAAGCTGCAGCCTTACTGACTCCATGTAACTACCACCACTCTTTGCAACAGTGCACCCAGAGCAAGAGTAAAGGCAATCCCAAGATACAGACCTTTTACACAGTGATGATTTCACATGGGAAAAAAGAATAAGATTTGCTTATCATTAGCACAGCATAAAAACATGCAAACAAGACACTGTTCTCTTAAATTCAGTTAATATCTCAGAGCACAAAAAAAATTAAGAGGGGGAAAAAAGGTTGTATTTTTTGACAAAAATCTTCTTAATCTTTAGTGGAGTAGTTAATATCTGCACTAAAGTGTTGTTTCAGTAAAGATCTCTGTCTAGTCTCTGGAAAGGTGCATGTTTCATTCTGTGTATCAAACTATTGAATTGACAGTAGTCAATATTTCCTGTTTTGATATTGTCAGTAATACCAGAGATTAAGTGAAACGAATTTTATTTTTTAAATATAGACTTTGTCCTAAAAATTGAGATAGCACAGTCTTTGGTATTTACTGGTACTCTATAACGTGTGAATACTGAGTATTAAAATAATGCAAATTTAAAAATATTTCAAAATCACTGGTTTATCAGTGCTTTTTCCAGTAGCTATGATTGAAATAATAGACCTTAATATGTATGTATTTATTTATTTATCTATCCATCTACCATTTATTTATTTATTTTAGTATGCTACAGTTAAACTGAGAATTCTAAAATTAATGTTGAAATTAGGGAAGATCTTGAATAAAACCTTCTTTGCTTATCAAGTCCTACTTTTGATATTCTACTTAGCATCTTTGGATTTGCTCTACCTTCAGTTCCATTACTCACCAGGAATACTTTTTCTTGCTGAATGCAGGTGTCTGACCATTATTACTTATTATTTTAAATATTCTACACTCTATGTGGGGCTTAATTTTCATCCATAGACTTTGTGGTCAGTTTCTCATTTGCTTGTGTTGTGAAATGACAGGTCCTTGGAGGAGAAGATGATTGCCCTTCCTGGACATTCTTGGAGACTGGTACTTCTGCAGAACATCCTCCATGAAGTCTGCCTAAAGTCTAATAACTTGGCTACCAAGAAGGACTTTCAGAATTTACTTCTTCTCTTGATTTCTTTCATCCTGTTCCTGTTTCAAACATATCAGAACGAGTATGTCTCCAGTCTTCATTTTCATTAGTTTCTGTGACAAATGTGACACTCTACTTTCTCAGATGGTCTTCTATGTATATATTTTAAAAGAAAAGTTTTAAAAGAGGTGTCTTTATGATCAGGAACATATCTATATGGCAGTGAACTTGAAAAGTCTTAAAGAATATTTTTACATTTTAACAACATTTCCTAAGCTTTTACTTTGGGGTATTTTTGCTTTGTAGAAGTAATTGTTTGGATGTGGTACAAGTGAGTTTATCAGATAAACTCATTCTCCAGTCTAACAAATTATGTGAATTTTTTTAAACTATCATTGCATTTAATAAGCCTGTGTATTAACTTTTCATGCATTTGATAAGAATTTGATTTCTCTCTACTAATTGAACACGGGAGGGAGCAAAAGTACTGTTCTGATATTATTCATCATTAATTCACAATGACCTAATACATAGGGAAAGTCAACTCAGGAGTGCTGCTTAGACTCTCTTTGAAAAGAAGCCAAAGTGGTCTTCTTACTTTTCCTTTTCACAACCCCACTTACCACCCCAATGTCTATTTATGCTTAGAACTTAGGCATCGTCTTTCCCAGAAAGCTAGGTTACTTTCAGTTTAAAGAACTTATGACTTACTTGGATTTATATCTCATTTTTTTAATCACAAGAACAACCCTACCAATTTGACTACATCATGCTAGTGGTGTAAATCTTTGTCCTTGTAGCTCACTGTTATATTTTGAAAGCTCAGCCTTTCCAATTTTTACAGAATGAAAAACATCCACGCTTTCCAGTCACTTGCACAAAATGTTATATTTGGTATTAGGAATATGACAGTCTAGCCAGTGAAGAGCTGTTACTTGATTACTGCTCAGAATGCAATCATTTAGCTACTGAGGCACTCAACTGGTCTATAAATCAGGAAAAAGACAGGCTAATTGTGCCTATCCCCTACTGTACCTATAAGGGAGGATAGTTTCACAGGAATTTTTGTCTCCTCACAAATTGGAATTCCAATTCTAAATTTGTTCCAAATAAATAATGGGGGCAACAAAATTAAGAGCTTGTACTGTCTGGTACAATAACATAAGTGCACCTATGTATAAGCACATTATATAAATATGAGCAACATGACCTTGAAAGGGGGGAAAAAAGTATATTATTTGACTCAAACATAAATAAAATGCAGTAAACAAGCAAAGATTCAGAAAATAGAGAACACGATAAACACAAATGAAATGGGAATAATATTTTGTTAAATACAAAAATAAGAATGGCTGGCAAAACTACAAACAAGATAAACAGCACTGGAAGCCTGCTTGGGAGATGGATGGGTAAGCAGCATAAAAACATTGTACATGAGAATAGAGAGCAAAGACAACAAACCTGCTTCAGTTCAAACTTCTGTTACTCAAGAGCTCCCAAGTTTAATCATCTCTGCTTCTCCAGTTGAGGCCACCCAAGACAGCACCTGTCATTGCTAACTATATAGCAATGGTCTTTGTATCCTCACAGCTAATTTATATTCTAGGTGTCAGAGTGATTTAGGGAACTAACACTTAAAGGGGACTGATATAAGATATCAATAACTGATATAATGTATCAATAATTGATATAAGGAACTAACACTTAGAGGGGACTGATATAAGATATCAATAAGGAACTAACACTGAAAGGGTTAATAGAAATAATTGTAAAGGCCTTTGCTAAAGTTTGCAAAGATACACTGCATGGCTGAGGCCCTGACTAGCTTCAAACATAAAACTATCAGTACCTGGCCTTGAAGTATCTAACTTAGAATGGACACCATATGCAGCTGAAGATAAAAGACTGCATGGCTGAGGCCCTAATTAAAAGTATCAGTACTCGGCCTTGAGGTGTCTAAATTAGAGTGGACACCATATGCAACTGAAGAATAAATCAGGAAACATGTCAAGAAAATAAGATAACTATAAAAGTTTGCTCATTAGACCAGTTCGAGTTGCCAACTAAACTGGTTTGAGCCACTTTTTGAGCCAAGGTGAAAAGTGCACAGTGAGGAAGACCCACAATCTTCATCCCCAAGACCCCCGAAGACCCCGGCCCAGGAAAACTGGATACCAGTGCGCAAACTCAGATAAGAGGAGTGCAGGGTGGAGAAAATGGAAATTATTTCCTGGAACTGATTAGAATAAGCCTGGCCATTCTGATAAAATAATGTATATGTATAAAGAAATAATGAATATGCATATTGTAACTGTATTTAAACAAGCCTGTGAGCACAGACAGGTGTGCATGTCTTCGGTGGACCAATCCCCCATGCACCCAGCATGCTGAATAAACCTACCTTCTCCACAACTACCTAGCTGTGGGGTCTTTTCCGCGCATCAAGAGAGTGAGTATGTGTTGACAACATACAAAAAATAAAAATTAGCATGAAGAGAGTTGATAATAAATCAATAGAGTAAATTTTTGTTTTAAATATAAAACTAGTAGGCTTTATAAGTCTTCTAAAAGATTCCATTATATGGATATGTGACTTCCTTCCTGATAGACACATACATACACAAAAAGAATGTTGCAGAAGTTCTTTAAATAAGATATGATGTGTCAGTAAGCTAAATCTTTTAAACCTTGTGGCATTTTTTTTCTTAAAGTCTTCTAGCAAGTGAATTGGAGAACAGATGACTCTAATCACTAAATGAAAGTTAACTTATAAAGTTTATAAAGTGGGAAAATGCTAACATCTTCTGCTTCTGTGAATTATGATGGCCACTTAAATACCTTTTCTGACCTGACAAAATACTGAAAATCATAATTTTGCAGTGTGTTTGTACTGTCTCAGAAAGCATGCTGAAACATTCCATAGTAAAACAATTCCCAGACATCAAACTGTCACTATCATTGCAGTTTTTGATGATACATAGTTGCCTATTACTAACAAGTAGACACAACACAATGTTTACAGTCTACAGTGTTTCTACAAATTTACTTAGGTGACAGAGATAAAATCTCAGCTATGAGTATGTCATCAGGGTGGTTTTTTTCTCCTCTTTATGAGAGGCACTTTCTGGGAGAAGCCACTTTCATTCTCTCATTTGTGTCAAATAGAAGTCTTTCTTCCTCACTCCTGTGTACCACTTAGAAACTGCTTCTAAAATGAGGTAGGTGTACTGTTTTAAAACTCGTGAGACAAGCCACTTAGGTGAGTGTCTGCCACTGCAGCAGGAGATGGTGATGAGAGTGTGAGTGAGCAGGAGGGCTGGGGCAGGGCTCTTTCTGGATCTCTGCAAGGAAAGCCAAACAACAACTGTCTTAATAAGATAATTGCTTTAATAAGAAAAAAGACAAGAGAAATAACGATAGAAACTGCTTAATCTTTTCAGATATTGGGCAGCCCACATTCATGCAGCATCAGTTGGAGCCTAGATGGATTTTTCCCATAGTGCTGTGAAGAGCAGCTCAGATTAACTCTTGTATGAATCATTGACTGTGGATCAAAATATTGGTTGAATAGAATAACAAAAGGGTTGATTTTCATTTGAAATTTATTAAAGGAACAAATTAAGAAGAAAAGACACATATATATTAAGTACATTTTAGGCAGAAAGTACAAAATACTTCAATGTATGTGTTTTCTCTGTAAAACTGAAATTACTTTGCACAGACTACAGATATTAAAATATCATATCCTTGGTGGAGACAGCTCTAGGTATGATCAGTAGAAGGACTTAAAGTACTTATGTTTTGAGTATTTTGTAATAGGAAGTATCAAGCTGTTTAAAGGGTCTGGTCCTGTAAGTGTACTAACAATGTTCATAGCACTGGCTTCAGCACAAAGCACAAAAGATGTATAAATTGGAGAAGAGGAAACGAATTCAAGAATACTGGTACTTTTGTTTTCCCTTTGTATTATTTTTTTAAGTCATCCTTCTCTCACAAAAGTGGTGTGACAATGAATTAATTGGCTTCACCGTGTATGTCAAAGGCAGGCATCTGTCTGATGAAGAGAAGATTTTTCATTCTGTATTTTCTTCAACTTTATCCATTGGGTGGTGCAGGCATTCTCCCTCCTTAATATCCTCTGAATGTTCAAAATCCTAGTCAGAGGTATTCAAAAGAGTACCTATCATTGTGTTTCTCAGACAGGTAAGAGCTTTCTGCTTACATTTCAAGATACGCAATGCAAGCCAGCTCTTAAAGGAAAATTGTATAACTGTTTTAGTTGCAGCTATACTGTGCTGGAGCTGAAAATCTCTGTGGGGAGGATAAATAGATGAAACAGGTTTTTTTTTAAGTGAAGCTGACTTGTGCCTGGTTAGTGTGGAGGTGGACAGAAAGATCTTGGGTTTATTTGTGAATCATTCTGTGATTTTGCAGTTACTGAAGTATGCTAGCCTTTCTGCCACCTTGTTTCCCTAGTCTTTCTCTACCTCTTTTCTCCTTCTTCCCTACATGCAATCCAACCTCATTGTTGTGCTAGTCTGGAGTTTTTTGGATCCCAGATACCTGTATGGTTTGTGCTGGATTAGTCTTTGAGTGCAATTGTTTGTCAAATCATCTTGAAGGAGATTTTCTTTCTTGCTCTCTATATCCTTTGCTGATGACACTTTCCTTTTAATTAGATTAAAAATTTACCAAGCACTCAGAGTATTTAGAGTGTTTAACTCACTTAATGGACAGTAGCCCCTTTTCTTGTTTGTGGCTCACTTAAACTTCTGTCCTCATAAGGAATTAAATTTCCTTACAGAAGACTTTCATAAGGTCACAGGCATAAGCACAAAGTAAGTGGTGGAAGTATACCATGAGGTATGAGGAATGGAGATGGAACAGAAGAGTATAGCTTACCACTCCCAGGAGGGACAGACCTTCCTGTGTTGCTTCACTAGATTTGATGTAACTATATTCTTCAAAGAGATGAGACTAACTCCTGCTGATGAATGTCTTGAAAATTATTATTCAGTGAACAGAGGTGGACAGCGCAGAATAAGATTTACCAATTAAGTACATTTTGAATGTTAAAACTGCCCAAGTTGATGGCAGCCCTTACAGTGTTTTGGAGATGTAAACCTGGAGGGCATTTCAAGGTATTTGCAGGTCACATCTTTTGCAGTGAAACAAACTTAAATGTAACTGTCATAACTGTCATGCACCTTATTCTTTAAGTAGCATGAACATGTTTTTAAGTGGCCTGCGGAGAGAGATATTTTTTACAGGTACTAATGCTTTTGAGAAAACCAAGGTTTTCAGTGTAAATGCTGTTACTTAGACATTTAAACTGGTGTTTTGTCTTGAAAGTTTTGAATGTTTATCATATCTCAGTTTCTTTGTTTTTATCTTCCCTTCAAATACAGTGGAGAAAAGAATTTTTTTTTCACTATCTCTGTAATTTTTGTCATTACTGGCTCTAGAACTTCTTATCCTAGCAATGCTAGACTACAGCATAGAAGTTATTGTCTACTATCTGTTCTATAACACCAGCAATGACTGAAGCTTTTGTCTTGTCTCCAGAGCCTGACAGATTGATCCTTTTAAATTGACACAAATATCAGCATGTTTTTCACCCTTACTCTTTTAATCTATGCTTCACTTGTCTCAGCCTCTTGAAGGCTATACTGCTTCTCAGAATGTCTCAATCAGCACTGGTGAAATTGTGAACAGACACTACCATTGATCTTAGGAATTCATACAGTGTGGTTTATTGTCAGACCTTGCAAAATAAATTCTTTTCAGATGCCAAAGGGCCAGTAGTGTTTAATGGGACCACTCACTGTGTGTTCCCACAGTCCTTGGCCATAACTCTTGCCTGTCTCTGACTGTACATACTTTTCAATGCATCAACTAATGCTCAGGCTGCTTGGAGGTGGTTGAATGTCACTGATGATGCATTAGTTTATGCATAGCTAGCAAGGACTAACAGCCCTTCTTAGTAGTAAGGAGTTTTATAAATATGTGATGCTGCTGATGACTGTAGATTTCAGTTTGCATACAGATAAGCTCACCTGTTTTTAGTGGATATAAAAATTTAGCCATTTTCTTTTAATTGAAGACTGGGGGAAAAATCTTAGTAAAGTAGTTTACAGAATAAAGAAATAAGCAATTGTTTTACAATTACATGGTACTTGGTAGATGGAAGAAGGTAATTTTTTATGATTTCTCCAATATACTTTGCAGAATTTTCAGAAATTAAATAATCATATCACTAAAATAATTATGTTGCTACTACCAAAATAAACATTAAAAACTTTTTTTTTTCCAGATTAAGACCTCATCTGAAAGGACTAATACAAAAGAAATAATAACAATATAAAAGAGACAAAACCTGAGGTAAATTACATTGGAAAAACAGGTAGCTTCAAAAATAATGGTGACAGAAATTAATTGGTTCATGTCTGTGCACTGCTACTCTAGAGTCAGAATGTATTTGTGAAGAGCATTATAATCTGAAAATATTGATCTCTTCCAGTGTGTGTGGAATCAAAGACATTTATCTGTATGTCTTTTTGCAGTAAGATTTTTAGTTATATTCACTGAATAATCATGTTTTCATTATTTAGTGGTTGTAGAGATTTCTACTTCTGATCTGTGTAGAACTTTTCTGAGGTTTGCAAAAACTACAAGAATGCTTAGGATTAGACAGTATAGTTGCAGATCCACTATTATTACAAAAAGACTGAAAGAACTTATATTAAAGTGTAGTGTTTAAAGAAATGCAGCCCTGAACATTTATATTTAGTTGAGCTTGGTGAATAATATATGTAAAGTTTCATCACATCTGACTGCCTAATCAGAGGTCCGTTTTGTTCTGTGAAAACCTATCCTGCCATATAACAGGTGTATAATAAGGTCATTTTCTGAAGTATTTCTAAAGGGCTTGAATTTTTGTTACCATTATTAGCCATGAGAAATTATTTACCATCTTTCTCTGTTAGGTTACTTGACAGGGTTGTTGCTCTTCCATTTTGGCTGACACTGTGACTCAAAATGGTGGTAACAAAGCATTATCTAACAGCAGGCACAGCTGCCCTGTCATCGCTGTTTCATTTGAGCAATTAGCCATTTGAATACTGTTCAAAGTCTCACTGAGTTACAAAGACTGTTTCTAACCATCCAAATATACTGAAAGGACAATGTTATGACCTATATATAAGATGCAACTGGTTTGATTCTTCTGTTCACTCTGTTTTTAAAAGAAATCAGAAAAGTAATTTATTCTGTGGCTTTCTTTCAGATTTTTTAAGTTATTTTAAGAAACTTGCATAGTTATTTTGCTGTGTAATTACCTTTCCATTCCTGTTGCAGTAGATGCATTATGTCTTTTCACCAACATTACTTTTTTTCCCAGAACTAGATTTTTATTACCGATTCAGTGTTCCCATTGCTTTTTGTTACTCTGATTCCCTTGTGACTTTTAGGACAAATTTTCTCTTTCCTCTACGACAGGAGACTGCCCTGTTTCACTTTCTGCCAATGAAAGTATCTTGCACTGTCACAGTCTAACTGTGCATGACATTCTTAAGGGTTGAATCTGTCAGCTGAGTCTCAGTAGAGTATGCTAGTAATTTTAAAACTTGCTGCCTTTTCTTTAGGCAAAGAAATACTCAAATAGCTCTTTTAAAAGTAGATTGTCACTGCCCACAGAGGTAGATGTAATATTAGTAATTATGCTTTAGGAATTAGTCCAGTAAAACAGGGAAAAATCTATACTCGTATGCCCTCACTGTAGGCTTTAAATATGCAGCAGACTGTCTTCACCTTCCTTTTCTGAAGATTTAGTGACTAGGTTTAATTAATCATTGAATGTGAAACTGAAATGAACTCTTAAGTCTTCTCAATTCAGACTTCTGTGTCTGGTTTTATGAGGAATAGTGGCATACTAACAGCAAAGCTGAGGCACTGTACTCTTTAGGCAATTGTCGAGCATGAAACTCATCTGTGGAAGAAAATATTCTTTAGATTGTTTCTTAAGAAAGTGAGGCTTAGAAAAATTATAAATCATATAATTTCTTCCTATACATTTGAGTTCTCTTGGGGTAATTTCAATGGAATTTGAAGGAATAGTAGTACCAACTAACTGAGCTCCTGCAGGTCTTTGAAAAGTAGCTGGTAGAAGGAAAAGGAAAGAAATCACTGCCACCAGTGTAAATCTAACAGATAAAGAGCCATACAACTGGCTAAAACCCATCATCATAGAAATATTTATCTTATAATGGTATGGAATTTAACCCCAGGGTTGGCTACTACTTGCCTAGACCCTAGATGGGCATTTTGAGTGATAGCCACTGACAGAAGTCCATCAGAGTCTGGAAGTCACAGGGTAACTGACAGAAGAACCTTGAAATATTACACATGTAAGAATATAAATCCAAATGTCTCTGGGCTTTATTTAGTTCCACACTCCATGGAGTGGCAATATGTGATACAAATTTGCAGAGAAGTTATGGATTTCAAGAAAAATTACTGTGGTTTAGTTGGGGGGAGGGAGGGGTGTTGATGTTTGTTTGGTTTGGTTTGGGTTTTGTGGTGGGGTGTTTTTTTTTGTTGTTGTTACCATTGTTTCTTGGGGGTTTAGTTTTGTTTTGTTTTTTGTAAAAACACTATTCTGATGCTATGATCATTCATTGACTCTAAAGTGAATAAAATTTCTTACTCTCTCTTACACTTTGCATGGACACTTTGGAGCCATTTCAGCTGAAAGGCAGGGTCCTCTTTTCATATTAAGGAATTTTCCAAAATTAAAGACACACTCATGCAGTTAAATTCAGACTTTTTTGTTTGTGTTGCTGTTGTTGTTTGTTTGTTTGTTTGTTTTTAACAGAGAAGCCTTTGTCCATATTTATTAGAAAGAGAGACAAAGCATAATGCATTTATGAACTAACACTTAAAGAGCTGGTTGGAAATTACCCTGTTCCATATACTTTCTTCCCCTGAAGGAAGTTTTTCAAATGCGGTGAAGTTAAAAGAAACCTATCCTTTGACAATGGAGTAAAGGATTAAACTACAAGTTTCCCTCAGCAGGAGAGTTACTGTTTCTTATGCACATGCTAAATATAATCATATTGGCAAATTCTTGTTTGTCTTCATTTCCTATTGTTCTGAAGGTGAGGAAGAAATTACATTGTGCCAGCAGATAGGAGAGAGAAGACTTATTTTTCTGATTTTCTCTAAGTTGACTATATATTTTTAGCCAACTTCCTTAATCACTCTATAAAGCAACAAAGCCTGATTTTGTCCACACTGTGTGCCTCATTGGCAGTCTCATGTGACTACAGTATGAATTGGAATCTTGTTTACTAAATCACAACTCTGTCACATTTACTTAAATTTTCTGTGAAAACAGCCAGACTGAAATGAAGCATGACTTCACTTTATTAGAAAGAATTCTATATCTAAAGAACTTACTATCACATCTAAGTGGAAATAACAATGAGGAGTTCCCCTGCATGTGTTTCCAAATAGTATTTTTGAGAGAAGCAGATAAATGTTTCTGCTGCTATAGGAATTAGTTATAGTTCTGTTAGCCAGTGTTGCATTAAGGGTACAGAAATTTGTCATAAGATAAACCTGATTGCATTCCAGCTGATCCTTAGAAATCAGAGAGGCTTGGTGTGTCTGGGCTTCTGATTATAACCAATTCGACACTACAAGTCAGGTTGTGCTCAATAAGAACTTGTAAAATTGCAGATACATGAATGGTGTGGTTTACCATTCTGTTACTGTAGGTCTGGATAAGTTGAGTGAGAACTAACATGATCCACATTCAAGAATAATATGGGTTTTTGAAGAAACAGGACAGCATGTTCAGGATGGCCAGTGATAAATGCATTAACTGCAGCATATTACATGTGTCACAGCAAAATCATAGTAACAAAGATCTATTAGTGATATGTATATATTAATATATATGTTTACCTATAAAGAAACGTTCCCAAGTCTGTTCCAATATAGTTAGAGGTGCAAAGCCTAAAGGCATCCCTTCAGGTCTGTCAACTGAAGTGTTTTCCCCCATCTTTTTTTCTTTTTTTCTTTTTTTTTTTTTTATTTTTACCTTTCCCTCAACACCCACACCCCCACCCCCTGCCCCCTTCTTTTATACTATAATTCTCTACCCTTCTCAAATGTGTGGAATAATCACAGGTTATAGGTGGGATTTTGGTGGCTGTGGTCATAATGTAAGGCATGTTCTCTTTTCTCCTCATTTGCATTCTTAGGGGTGTGAAAGTCGATATATTAATGGGACTTAATGAGAGTCTCGGTTACTTTTGGTCAAAATTTATAGTTGATGCAAATGTAAAATAAACACTTTGTTGCTCCTTCACTTACTGAGGTGACACTAAAGGTTCTCTAACCTTCACCAGAGAGTCTTTGTACTCATCCTTATCTTCTTGAAGGATTAGTTTTGTAACAGGGCTTGTTATGCACGGTGGAAGAGGAGTCAGTCGGCTGACACACAGATGCAGGTGCTCCTCTGTGCCTCATTGAGACAGTATGGGGCCATGAGGCCTCCACTTCACCCCAGACACCATTCAGTTGTCAGCCCTTGCTCAAGCCAGGTGCAAGATTAGCAAAAGGCTCAGTCCATGTTTTCCTCAACCAGTCTCAACAATTCTTCACCAACAGAGGGCAACTCTGTAGTAAATGTGATAATGTATCACAGCCCGCTAGATTTCTCTATAAACACTTATGCTGATATTTTCCTATGGAAACTGGTAAACATCATTAAGGAGTTTTGGTTTTTTTAGAAGAGGGAGGGAGAAAATAAATTTAGTTTTCCTAAGTGACATTAAGCACTAGCTTACTACAGTAGGCCTAGAGCTAATATGAGCTTTTGACTGGTTTCTTTATTTAGTATCACAGAAACACAGTACAGGTAAGGTTGGAAGGAACCATAATGGGTCATCTGGTCCAACCTCCCTGTTCAAACAGGGTCATCCTGCACAGGGTTGTGTCCAGACAGTTCTTGAATATCTCCAGTGCGGGAGACTCCACAACCTCTCTGGGCAATGTCTTTTCAATAAGAGAGGGTTGTACAACATAGGTTGCATGTATATTCTATTCTCTACTTAATGTTGCTGCATATTATAATTTTACTGTGATTTTTTGTAAAGGAATAAAAATGCTTGGGTACCTGATATATTGCTGAATAGCTAATCTACTATGATCTTGTAAAAAAAGTCATTAAACATCACAGTGAGTTATGTCTGAGTAATCTGTCAAATTCTAAATTATTGATGTTTTCTATTAGGATCTGTTACTAATCCTGCTGTCTGTATGCACAGAAACCCAGATGAGCTGGAGGGCTGGGCAGATGCATAGTTTGAGATGATGATTTCTTTGATTCAGTGAAGGTGGAAAGACAGGGAACCAGGAAGATTGGGGTTTATCTACCAAAAAGCCAAAGTTGATATTCTTTAGCAACTGTTCTCAGGATATTAAGAAAATGGCCCAAACACTGTAGCACCTTATCTAGGTAAGATTATAAATCAGTAAAAAAAAAAAAAAGTCACATAATGCTAACACAACCAAGTTCTTTGCCACAGTAGAAAGAGACGTGTCTGTTCATATTAATAAACAACTGCTATAACATCTTAACTCATGCACTGTCATATTAACACAATTCTGCATCCCATTGATTCTGTGTGAAGAGAAGCCAAATACTTACTATGCAGTTTTTCAGCGGATTGTAGAAATGTATTCCAAAATAACTACACAGAAGGCAGTTTCTCCTACAGAAAGTAGTTTGCATGTAGTATTAATGTTGTTTAAAAAATTAAAACTGGTAGCTCTGGAATGAATAAAATGTAATTTCACCTTTTAAAATCAGATTAAAGACCCGAACTATAGTAGATAAGTAATGAGAATTTGTAAAAGGGAACTAATCTTCTCAAAGTAATACTGAGAAATAAATTGCATTAAAGACTTTGAGTTAATTTCTTATACTCTGCCTCTAATCACAGGGAAATGATAATATTTCATGTTTTACCCAAGACTAGTATCATTTGCTGATTATCTGGAAAAAAAATGTTCTAATTAAGAAAAGTACTTAAGTATGTTCTTAAGCTTCTGCTACTTAATATAAAACAAGCATGCCATGTAATAATTAGACTACATGTTCAGAATTGTTGCTTTGTAGATGCCTATAAATATTTCTTTAAAAAAAAAATGTAATAAATGTTTGGCAGTAAAATCTTTAAACAAGGCAAGCCTTCTGGTAGGATGTGACCCAGCAAAGAATCGATAAACCATTTCTACTTATACTTGTAGGTAGTTTTGCTCGTAAGGTTTTTTTGTATGGAAAGCTTTTATGATTTGCAGAAATTTTTATATGTTGATATAGTGGTAGAAAAGGAATTTCTCTTGTTATTTATTTTCTGTTGCCCATGGCATATTCCAAGACCACTTAATTTCCCCTTTTTCTAATAATTTGGACTTTTTTTGTCTATATCTTATGCAGTACGTACTTAATTTGCATTTGTTTCTGAAGATATCAGGATGACTGTCATTCATCTAAATGACTTCATCTCCTCCTTTTTTATATGGACCTCATATAATAATGGTGCAGGCCAGCAATTATTGGGGAGGAATATGCAAGGAACCTGTGGAGTAAGAATACTGAGGGAAAGATAAGGAAATGGAAAACATTATATGTGGTTAATAGCAGAATGAAGCAATTTAGTACTGTGAGGGAATGGTTCAGAGATAATTGGAAGACTAAAAGGCAAGAGAATGTCTGAAGAAATGCACTTCAGAAAGAGTAGCAAGGTGCAACAAGATGGTGGTGGTAGAGAAGCAAGAAAGAAGGAAGCCTCTTCTGTTTTTGTTTTGTATTCATTGAAAGTGACATTTTAAAACATAAACTGATGAATTGCAAATTGAAGATGAATATTGCATGAGTTGGGAAACCATTTTAAAAGAGTATAATACATTTTGAAACCAGCTGCACATTACCAAACGAGTCGCAATAAAGGTTGTATAGTGGTTGTTGGCAGAAAGTAATTTATTTAAAAAACAAGAAAAGAGATCAGAAATCAGTGGATTCCCACAGCATGTGCTTTACTTCTCAAACTAACCATGTGGAAAATCTCACCCACCTACAAAGATGTTTTAAATTAGTTTTTAATGTGTATACAACAAATTGTATGCTCTTAGGGTCCAGGAACTTTGATTTAAATGATAGATGTAAAAATCTGTTGCTCAGGTACCACTTTTATACAAAATCTCCCTTTAATTCTGGGCACTATTACCATCTTTCGTCTGAGCCACATATAAGAAGCAGTGAAGTGAAGATGATTTTTAAAAACTCATTTCAAGTATGTGGTTTGTTCCTACACTTGGTAATATCTCGGGGGAAAAAAAGGGGAAGTTTTAAAGGATGTAGTTCCCTGAAATTAATTTTATTCTTATTTCCAGTAAAAAAGAAAAAAAAAAAGAAAAAGGAAAAAAAGGGGGACAAAAAAGGGAAGATTTGTATGAGAAATTAATTGTTTAAAAAAAAACAAATATCAATTTGTATGAATAGTCTAAACACAATCATGAAATATCAAATATATTTTGTATTTTTTTCCTTCTGTAATTTAAAATTTTATGTTTTGAAGGGACTTCCACTGTTCCTCTTTCCCTCCCTCATTTCCCTCTTTTCAGTTTTTGAACTTTAAGAATTGCTAAGATCACACATATTCTTTTTCCTCCATACCTTTGTTCCAGGGTGTGACGCTTATGGTAACACACCAATTACCATGATGCACTTGACAGAGTCACTAGAATTGACAGCACTGATGCTAGGTAGCATATTGAAAATGACAGTCATTGACATAGTACTGGAGTGTTTCTGTACATTACAATGAAATGTTATTTTGGGAGATATTGTCAAGTGCTTCTACCACAACATTTGTGCTTTTTCATTTTTATGGTATTTGAATAGCCTCTCCAGTGCCTGTGAGTACTGCATAAGGGCATTCTGTTAGAAAAGACATGTAGTGACTGAAATTGAAAAGGAAACTCTCTATAGAGCGATGCCATTTCTTTAACCACAGGCAGTGACATAAAAAAAGGCTGAATATGAAACTCAATAAATTTTTATGTTCTGTCTCTTCTATGAGCTGAAGGATCAAAGCTGTCATAACATTTAGAATGATTAACCTAAATAAAATGTGACTATTTAAATAAAAGAACGTATGCATTGTTACTGAATATTAATGTTATTATAGCTTACAGGCCAAGAAAGAGTTTCAAATAGTTGCCAAGATTATTGAAAAATAAATTCTGTTATATTCATGTTGGTTTTCTTAACTTCTTGCTCTGCCTCTGGAATGCAGTGATCTGGTGCAATTTCATGCTGAGGTGGATAGTACATCAGAGCAACACTACACAGGGTTTTTTCAACAATTTTTGATGCAGAGTGATCTGCAAAACTTTCCAGAGAATTTTCCTTTAGGGCAAAAGGCTTGGAATCATTGACTTTGAATGAAGGTAATCTGGAAAAGACTGCCTGCATCAGTAGCACCCAGTTGTGCTATTGATTTCAAACAGACCATGTTTGCTTTCCTACTGCATGATTTAACAGTGCTTGACTGACCTTGCTCAAACAGACTGATGTTATGAATGAGGCTTTTTTGTATCTTTTCTTTATTTTCCTTTTTCTTTTTTTTCTGAATGTCCAGTGTTTTTAGAGTTCTATGCCTTTCCCTTAAAAAAAACCCTTTAAAATGAAAGGTATACAAAGTACCATCTCATTCCATCTAGTTACATGAATATTTGCCAGAGTAGTAATTAGGGTTATGCAATAGATTTCTCCTCATTTAAAAATCAATAACCATAGAATCACAGAATAATTTGAGTTGTCAGAGAACTTTAAAGGTCACTTGGTCCAACCACCCTTGCACTGAGGAGGGACATTTTCAATTAAATCGGGTTGTTCATAGTCTTGTCCAATCTGATTTTGAACGTTTCCAGGGATGGGACATTTACCACCTCTCTGGGCACCTGTTTTTTCACCACCCTCATGATAAAATTTTTCATCTTTATATCTCGTCTGAATCTACCCTCTTTTTAGTCTAAAACCATTATCCCTTGTTCTCTCACAACAGGCCTTGCTAAAAGGCTATTATTTGCTTGACAGAGTAATAGCCTAGTGTAGTGAGAGCTTTGCTTCCTGTAACATGTAGTTGTGATTTGCTTTGTTTTTTTTTTCTTTTTTTTTTATTTTAACAGGGGGTGTTGTCATGGGCAATGGAGCAGAAGAATGGGCTGCTTCTCTTTGTTTTTTCCATTTCTGTTCATTTTTAATTAAAAAAATAATGAGGAAAAAAACAAACAACCAACCTTGTAGCAGTTGTATTTAACACTCATTTACCTCTGTTAAGAAGAGTGCTTTTTCTAATGGGCACCACAATTTTGTGAAGTCAATAACTTCTGAAATATAAGGTCACTTGGATTAACATTTATAAAAGTAAATGTGATGTTTTAACAACAGTGCATAAAACTGTGATGGATCACACACTGTATCAAACAATGCAGGGCCTCTACAATTCATTGCCATAAAGGCAAATTTTTGCTGCAGGTGAACAGAAGCACTTAACTGTTTCAGGTAGTATTGTATGTCTGATGTGTCAAAACCACAGTGGTAATGTATCAGATTAAGAGAAGAATGGAATGTCAAAAGAAAGCTGAGATTCAGAAAGGGAGGAGAAAATACTATTTTTAAAATTTAACAATGACAGACAATAGAACGTAGAATTAAAAAGAAAAATCCAACAAGCCTGTGAAGCTACAATTTGGAAAGAAATCTGAAGTATGAGAGTCTCCAAAGCTAAATCTGTAATGAGATCTTCATGGTAGCCTAACATATTTAATTGATTACAACAAATAAAATGTGCATGTCTGTATGCTGAACATCTTCATGCTTTGTCTCTGCTCTGAGGAAAATAGGCTGAAGTTTATTATTTGTAAAAAAGTATTTGCTTGACAGGGTAATACAAGTTGTTAGCACACTGGCTCTCTCATTTACTAGAGTAACTACTGGTTATTTAATTTAAAACCTGTTTATTTATTTTATCAACTTAAATGTAGCTTGGAAATTATTTTGATTAATTTAAGGTCTCTCTTTTTAAACAATTTTATAGTAATGGACATGCAGTATGCTTGGCGGACATACTGCAAAGTACATGTATGTCAATTGTGATTATGTGAAAAATCTGTTTGGGCTTATTTTTCAAAAGTCTGCAGGATTTGTGAAGTACTTCTTCCATGCTGCTAAGCAAGTTTAAATCTTCAGATGGAATACCATGTTGGTGTTAGACTCTTCAGTTTGAGGAAGATATGAATCAACAATAAAGGGCCACAGTGAGGTCAAAGAGAATTCCAGAGAAAAAATGCTGCCAGCAGGCAGAAAAAGGAAATAAAAGAGGTTATTGATACCCATGTACAAGTTATAGTGAAATTAACACCATCAAGGAAGATTAGCATTAAACATAAAAAAGTCTGTATTTTTTAATGGTGATATCATAGATATACTATACTTACTACTTTGGAGGTTTTAGAAAATCCACCACTGCTTTTTTCTGAGACAGACAAATATTTGTTTGGAGATAATGTTGAATAGAAGATGGTCTTTTGTCAAATGGGAGAAAGGATAAGCCATGGTTAGAATCTACAGTTGTTAATGTAATGTTAGTGTTATAGGGAGAAAAAAAGGATTTGCAACTGCCTAAAGTATGTATTTCCTAGACTGCCAGATAGCTGAGAAGATAGCTGAGAAGAAAACAATCAAATAAAACTGTATTTGTGACCTTTTTCTAGTGCAATTTTTCAAAGGTATTTATCAAAACTTTGAAAATCCATTGAAAAGAAATGCCAGTGTTCTTTACTTGTGTTCTCTAGGCTTCCTTGATAAAACAGGTTATGGCTGGATGATTTTTTGTAAAACATGGATCACATGGTTTTGAAGTCTATCCATCTCTTTCAATACATTTTCTATTGAATTGCACAGACCTGAGATTAAAATCCATTAATATCTGCTTGTTTTGGTTTTGATTATTTTGGATGGTTTGGGGTTTTTTTAATTTTATTTCTTTGGGTGGGTTTTTTTTTTCCTTTTTTTTTTTTTAGAGGAAATCAATGGATAATGAGTGCATAGGAAACTTTCTTAAACCTAATACACTTTTTAATTCATGAATTTATATTGATGACTATTTCATGTATCAACTTGCCCACAAAAATTCTGTAGATTTGGAATCTTAATTTTTTTCTATATGACTATTATATGTAAACTGTAGATTACAATTAATTAATTCAATATAAATAGTGTGGCATTTGTTTCTGTTTTTTATTAAAGAAAATATACAAGGAAGAGCTAAAGACTGGGTTTGGGGAATAGTTGTGTCCTTTTTACTCTTGATTCTGAGCTGTTTGGAGCTTTTTGTAAAAAAACAGTTGAAACATGCGACCTAGGACTTAAACTGTGAAAGTGGAAAATCTAATTACAAGTTGATTTAGAAAATGTTGTGAAGGAAAATGATGCTCCTATTTTCATAATTTGTTGCTTTTATGGTCCTTTTTTATAACTTTTATACTTTCTTATGGAGAAAGGGAATAAAATGAAGTTCTTTGAAATAGAATCCCATTTATGTTCTTCATGCAACATTTGTATAAAGGAACATTGTAATTCTAGGACTTGAGTTTACTCTCCTGTGATTCATTCCACAAAAGCCTTCTCACCACTTTTTCATATATCAGCAACAAAAGAGGCCCATAAATATGTGTTATATTTTTTAATGTTTGCAGGTAAACTTTTGGGTAATTTTATGTTTGTTTGCTGTACGTATAGCAATACTTCCACTGATGTCACTAAGCATATATTAAATGAAGATTTAATTCAGGCGGTGAGCACAAATGTGATGTGGATGCTTATGAAATTGATAAGGCCCTAAAAAACCCTTATTGAGCTTTTTAAAACAATTTTATATCTTACTTAATATCTAGAAAGACTTTTGGGGTAGCAAAGCAGTGAGCTTAATATGTATTTCCTTCTTATAAAAATCTGCTTTTTTCTTTTCCCCTATAATTTTTTTTGGTCTTTTGGAAAGTACCTTTAAAGCCCAGCTAGATGGCTTTATCCACAGCAGTCCAGAAGTACCTGACCACAGCTTTTGCAATAGGTTTCAATAGTGTGAACCTATCAACTCTTAAGAGAAAAAGGAAAAAGGTTTCCTCCTCCTTCCCAAGGCTCAAGTTCATTTCAGCACCTCTATTCCCAATTTACTAGTCTCAGTTTCCTTTTTATTCACCATGTATTACCCTCATTCTTTCCAAGTCTTTTCCGAGTTTTTCCCTTCAGCAAATGACAGGCGGTGCAGAAGGTGGGGCCTGGGTGTAACACTGTGGTCTGCCACTCCCAGCTCCTTGTTTTGCTCTTCCACTTCCTGCTGCTGTTTCATTTTTTCATTGATTGGCTATGCTGCCAGTCATTCCCAATGCATTCCTCGTCAAGCAAAACATATTTAAGAACTGCTTGAACATACCCCCACTATGAACCTTACTTTTGACATCATCACAATATTAATACACATGCATTATATATCCTATCCTTCCTCCTGGACAGCAGGGATCTTGCACTGTAAACATGTACAACCACTTGGAGAAAGCGTGTGTACACCCACCCCTGCTCACCCTTAGGAACCATGTTACAGGCACTGTAACTGGCATCATATATGTCTCTCAATAAGGAATCATTAAAAACTTTAAGCATTGCCCCTGCAAAAGGTGTAACTGAGGACATAATTATAAGGTATTTCTTCAGACTTTTTCCCTCTCTATCAAGGCTTTGAGGGCACTAATAGACTTTATAGCCCTGATCAGCCTCTCCTGGGGCCTCCCACATACAACCCCTGAACTAGGAGTTCTAGTTAAGCTCAGATATATTCTTGGTCTTATTCCATTTCAACCATAGCCATGTCTATGGCCAGCCAAACGCCCTCTCAATTTTTACCTGGCCCTGTGGACTGACTTCGGACCTGTCTCTTTACATGGACTTCTTAAATGATCTGACTGTGTCTGATCCCAGTTATCGACACCAGACCTGATCCTGAATGTCTCCTTCACACTGACTTCTCCCTGTATTGCTATGAACTTGCTCGACCATCTGGGCTATTGGTTGAACCTGACTGCCACTTCTGTCTCTGCATTTCTTTCTTTCTTCAGGTACTGTGGGATGGGGCCTTGCCCTCCTGGCTGTATTATCACCCTCTGCTCCTGACTTAACTGGTACTTTCTGACTGTGTTGTGTTGTTCCATAGGTATTGCACTGTCTGACAGCTTGTGTGACAGCTTGCTGAAACAAGTTCAAGTTACATTTTCTGGCCCAGTAGGAAGCCAGAATGCCCAGTTGGAATGTCCTGGACCCACCTGGCTAAAAATAGGGGTTTTTTATGCTTCCATCTTAAGTTAGGCTAATTTGTCAGCCTTATTGGCGTGCTGCTTTTCTCGAGTTCCCTTTGTGCTACATATATATAGGTTATTAAAGTAGGTCTCTTCTGAGCAGCCATTATTTTTCATTTTTCTGCTGTCCAAAAAGCTTTTCGTCTCTGTTGCCTATTACCATAATACTAATCTTTGAGCCACTTTCATATTGTATTAAACAATACCCAGAAGTCAGCACAGACAGAGTCAGGGAGATTGATGCTCCTTAGCATCTTTAAAGGATATTTTTGATACTATTACTGCTGCAAACTGGAGCATTGAGGCCGTTTCCCATCTGGAGACATTCCAAGCAGTATCTTGTCACCTTGGTTTCTACTTTTATTTTATGGATCTGTTAGTAGGCCAATTTCACTTATTATTGTAAGTTAATTCATGTTATGCTGAGGTTTCCATAGCCCAAGGTGCTTGGCCTTCCTCATATTCTTGGTTTCTTGGCCACTGACTGATACAATCACCTGGTCTGGAACTACAGTCAATATAAATTCCTGTCCCTCTTCCCATTACATGCCCAAGGCCTATGTTTCATGAGTGGGCCCTCTCACTTTGGAGTATTTAATAAGAAATCTAACACTGGAAAAACTACCAATTACCTAGTGTATTTTATTTAGTACTTTGGTGTTGATCCTCTAGTCAGTACATCACCAGTATAGCATAAATCTTTTATGGAAACTTGCTGTTTTAATGTTTGTTAGATGATATTTTTTCAGGTCTAGGGCATACAGTTTCAGCTTTATTATCATCACCATACTACTAATCTCATGCTGTTCTTTCAACCCACACTCTCCACTAAGGTATATATACATCTCTCCTACCAACAGGAAGTCTTCACAGCCTATCTGTGATACCAGAGGACTGTTAATGACTGTGTCCAGGCATCAGAGTATTTAGGTGCTGACATCAGTGATCACCACTTTCAGGATCTCTCACTGTCCAGTAAATACAGCTGCCCAAGTAACTTCAGTCTACTACCTCCTTCTTCCTCATTCCTTCCATGGGTGTATTTTATCCTTGCAGAATTGCGTGGACTGTTGGCCTGTTTTCCCAGTCTGTCTCAGTCACTCTGCATGATATTCTTTCCTTTAAGCTTGTGCATCTTTCTCCAAATGTGTATCATCTGCAAACGTGACAGTAGTGCAGTCCATTGCCTTCTCCCAGGCAAGGCGTCTGTGGTACTCCACTCCTTGATGACCTCTGGATGCAGTACAAGCCATTAAGACTATCCTCTGAGCCTGATTGCCCAAGCACATTTTTATTGATCAGGTTGTCCATATATCCAGGTCATAATCCCTCCTTGTGTCTGCTGTCCCAAAATTACCTGCTACATTTAACAACATAATCACAGTTTTTCTTGCTCAGCCTTTAAACACTGGTGTAGTGATAGAACCTCTTCTTGTTGCCCTGATGTCCTCAATTCCTTCTTTGTCAGTAAGGAATAAAATTCTCTGTGGAAATTTGAGTCAATGAGTCACACTTTGTCCTAGACATGAATACACATGGGATGAGAGAATATGTCAGAGTTTCTGAGAAAATCTATTCAAACAATAACAATATGACTGTTCCATTCATAACGAGAAGTACATCTGTTGTCATCATTTAAGTGCCACAAACAATAAATTTTCCTCTTTTAAAATTCTGTTGGAGCAATTACATTTTTTTAATTGTTGGAGGCGGGCTTATGGAGTAATGAGACTACCCAATCTGGGTTAGCTACAAAGCTCAGTTTATTAATGGCGTTTCTACAATTATATTGTTCTGGCTTGTGCATGCAACAAAGTTCAGTATGTGTCTTACCCTAACTGGCCTGCACCCACTGTCCACGAGCCAATCTCTGCGTTGTGTTCAGTTTACATTCTTGCTCCTGGCACAGGCACTCTGTTTATGCTTTTGTATCGGGGCTTGCTTCTTCTTCAGCAGAGTTCCTGGCTGGGTCAGGTCAGGCATGCTTAGGCCTCTGTTTCCACCAGGGCTAGGTTGGCAATACCTCATCCGTGTCTCCTGTCTGCCAACCATCTCTCTACATTTAATGAACTCATTGGTATTATATGAGTGAGAAAAAGCAGGTTACATATAATTAGATAACTGTTGTGTGTATATTCTTTTTTATTCAAAACTTTTCTAGAGACAAAACTGACTGAGAAAAGTTTCTTTTTGTAGACTTGCATTTTTGATACCAGCTTCTAAAACTGAGTCATAACTTCCTAGCAACAAATGAATAGATTGAAAATTCCAGTTGTGACAAATGAGATTTCTTGCCAAAATTTGACATTTCAACTCAGTTTTCAGTCATGCTTTTTTTCCTTCAATATTATTGGGTTATTATTACCTTCTTCTCCTCCTTCTTTTTTCACTTAATGCTGCCTTCCACCTCCCCCATTCCCCAAGTCAATATTTTGTCTGAAGTTGGGGTGAAAATCCACAGACTCTGATCTCTTGTAGCTTATATTAAATAATAATTAAAAAAACCTTTTACTTCTTCTTTCCCTCCTTTATGCTGCTACATTTTGAAAGTTTTCCTCCCCAACCTGTTGCTACATCACTTTATTTTTAATTCATATACAAACTGGCAACATTTTACCCATTCTTAATCGGTCAGTATTTGAAGCATTCATTTAACTATAGAAAAGGACTTAATAAATAAAGGTTTTGTGTTCTATCCTTCATCAAATACTTAAGATATCTAGAATATATTTTTATTATAGTATACTTGTATATTGGCTATGCAAGGGAAGACATTTTTTTAAACAGATACTGCTTTGGCTTTTGAAACAGTAAGGAAAACTTTATTTCTTAGTGAAAATGCCCTATAATTTTGAGCACTAATGTATCAGTTTTTAAAGTATCCTTCAATGTAATCTGTTTTTCTGATGAAGCAACTAAAATACTTTAGTCATTGCTATAGTTTTGGTATCTCATTGGAATTCCTCCCAAAAGGCTTGGGGACAATGCCTAAACCTCTGTGAAGGTGGTTAGCAAAAGGAACTAATGCATATTCATATCCCAATGTAATGGCTCACACCAGAGCCTTTTGTTCGGATCTCCCAGCCTGAGAGAGGGGAAGGGAAGATGGCTTGCCTGGGAGGAGCTGCCAGGGATTCCTGTGTTTTCTGTGCAGGCTCAGCGCCTTGGCAGAGTAGGCTAGAATGGGAGCTCACCAGGTCCAGCATCACGGGAGAATCAGAACTGTGTCTTATCTGTCTCTAACTCGATCACTCACCTGTGGGGGTTGCGGGCACTTCAGGAGCTGCCATGAGGAAGGGAACACACCTGTTTTCTGCACTACGGAGGTGTGGTTTCTGCTGCTTTGCCATAAATCCCACAGGAACTGATCTGGTGACTGTGCCATGCCACCTTGCCTGAGAGAGGGGCCAACTGGCCGAGACATGACATCACCACCCCCTGTCTGTAAATATAACTGCATCCCTTTTTAGGGTAACCCAAGACACGACATCACCATCTGCTGTCCGTAAATGTAATTGCATCCTTTTTTAGGATAACAAAGGACATTAACTTTTGTTTTCTTTTCGTTTAAAGGGTTTATTGCAAACTGTTTTGTTTGGTCCTTTCTGGACATATATATATATGAATATATATTGTGGTTAAGAACTGTTATCATTTTCCTATATATTTTTCTAATTAAAGTTCTCTTTCTAAATTTAAAGGAGAGGGATTATTTCTTCTTGTTGGCTGGCCTTCTGGGGGGAAGAAGACCTTTCCTTTTCCTCTCTCAGCCAACAGAGATATCTTAGTTCTCCTCTGAACTAAGATAGTCATTCATGGTTGTATGAATAAATATTGTCTCTATCTTCTGTTAAGAGTCCTTTGAGGGTGCAAGGTTTTTATTTTGCCTCAATTTCTGTTTATTTGCTTTAAGACTTTAAGATTATGGAAAATTAAGGAAAATCTATCTTCACAATTTGTTTTTTCTTTTTTAATAGGAAATAGCCCATTAATTTTAAATTTATCCAGTACATTTGAAACAACTGCAAACCCAGATGCTTCCCCTCAATTCTAGATGTTGGCAAGGAAAAGAAACTCTTGCTTCTACATATAAATTCATCTAGAGATGTGCAGTAAATGAATCTTCATTCAGTACAAATTAGTTAATGCTAATAACAGAAGAAAACAAATCTGCAAGACAAAGTAATGGAGTTGCTCAATTTTTTCCCTGTTGCCTCCATTGTATTTAGTTGACAGTGCTTTCTTTTTTTTATCATCTGTTCCTGAAGTCTTGCCTGTCTTTTTCTTTTTTTTTTTTTTTTTGGTGTAGTTGCATTGTTACCTTGAGACTGCTATGAAAGCTATGATCCCTGGTTTTAAAAAATAAATCAATATTTTATCAAAAAGATAAATTTATGACATCTTTTGGAAGAAAGGAGAAAAATTAATTCTGGCTCAGAAACTGAAGCTGTTGAGATGTTTTCCTTCTCTATCAATAGGAGGGAACTTTGTAGATCTTTCTATAGGGACAGGATCTTTCTATAGGGCAGGGGAAGTGCCGAAATTTGAGGTTTAACTGAAATTTCTGGGCTAGTGCCTGTCCTAAACAAAAAATAGTGTTTTGTCTTACTACATCATTGTTCTTGAGCTTTAACATTAGCTGACTAAACCAGGACTGGTTTGTATCATGGCTAAAAAAAAAAGAATTTAGACAATGTGTAGTTGCTCACTTGGTACGTCTTCCCCAGTAGCCATCTTGTGTAACAAGCAGTGTCCCAACACTGTTGTTATTGTAGGGGCATCAAACCTCCAATTCTCACCCATTAGCTGCAAAGAGATGCACAAAAGCCTGGTTTAGATCTTGCTTTTCCAGGAGCCATATCATATTACCCCAAAATAATACTCAAAACAAAACAATTTTGATCCATCATGTTCCTAAATTCAGCTATTACATCAGATAACAATCAGCTCATGCCGGTATTTTCTTTAATCAGCTTACAATGTGGATCTTGTGCCGTGATTATCTGTACGCTTCTGCACAGATTGAATTGCATCATAGCCACCAGCCAATAAGAAAACTACCGTATGTTACATAAGCATTGATATTTCATGATGCTAAGCCTGCATGTTATTGATGATGGATTATGTACTCAGGTCCAGCTTAATGCCATATTTGGGTTATTCCTGCTGCATATATTTATTTCTTGGTACTTTTTAAACATCTGAGAACAGTTTGAAGGCAGTTACTCTGCTATGCTTAACCTCAGCTACCCACCTACATTTTTGTAAATGTTGTTAATGTTATGCATTCAGTTCAAGTTTATTCCTATCTTTCATACTACCTGATCTGCATGCATTTATTTTCCAGTAGCATATATTTGACTGAAAAAGATGGGACTGAATATATTCTGTCATGACTAAACTGGACTCATCTGTCTGCCTGTCACTCTAAAATAAATTTAATGCAGGTAAACTCTTTTCCAGCTGTATCTCTTTTGACCTGCAAAACTTAACAGCAACGTACGCTTTACTGCTGAGGCAGCTGGTCTGGTTTGCTAGTTTTTGAGCTGAGTCACCACCTTAAATTGAAACTTTAACTTTGTTAAAATACTGTTTGATACTCTCTACATAGAACTACTGATAATGTAAATATATTGTTATCCATAAAGAAACATAGGAGATCTCCTTACCCCTGAAGCAAAAGGTGTTGTGTAACTTTTATGGATATTCATGTTAATTCTTGAGGGTTTATTGGGATTTTTCAACTGTTTAAGATTCAGAAGCACTTTTTTTTTTCAATATAAGTGAACAGTTGTCAAATGAAAGCTATAAATTCTCCGTGGATGATTAGTGAATTGACAAAAAACCCCATCAAGATACTTAGTGTTTATGGAAAAACTGTCCTGTGTGTTTCCATGGGGTCAGCCAATGAATGTATGTGAGTTGTCAGCTGTGTGATATGATTTTCACAGATGATTCATCAGTTTTCACTTTTCTCATTCATGATTCAGTTCTATTTATTTTTCTTCTAGAATTTACAGGTTTGAGTTTCAAAACAGAGAATAGGGTCTGGGTGCTGCCTCTTTAGTAACCTAGGTTCTCTGGGCTTTCTTCGGTGTTCACATTAAATGATCTAGATGCTACAGAAGATTACTTTTTTTGCACAACTTGAAAAATTCCAGGACATAGATTCAGTAAGGTATTGAGGTAGTCACCAAGTGTCTGGCAGAAAAGATCAAGGGGAAACAGTGAATTCAGGTCCAGTTCAAGCCTGCACCTGAAAGCTGCAAAATCTGTATAGGATTTTTGGTAAATCACATAGGATTGTAACCACAAAAGCAGTCCTGAAAACTGCCACTTTACTAACATATTCTGTTCAATGTTCCTGAAATATTGAGCCTGCTACGATTTTATGAAAAATCTAATGTACCGCAACATCTAATTTGGAGCGTGCTCAGAATTTCTTCTATGCCAGAACAGACAAGCAGCCCAGGGAAGTTCACAAACTGGGTGTTGCTCAATGGACTATTTTCCATACTTACTCATAATATTTTAAAATCTGAGACGTAGGATTTCAGTGCAACTGAAGTGAAGTACTTATTAAATCAGTAGCTAGAACCCCTTGTTTGTCTGTTCCCACTTTTATACACTCAATGAAATCACAATGAAGCTCTCACACTTCTATTCTAGCTTAATATCTACTTTATGCAGAGTGAAAAAAGTTTGTTTGTGAAAATCAGAGAAACTGCATTGCTTTCACATAATTATAGCTTAGTGGTTGAACATACTTCTGTGGAAGATGTGGAGTTTCAAATTCTCATCAAAGAAGCAGAATCCCAGCGTTTCATAATCTGTACCTAGTACATTACGAGGCTTGATGGTGGTACAGAGCTCACTGTCTTTTCTGGAATTACAGCCGGGATGATGAATGGAGAAAATTCTTCCTGATTTTGAAGAATATATTAATTAAATACTCTGTCTGAATTTAAATGTTGAATCTGAGATGCTGTAATTCTAGTGTCTAAGTGTTATTCAAGAATATTAAAAGGGGAACACAAATGCCTGGGGTTTTTTTAAGTTACCTTCTGAAACTTATTTTCTGTAATACTGAGTTAAGGAAACTTCAAAACCAGGGTTTTTTCTGACCCACAAACTTATATTTTTTCTGCATGTTGCCACTTTATTTGCCTTTACCTGCCATCTTGTGGTGTGTTGGCTTAATCTCAAGTGTATAGAAATGCACATACATTATTTATTCTATTTTAAAAATTTTCCCTGCCTTACATTAGTAATTGCCACCGTGATACAATCTGATTTTAGTTTTCTGAGCTAATGCATACAATAAATGAATTTTCATCCACTATTTTCTTTTTAATATTGTAAAAGCAAAGAAAGACTAAAGACTCATCCAGTTGCAAAGTAGGTCTTGTTGAATATATTTCTGGTTTACTAGAAATCACATATATTGAAAAGATTTGTGGACTTTACATTATGTTCACGTGTCAATAAATTAACACTTTTCAATAAAAACACCAAGATCAATTTTTGTTGAAGTTTTCAAAAGATGGTATCGATAAAACCAGTAGAAAGGCATTGTGAACACATGCAAGCTTAAAAGTAGATCTTTCTCTCTCCCTGAACTGCTTATCCAGATGCATTTATAGAAGATAATTTAGTTAAAAACATCATTGCAGCGTCTCTGAGATATTGATGTATTTGTTAATATCTGTCAAACTTCTATTGTTAGTACCAGAAACTTAACAGGAAAAAGACAACTTCGCGTAGAAAACCATTGGTAATCCATTAGTGCATTTAACTTCTGATAAATTTGGGGATATGCTTGTATAAAGTATATATATTAAGTATGCAAGTATATTAATTTTTTCTTCATTTTACTAAATTGTAACAACAAGAGAGTTTAAAACAGAAAGATAAGGGGAAAGAGGGGAAACCTCTTTTGAATTTTACCTAATTAAGACTGCCTTGACCATGCAATTGGTTTCAGGCTGAATTCTGCTAATTTAATTAAAATTATGTTTCTATCTTTCTGCTTATTTGGAAGCTATTCACCTAGCTCAATTTACCAGAGCCAACTTTGCAGTGAAGAGTTAAAACATTCCTTTCTGGATTTGCCATGGTTAGTGATATATAGGACACATAAAATACCTGAATAAAAAATACTTACAAAAATATCTAATCATTGAAGAAACTTTTAAATTCAGTTTCTTAGGCTAACTTTGAATATAATACTTAAAAGCATATTATTGTGAGTTTTGTCTTATATTTTCCCATCTTGGAAAGATACAGAAAGTTCTAGCGTTTATTAACCAGTTTGGCTCGATATAAAGCATTATTACAATGCAATTTTGCAAATATTAACACTCACATTTAAAAATATAGCTATGTTCTAGCTATGATCATTCAGTGGACTTTATTTGAAAGACTTTTTTCAGCCCATTCTGGACTGGTAACTCCCTGCTTTTTTCATAATGAGATCTGCATGACAAGATTGGCTGTGTCGAGTTGGTCCCTGAAAAGCAGTTTGGCTCTAAATCTAAGCATGTTCTTTCCCTTGATGCAGTCAAGCCAATGTAAGACAACATGAGTTAAGCTTAAAAACCTCCATGCTTTATAAATATATTATAAAGCGTGTAAAATCTAAATTATTAATTTTCAATAAGAAGATATATTTTATTTCCAGAAGCAAGATGAAAAGAAATATTGTTTCCAACTACTTTAATGAAGTTAGCAGTGCATTTCTGAGTATGTGACAAAGGTGAATTCTGACACTAGTAACAATAAGATTAGTATTGCGAAATTATGGCATGGACTGGGAATTCCAAACTTTATCAGTTTACATGCTCGGTTCAGCTTGACACACAGGAGTTCAGCCTTTTTAAACAGTGATCTTTTTCTAGCTATCAGTAAAACTCAAAATTATTGAACTTCAACAATTATGACTATTTTTTTCAAATTACAAAAGAGATTCAGGAGATTTCTTACTGTTTTGATTTCTACATGTCACCATTCCAGGACTTTTTCTCCAGTAGTCACCTCCATTCTCATATGGATATGAAGTCAAAGACAGGATTCCATTTGACTCCAGAGGAACAAGGATTTCTTGTCTGGATTCTGGATTCTGTCTTCTGTGGAACAGGAAAAAATTATTCATATGACAGATTGAACACAATTTGTCAGCAATTTAAGGTGCTATTATCCCTTTATATTACAATGAAAAGATAAAGCTATCCCACATACTAGTTAAGCCCAGGTGTATGAACTACTTCCTATTTCATAAGCAAGATGATGACAGTTGTCATAGCAATGTTATTCAGATGTTCCCAACTTAAAGTAAAAGAAAGATCAGATGGTTATAGATCTGGGACTCATTCACTCTGCTGTCTTAAAATAATGTTTCCAGATAAAGATACCATTTTACTATGAATGATGATGGGCACAAAAAAGGTGCTAACGTAACATAGAACTCTATTATTGGTTGTTTTTTTTTTTTTTTTGGGGGGGGGTTTGGGGTTTTTTTTGTTGTTTTTTATTTTATTTTAGACAAAGGTTAATCACTATTAAACACCTATGTAAAGCATATATTTGGGCAATTTCTCATAATTCCCAATTAGAACAGCTTAACTTATTCTTTAATACATTTGCAGTATTCAGATGATTTGGTGATAAGTGATTTGCAATGATAAGCTAGTACTAACTGAACATTGTCAAAGAAGTTTTAGTATTCAGTTATTCACTGATTTAGGAGACAATAAGGAAAATATGGGTTAGTCGAAATAGTGACTCAATTTCAGTGATATCAAGTTTTTCACTGAGATGCTTTAAAAAGAGCTAGGTGAACAGAACTGTAAAATTACACAGATTTGTAGAGATTTATTAGTTTGGTTTTCTGTGTCTTCCTCTAGTTTTACAAAAGTTCAAACAGCATCCTTAAAGGAGATTATCTGAAGTATTTTTATAGAAAAGAAATATTTTTTATTTGACAGAACTTTTTTTAAAATTACTAAAGTTGGATGTAATATGTCAAATACAGTCATAGGCAAGATTTTTCTTCAACATACCTCAAATATTTTAAATCTCTTAGATAATGCAGTAATTTACTTCTCTGGTTTGCACAGGGAAACAAGGGCAAATAAGCATTCTAGGAAAATTAAATCACAAGAAAATGAATGTCTGTAAGTCTTCTACAATTTCTGACAAAAATGTTTTTGAGGAGTTTCAATATAATGTTAAAATCCTTCAAAGCCTGTGCCCAGAAGGGAAAGTAGATTACAGCTCTTCTGATATGACATCTAATAGAGTAAAATACAAAGGAGAAGAAAAAATCCGTAAGCAATCTGCATCAAAATGCTCAAACTATACTAGTTCTGCAAACAAGTTAATATAAAAGAAAAAAATTATACAACATGGTGAGGCTTCATCTACTTTTATTTTGACCTATGATTAAAATGATTGTCACTATTTTACTAAGATCACTAAAGAGCACTGCATTGGATTGAAACTGAAGCAGAAGTTAAACAGATAAGATTTAATTGTTTTGTATTTGTCCATTAAAAAACTAAACCAAAACAAGAAGCAAAACTCAAATACAAATAGAACAAAAGGAAACAAATCCAGCAACCAATAAAAACCACACATTGAATCCACCAAATAACTGTTCAAATCTTTTTTTGGTTTGTTTTCACTTTGTTGGAAGATCCATTTTAATTCTGACTTCAAATGTTGAAGAATTTCTCACAGTTAACTGATAACCAATAATTGCAGCACAGTTTCAATTAAACAAGTTTAAATATTTAGTTCACAAGAAAAAAATGTCTGCAACAATGCTTTCTATTTCTCTTGTATGTCCTTTAGTGACTCTCAGTCATCTGGTACCTCAATCCAACATGAGTAATCTGTTGAAGTTTCTTTAGGACCCTGAAACTTTCATTTTCAGATGCAATTTTTTTTCCTGTTGAAAAATGCTAAATGAAAAGTTGAACATCAGAAAAACTTGAGATCCTAGGGAATTATTATAGTTCAGCTATCAGCATCTGTCTAGGATGGAAGCAAAAACTGTACCTGAAAATCAAGGCTTGATTTCTTTTTATGTTGGGCTTTTCAGAGGAAGCCATAGATACCTTTAGTTGTTGTTTCTCTTTCTCCATGAAAATACTAACAATTTTTTTTGAAGGAAACTGCTGCAAAAAAAGTTTGTTGTGGTAGTATTTTTCTGCATCAGGGTTGAAGTACCATGACTTAATTAGGTCAGTCTAAACAATATTTTTGAGGTTCTAAAAGATCATGCTGAGTGATTTCTAACTCCCTGTTGGCTCTCCAAAGTTGAGGAAAGATTGGAGTTTCGTTATGAATCCCTTGACAATAAGTAGCAATCATGTCACTGGCAGATTTCCAAGGCTACTTGGGGAACTCATGGTCTTGTCACATTTCCAGGGTGTTGGAAGGTGCCAACTCAGCTGTGATTCACTGCTGATTGCTTTTGCTGTCACAGAATCCTTTAAGGTTTCAAGCCTTTGGGGAAATATCACAGATTATTCATGGCAAGATGTAAAGTGTCAACTAAAGCATCATGTAACAGGGTAGATAATTTGGTAAAAGTCAAGCTGTTCAGGTTTTTTAATGGTTTGTTCTGAACCACGACTGTTTAATTTTTTTTTTTAATTAAAGTAATTAAAGTGATGGTTGCAAAGAAACACCTTTAACAGGTTGTTTTCTGATTATGAATATGAGAGCTCTAAATTTATTCCCTTCCCCCCATTTCCCTCCAAAAAGTTACTAATAGTTCACATTAATTGAGCTACCTATCTGAAACCTGGGACTCTACGAGGGCCAGCATAATTAAAGAAAAACAGCAGGATCCAAAGGGAGTTTTATTGGTTTCTGAAAGTTTTGGGTTTAGAAGAAATAGTTTCTTACCTCTTATCTGTTCATTGGATCATATTTAGACATACTGACAAAGATGTAGGTCCATAGTGTAGCTGTATAAGCCAGAAATCATACTGATACCTAAATTACTTTAGATCATTAGCTGCATATCTGAGAACATGATTTACTGATGTAAGGATATTATAGGAGTTGTAACCATGCACTCTATTTCTTTTTTTAACAATAAATTCCAGTGAGCTGTTTTCATTTTACAGTAGTCATTATGGAATATAGCTGGTCATTGTGGAATACTTCTCTGTGTACAAGAATGTAACAAAGCAAACTAAATTGTTCTCAATATTTTCATTAATAATTGGTTAACTAGAAGAGAGGTGAAGTAATTAGCAACATATAAACCTGCAGCATTTTAGAAAGTTGGATAATTTTTTGCTGTTCTATTGCCCAGTACAGACTGCTCAGTTGCTACACTAACCAATTATTGGGTATTGAACAAGCCGTGGGAGACAAACCTTACACAAGCTCTGATATTGTTTCAATCTGTCTTCCTAAATGTCACTTGCTCCTGTTTAAAACCCACAAATATGTTCTTTTGGCACAAGAGACACATCACCAACTACAAAAATATTTTAAATAATTTAAATAAATTTTAAAAGGGAAACACGATTGTGTCTGGAGCTGACTGTGGTACCTCTATTTTATAGGTTCTAATAAAATTTTTAAAAAAAATTGCAGATACTGCATTCTGGAATTAAGGCCCTTTTCTCCCACACAGTAAAAAGTCCCACACTGACATCGATTTGATAAACATATGTTCTTGATAAAGTGACTGGGCTACTGTTGGACAACTTTCTACACTTCAAGGCATATGACCACAGCTGATAAAATTTTAGGCTTGGTCTGAAAAAAAACCTAATAGTATTTCTTACAAAAAATACCTCTAAGATGATCTGATAAAAAGCAGGAATGGAAGTAACCTGAGGAAATAGGTTAGTTGTCTGAATGAGTGATTAGTATCTCTGCCTTAAGGGACGAGACTAATACCCTGAACAGAAACCTGTTTAGCTGGGAAGGTCAAGTAACTATTCTCTGAATTTGGAGTTCTTATTTGTTTTGGAAGGAATAAGCCACGGTGTATTCCTCAGGTCAAATGTGGATTTCTTTTAAACCATCACATGCTGAAACAGGAAAGCTTGAGAAATACAAGCTGTCTGCCAGAAAGAATATGTCTTAGTTACAGTATTGTCAAATAAATGTAAGAATGAATACATTATCTCTCAAAGTGAACAAGAGAATATTATGCATTGTTTGTTAAGGTGATTTTTCTTATGAATTTATACAGAGAAGTAAGGATTGGTCCAGAAGAAGCTGATGTCAATGATCTTGATTTATTAAAAAAAAAAACAAAAACCCAACAAACAAAAAAAACCAACACCAAAGATACATTTCATCAAGAAATTTTTACAGCAGTCATGCCTTAGGGTTTTCATGAATTTGTAGATTTTTATACTTCTAGGTGGTTTCTTATAGTTAGAGTAGCTAGCAGCCTCTAACCCTGTGCTAGCTGTCTTAAGGGTCAGATAATAGCTGGAACAGCATGCATGGGAAACATGTACCAGAGCTAAGGCAATTAGATATCATGTTAGTCAAAACAAGGAAGCAAAGCCCAGCAACCTTTGAGAAGCTCCAATAAGGGAAAGTGTCATGAAGATTATGATAAAGGATGAAATAAGGATCTTAAGACCACCAACTCAATTCTGGGAGAGGCGTGCCATGGGGCGGTCCCAAGGGAAGTTCTGGGTATGGACATTTCTTAGATTGGATGCAACCTTTAGATATGATAACTGAGTAGTGTAGTAAAATTAGTATGCTGTCACGTAGGTAGCTAGCCTTTCACAGCTCTTACACTCAGTTGACATTCTCACACGTGCACACACACACACACACATGTGCGCGCGCGCTCTCTCCCTGTGTGCCTACCTTGCTCCGGCTGCCCAGTCTGGTGTGGTTGCCTGTGTTCTTCCCTCCAAAAGGAGTGGGGAAATCTCAAAATAGCTCAACATGCTGGCAAAATGGGGTTTTCCCTCCCTTGCTCTCCTAAGGTGGGGGGAGAAGATGTTTCCCCTCCCTTGTTCTCTTGGGCTGGACCTCAAGAACCTCAAGTCCTGTGTGAAGGAAGATGAGACCGGTAATGGGAACTGGGTACCAGCATGAGCTGCTGGGGTAGCTGAGCTGCAGGGAAGCAGCTGCAAAAGGGAGTTTCTCCCTTGTTTATGGTGGGCTGGGAGATGAGCTGACTTGGGCCCAGATGTTGCAAGAGTCACGTTCTCAGCCTGTGGGTGAAAGGGTTTTTCACCTGGGAGAAGCAGATCGTTGTCCCTTGTTTGCTTGGGTAAGACATGGCAGAGTGGCTCAGGGGTTGGCTGGGTATGTGTACAGCCAGGAATGAAATGAAAGGGTTGCGTTTCGGGTTAATTTACTCTGCATGTTTGAAGCGCTGATGCTTGGTGCTGAGAAAAAGAGCTCTCATAATATTCCTGAGGCTGTGAGTCCAACCTAGCACCAGTCCTTTCTATCAGTTACTTGTCAACACATGTTTTACTCTTTCATACTCTTTTATACTTTTATACTCTTTTTATACTTTATATACTCTTTTATACTCCTTTATATTCTGTATCCCTAAAACCCTATGAGTAAAATAACTCTTCTCTACTTTACACACATAAGTTGTCTTGGAAAGTTTTTTCCTTCCCCTTATCCAGAACATAATTTGACCTTTCACCTGTTTCTATAGGGTTTTATATGGGCTAAAAGCTCTTCCCTTAAAAATCCCCCTTTTTGGTCTTAAAAATAAAATATTTTGTTGAAAATATTTTTTCAAACTTGGGAGAAAATGGTCATGACTGAGGGCATTGATGGATTAGTATGTTAGGTTTCCATGTTCTACTAATCTCTACTTCTAATGTTCTACTAATCTCGTCTGGATCAGCCATTCACAGCTTTCACTTAAATTATGAAAAAGTCATATGGGTATGTATTTAGAATCTTCTTTTGCACTAACATCTATTAGTTTTCACAGCAACATCTACTGAGATGAAATTTTGTTAAACTGGTATCAGCCCTAAACTGTGGAGTAATTTCTTAGGGCATTAACAGCTAGAGGTCTACCTGAGTCATACCATCACATTTTGAGTTTAACCTTTTGCATTACTGTTCTAGTTTTTGGCTGAGAAATAGTTTATTTTCTTAGTAGTAGCTGGTATGGGGCTATGTTTTGGTTTAACTTCATTCTGAATTAATTCAAATGACAATTTTCACATTTATATCACTTTCAGTTCTAGAGTTTGATTTTATAGACCTAATGCTTGTCACCTTTTACCAGGCATAAGGTTAGCTTTGGTCAAGCTAGCTTTGAGTTTCTAAGATACTATTACTTAAATTGTTTCTTTAGTTTCATTTAAGCTTGATAATAAGTAGAGTGATCTGGATTTTGGAAAGTTATATTCATGCAACTTTACTTTCAATAATATTAGTTTTTAATGGAAATAATATTTGTCATTTTTATAGCATTTTCCATCTCAAATGACCTAAACTGTTTCACATACTTTACATTATAAAGGCTATACCTTATTCATTAATGAAATTCAGTCAGACAATATAACAGTGACAGACATTTCTTACTTCTTTTCAGTTTTTATGATGCCAGCAGTGGAATTAGTTTTTCAGCCAGAAACATATATGTCTCTGCATAACATGGCACTAATATTAACAGAAATATGTGAAAAGTTGTGCTAATTAATAGGATATTGTTTGCCATAGAAGAATCTAAGAGCACAAAGAATAATAATTTCGTCCTTATTGCTGAAGAAAAGCCAAACTTGAAAATAAATTAGGAGAAGTAGTGTGTTTTTTTTGGTGGGGGGGGAGGGCTGAGGGGAGGTTGGAGAATGCCTGGAAGAATAGATACAACAATGGCTGTTGAAAATAGAAGAATCCTTTAGACAATTGAGAAGATGAATGTCAAGGAGAGTGAAGGCACCAGTACAAATATTTAAGAATTCTTTTGCACTCATAGAGAAACTAGAAAGGAAGTGATCTGTTTTAATGTTTTGTTTGTTGGGCTTTTATTTTGTTAAAGTAGATGTAGGGACTGAGGGGAAAAAAACCCCAAATTTTAAGTTTGTCTTATCTTTTTCCTTTATCTATTTTTTGCTTTTTCTCTATTCAGAGTTATTTTTCCAAATTATTGTCTCCATTAAGAATTATTTCCTTTGTATCCCTTTCCCTCTTGGCCAACAATTTTAAAAGAAAACTACTGAATTTGCATGTTCTTGTTTTGGCACACCAAATTGAGGATTTCTGAATTGTGATTGAGCATGGTACTTATGTCCCCTTATGTCCTGCTCTTGTTCCAACCTGTAATGAACATGTCCTTGCAGATGTGAAATCAGAAAGCAAAAGCTGTGTCCCAGTGGAACTAAAGTTGAAGACCCCACATATCCCTAATGTGTGTTTTGAATGTTTATGCAAACATTTCCGGATTTAGAGGAAAGGCTGAAGAACTACTTTTAGGGAATGTTTTAGCATAACTATTCTGTGATTTGGAAACAAAAAGTATGCTGCACCAGAGCTGACTTTTTTTTTTCCTTCTCGAGTAATACTTTATTAAACATTTGCTTAGGTGAAATCCAATGATGGTCTCATTGCTTTTCAATTATGAAGAACATTTAAATATTTAATTTATAGGGATGATTAGTAATTTTCATGAGAAGGAAAGATGACTTGCAACTTGGGTAGTTTAAGCCATACAGTCAAGTGTTATTTGCATATTTTAATATTATTGTAGTAAACACAGTGAATATTTTGACACGTGATTCTACTGTATCATCATATTTAATGTATGTTTTTTTCTTGTATGTTTTCTGATGTAGCATAAGAAACTGGCAGGAATCAAAAGCTTCACAAAATTCTCTTTGCATGATGTGCACTTTTTTAAAGAAATAAATCCTAGTCATCTTGACAATGACTATGATAAAACATAACATAGTAGAATGTCAGTCCTTGCTAAAAGCATTAAGTATAAAAAAATGTTAGCTGCTCTACCTCAAGTATTTGAATTATAAACTTACATCCCCATTCTTTATTCCTTTCTCTTCTCAGGCTATTTCTAGAATAGGAGAGGTTCATCTAGAATAATAATTTTTAGGATATATTATGAATGATATATATCTTACCTCTATAGTTTGTTATGCGATACCTAAGGTAAATCAGTGATCTTTGCCAATACGTGTCACTCAAACATTCATGCATACATAAGTATTTGGAGTGCTAGCTACAAATACTAGAGGAAGCTATCAAGTAAATGAAAATCTAGAGAATCCAGCTCTTATTAATACCACCCTAAGTAAGCCATAACCACAGAAGTCAGGTGTATTGCTTAATATTGTCAAGACTCTGCCAAGTTGTTTGTGTGCTCACATGAGTTTTGAAGGTGGCTTCTAACTTATCAACTTTACCTGTATTTCCAATGTTAATTGGTCAAGAGATTAGCCCAAATTTTCAAGGTATTACTTAGTTCTTTTTATATCAAATGTAATATTATCAGAAATATAGAGAGCCTTTGTATGAATTTGCAAAGTTGTCATTTCTCTCTTTGAGGCAAAAATCTTGCAGAATTTCTAGGCATAGTTTAAAAGCAGTTTAATTAGATATTATTTTTATTCTTGTTATTATTTGTGCTCTTTATGCAACAGTGTGGTTGTTCCAGATGCACAACAGAATTTCCATCAATGTATGTGCACTGAGATTTTATGGAGACTTACAAACAAGACCGTGTAAGATATGTTTCTTGAAAGCCATTGAAGCTTATTCTGTTGCCAAAGATGAAGTAATTTAGTCATTGCATAAAACATTTGGGGGGGGTGGGGGGGGAGGTTGTGTGATTTTCAAATGTGCACATAATCAACAGACACAGGACAATGAACTTGAATACTTAAGATAAAATCTTTATTTAGGCTTAGCTCTCATCTAATTAGATTTCAATACTTTCAGCTTTATGTATATTACCATTTTGCTTTTATTCCTTCAATTTCATTAACAGATTAATGCCATATATAACCCTTTGCCAATAAAAACTTCTGGAACCTGTTTCTATTCTATTTCTTCTTTCTATTCTCGGCCCCCTCACAAATAGCAAACATAGAAATAAACATTTTTTCATGTAGTTTTTCCAAATCCTACTATAGGTTTCCATGTTGCATTTAACAGGCTATTAATATCTGTGTAAAAATGTGAAACACATCCTTCGTTATGGTCTTGGTATCGTAATTTAGTAATTACAAAATAAAAAGCAATATACCTTTAGAACCATTGGAGATCTTTTTGTCAGTAGTTGGTTGGGGTTTTTTGAACTGCTTTAGAAGACATGAATTATTACACAGCATTCTAGTCAGTGATTGTGAATGAAAAAAGCATAGTTTGTGAGGGAGACTAGTTGTAGAGTGTGAAGGACATAGTGACCTCAGCACCAAGTGCCCTTGCTCTTTTGAGCAGAGTGTGCTGGATTGATTGCTCGTTTCAAAAAGGATACCCATATGGCAGAAGAATGAGATATCTATTCCTGTACTATGGAAGAGCACTGAGAACTAGACATGTGCCTTGACCACTTTTCCCCTCTCTTGCCAATTGATTGTAGTTTCATCTCATTACAGTTGCTCTCCTGAAATACTGAGACAGATTTGTGACACTTCTTGTTATGAATTATATTAAGCTTAATAGAACTGACCATACTTATAAGATTTTGAAAGCTCACCCTGATGGTTAATTCCTAGAATCCAACAAAGAAAATAAAATACAAAATATTAAAAACAAAAGAAACTTTTCATCAGAGTCCATAGGTGAAAATGTGATGACAGAGTTGGCTAATAGCAGCACAACACACAAGTCTAGGAGGGATTTTAGAACATATTCTTTTGACAATCACAATATAATCTCATTGAACACGTTTATAGATCAAGAGGTTAGGTAATATTTAACCTTCTCTGGATCCATGAGACAGAGCAGGTAGACTTGAGCCATTTTCATTTATATATTACTTTCTCTAGCTTAGGCAGAGCTCAATGTATACATATGGCCTGCTGTTTAAACACCTGTGCTATCCCACTATTGCACAGAGGCCACACCTTATTGAGACCTAAGCAAACATGTATGCTATCCAGAGATAGTTATCAGCCTCAGTGTATTTGTGAGAAATAAAAGAACATGGTTTTACTACAAGCAAATTGTTCATCAACTCAGGAATTATTTTCTTTAGGCGCACTGTAGAAGTTGTAAGGCACCAGGTCCTGTCTGGGTCTAGTGCCAGGGACAATTTGCATTTAGGAATAGGGAATTATGAAAGTAGATAAAGATATGACCGAAATAAGCCTTTGCCATGTAACAGGGCCTTTGTGTGAAGAGGAAAGTGGTCATTCTGACAAGAAGACCCCGTCCCCCTGCACAGGAGGGCACACCAAAACCAATCAGAAGAAGAGGCCCACTCCTCTCATTATGCTAACAAGGCGGGACTCTTGGGACACATAAAAAGCATGATTTTTGGGGTGGAGGTGTGCTTTTTCGGACCTTTGTGGCCGGGACACCCAGCACGTGCTGAAATACAAACTTTTGTTTTTGCTAAACTTCTTTATCTCACAGAAATTTGTATCTTAACTAAATTAAATAAAAGAGATTTTTGTCACATATTAGTTTCTTAGAAGGTTCATGCATTTCCAGAAAGACATGTCATACAAAAGTTAATGTAATGAAAAGCAAAGAAGAGATTCATGTAGCGATTTTTTCAAGTGTATTCATTAATACTGAATACTTCAGCGAAATATATAATACGTTGAACAACTATCGTTGTTCTTAAACTTAATTTTATAGTAGGTTTCTCTGGTTTTTTCTGTCTTAGCACCAAGATGTTGGGTTTGTGGTGGTTTTGGCTGGGACAGACTTTATCAGAATCACAGAATATGCTGAGTTGGAAGGGACCCACAAGGACCATTGAGTCCAACTCTTAGCCAGGCACAGGACCATCCCTGAGTGTCATGCCATGTGCCTGAGATGCTTTTTGCACTCTCCCATTGTCCTGGTTACAGTGACTGAGACCAGTGTGGGTGTAATCAAAACTGTTCTACACCCTTTATGTAATTTCTGATAATGGATCACTTCCAGCAGCTGCCCAGGGCACCTGACCCCTCAGGCTACAAGCTGGGTGTTATAGAATGCTGTGAGGCAAGGGAGTGTTCCTTCGTCTTCAAACCAATGACTCAGCTCTGATAACTCCCCTGCATTAGCACCTTCACATCCAGCCTGAGGGGTCACGTCAATGGGCTATTAGGGACTGGCACAATAGGCAGCTGTAACAACCTAGACCATCAAAGATTCTGAAAATATCCCATGGCTCACAGAGTTACATCACCCATTGTGAAACCTCCCGACCTGGGGAAGGTACTGGGCATTCCCACCTCAACCTAAGCATATATGATCTTTTGGTTTCAGGACTTCTGGTACCGCTAATTGGGTCCAGAGGAGGACCAGAACCTCAACAGGACTGTGACTGCCACTCTTGACCAGACTGTGACCATCATCTTCACCAACAGGTTTCCCTTTCCTTTTACTTTGTACTCAGGGGGACCATGTGGTGCTCAGTATAGGGGCTGACCCCAGCTGATTAAAGGAATATTCCAGATCATATGGTATCATGCTTAACATATAAAGCCGAGGAAGAAGAAGGGAGGGACATTTGGAGTTTTTGCCTTCCCAATTCACCATGATGCATAAAGGAACCCTCCTTTCCTGTGGATGGCTAAACACCTGCCTGCCCATGGGAAGGTGAATGAATTCCTTGTTTTCTTTTGTTTGTGTGCATGGCTTTTGTTTTCCCTATTAAACTGTCTTTATCTCTGCCCATGAGTTTTATCACTTTTACTCTTCCAGTTCCCTCCTGAGGAGAGGGAGTGAGTGACAGGCCATGTGGTGCTTGGTTTTCAGCTGGGGTTGACCATGACATATGAACAACTCTTTTCCCAGGCTTTCTTTCAAAAGTATTAATGTTTCTATATTCAATACTTCTAGCATGAATGAGCTGTTACCCCCACTTTTGCAGTTAAAAATCATCTCAGATGTTGTGATTGGTGTACGTTTTGTATTAACTATAGAGTAATTAACATTCAAGTCTATCCTATTCAATTGAAATATTATTGTGAATATTCTCATGCCTTTTTTTTAAGGTCCTGTGTTACCATTATTTTTTTCAAAGTTCATAATTTAAAGAATATAAATAAATGAAAGGAACAGAAACAACAGTATAAACAGAAAGAATGAAATTAGATAATTTCAGAATGAGATGCTAGGATATTTAATACTTTTCTGTAATTTACAAAAGACTTCACATGCTGCAATGCTGATACTATTTAGCAATTTAATTGTCTTCATTGGACCATACAGGTAATTTGTAACTAGATGTGACCATTAAGAACTCAACAAGAATTAAGGAGACAGTATTTGGAATGAGGATGACATCTTAGTCTAATAGGTTTGCTTCTCATAGCCTACTTGGCTTTCTGCACATATAATTGCCCATGGGCTGCCTGTCAAAGTGAGAGGGCTAATGTCATTAATTTATTCATCTTACACATGTCAGGCAGAAAGGCAATTTTAGTTGTGGGAAGAAACAGACAAGTGTGTCTTTTAGGTATTTTTTCTTGCCCTTGGCTTTTGAGATCACCTTGTGCTTTTTAACAGCGTTAATTGCCAAGTAGGAGGGCACAGGCTGGCCTAAACACATGGATAGGTTTCTGCAGTGTGTGGGCCATGACCCTATTGTACTTATGAGGAAGTTGTTTATGCATTTATCTAATTCTAGGTTAACTGATCAAGACAGCAAGCAATGTACAAAGCTGAGACTAGATTATGAACCCAAACAGTACTTTTTGGTAGTCAAATAAAAGCTAGGCAGGACCTGCAGAGACTTGGTTTACAATCTAACTTTGTGAACTCCATTAGGAAATCTAATTAAAGATTTTATCTTTATTTTTTAAATATTACATGGGATACAGGGAGCATACATATGATACAGGCTCAGATTCATCTTGGCGAACTGACACATTCAAGAGAGATGAGTCACCCTAGGTCTTTCTCTAGTCAATGAAGAGATCTCTGTACTGCCAGACTGGGAACTCTGGTGGGCAAGTTGCTTTCTGCAGGTATTCCCTTGACTGATTTTAAGGTCTTAGGCAGGGGAGATGTCTTAAACTGTTCCAGACTCTTAAGAACAAGATAAAATTTTTGTTTTAAAAAAATTGTGCTTGTTTCTTTTTGGTTGGGCAAAAGACATATAATTGCAAGGCAGAGGTAATTAAGGTAAACAATGTTTAATGTCTTCAGTAGTAATAGTCATAAAATACTTTAAGAAATTATGAAAGACAAAAATCACATAGATGACAAATGAACAAACTTATTTTGGGATTTGCTGGGAAGTTGTGTGGAAAGTTATACAAATTAGAACAACTGAGGACAAGTTGTTTTCTGCCAATCATCAATAGGATCCATAAAGAACTATAGCTAGGAAGTCAATTTTTCTATAAAGACTTTTAGAAAAAAAATAAAATTAAAGACTGAATTTTTAAAAAAACTCTTTTTTTTTTTTTTTTTAGGAAAAGACAGACAAATTACCAGCTGTTTTAAATATCCTGGAAAAGACTATGATAAAGGGGTTCAATTCTCATCAATGACGTGTAGCCTAGAGAGCAGAAATTCCAGACTTTCCTCAGAACTTCCAGGATGAAGTAAGATTCAGCCAGAACAACAAAAGTAGATGTAAACACAAAGAGTCCACAACCAGGTTTGCAGGCAAGGCTTAAAGGAGAGTAAAAGAAAGATAAACTTTCCTAGCCTGTCAAGGATGTCAAAGCTCGAGGCATGAGCAAAGAATAGTATGAGTTTGTCAAAATTGCAGTTCAAATTAAACACTACAAAAAGTATATATGTTGATGACTTTAAAATATATTAAAATAGACATTTGACAGATTATTTGTTTAGCAGCATTTTTATAAAAAGTGGTTACACAGGTTACAACAGGTTATAACAAGCGGTATGTGTCTGTGGGCAATTTAGTATAGGCAGATTTAGATAACATTGTGTTTTGATTGTACAGATATTCTGAAGCAGCAGAGCATACACTTTTTTTTTTGCATGGTAGCCATTTAGATGAAGTTATTTGTTAGGAAAAAAAAAAAGAATTGCAGAGTTTATAGGAACAAATACGTGCCATTGGTTTGAATTCACACTATTAGTAATGTATTATTAGATTTGTAGCATCAATTTTATTATATCTTTCAATGTTATTTTTTCACTAGTACTTTTACTAGTAAATTTAATTTAGCTTTTGAAAAGCACTAATTTATTGTGAAAGCCCTCAAAATATCCATAAACCCTTTCAGAACTGTTTCTCGCTTTCACAAATATTACCACGTTTACTTTTGAAGGTCAAAAACGCCTTCAATATTTTTAAAGGCCAGATGGTAATGCTTTTGCATTTGTACCTCTGATTTTCACACTGTGCCTCATTCCCACTGAAATTAGAAGTAACTGGACATTTTGGCATGAGTTCATAGTGTGTTAGTAAGGCACATTAGAGAACAGAGATTGTTCTCTCTTCGCATTAGTAATATTCCTATTTGTTTTGGTGCCTGTGCCAAGATATTGTGTTTCCCTCATAGATTCCAGGCAGCTGTCCCTTGCCATTTCAAATAGAGGAGTAAGTGGAGCATGGAGAGGGTTTTGTATGACTTTTTATTTTTGTGTCACATTCAAAACTTAATTTCAAAGATATTTAATTATTCAGATGCTTAGGTCCATGCATCTTTGGACTAAATCTAAACAATTAAACTTTTGGCATTTTTGAGACTTTTTCATATTCTTATGGTAGAACTTGTATTTCCAAGTTGTATTAAAAAAAAGTAGCATTTTAATGAAATTTATTTGCTTAATGCTTTTGCAACTTTTTAGCCACATATAGCTGTAACGCCAATGGTAATTTTAATCTTATCCAGCTTGCAGTACTTGAAGGTTAACAAAGCCAGAAATGCAAAATTTACTATAATGAAAGTATCTCAGAAACACACCGTATGCACAGTTGTGCAGCTGATAAAAGTGGAAGTAGGCCATATCTTTAACTACCACCCTCACGGTTCATGTTAAAAAACACATTTACTGAAAAAACACTCCATAGTAAGTTCTGCCCACTCTGCAGGAACTTTTTAGGGATTCTTAATTTTGTCTTTGTTGCCTCAAATCAACCACAGAGAATGAATGAGAATGCGTATTCCCACACTTTCCTGGATAGGAAATCAAAGCTGAACTTGTTATGCTTTAAGGAAAAGCCTGAAACAAATCCAGGGCAAACCACTTTTTAACATGGTTTCACATTTGACAATGAATGACACATAAGAAAGCTCTGAATTATACTGTGCCTGGAATTTGTTTGTATTACAGTATCCCTTTCCTCATTCAAACAGACATTTATATATGGTTTGTTCTTTGTCTTGTTCTGTTTATCAGATCTTTAGAAAGTAATGATAGGGTACTTTTTAATAAACATGGTTCCTATCAGCATTTCGTTGTGAAATTTCTGCTTGCAGCTTGACAAGCTGTGATACAGAATTGCTAATGTTAGTGTTAGTCTACCTTATGCTGATATTTGATATCTGTGCGGAGGTAGACTTAAAGAACTTGTATATGCTAAATTAACTTCAAGGAGTCTGAAAATACTGTTCAAGTTACTGACAACTTTTTCAGATATGCTTGCCATATTTTAACATTTTTAAAAATGTTTATTTGTTGTAAACTAGTGAGACCATGTGTTCAAGACACATTTTACCTGAATCTTGAGTTTCCACTAAAACTTAGAAACAAGTGGATTAATAATTGTGTTTTAATACCAATGCTAGGTTATCCAACTTCCAACAATCTCAAGAGAGTTAACTGAGTGGACCATGTATCCTGTGTAAAGCCTATATCTTTCTGTGCTTTAATCCAAAGTTGCTGTGTGATACTGAGAAAGATTTGATTTAGCATTCCCTAGTGAGTAGATTAGAAAACAACCCATGTTGGATTCTTCTATAGCCATATCTATTTTTATTCTAATTTTCCTCAAAGTTGTATTTTTGCCTCCAGATAAAATGTAGCTTTAATACTAAACACTCAAATGGTTCACTACTCTGATTATCTGTCTAGGGCAACAACACGCATATAAAACTTATGAAATTATTGATGTTTTTAATGTTATATGCTTAAAAATATATCAAACATGTTAACATTTCTCTAAATGCTTCATTATGTTCCTTCTCTGAGCAATGAAGTTACATTTTGAAAACAGAAAATACTTCACCAAACAAAATTTTTACTTTCTCAGTGAGCACTAAGTTAAAGTTTAACTTAAAGTTAAATTGATACATACAAAATCCTGGGGTTTATGTCAATCATTTTCCTAATAGAAGTTCTCATTATGATGGCAGTAATTGCTTATGTACAAGCCTGTGTGTGCAAATGAATTCATTGTAGAGTTTTCTATTTTATTTTTATTCTTCTGCAGCTGTTCCTACATGTATTTCTGCTACAGTAATGAAAGAGAAGTCTCTGCCAAGCCAGCCTGGATCTGCAACTGTAAATTAGGCCCCTAAGGATTCACAGAATCACCACTTTAATTTTGAGATTTTCAATGGAAATTCTAGATCATGTCCCAGTGCTTTGTGGATACACACAGTGATCAACTAGAGGTAGCCATTCCATGAGATATAAAATCACTTCATCTTGTTTGACTTCCAAAGTATTTTAAACCACAATTCAGATAGAAATTATGAAAAAGAAATATTTGTGGTTATGTTTGAGATCATGCTGGGTAGCCACCTGGTCACCAATCTATCCTGCTTTAATTTAAATATTTTCTTCTCCAATAAGTATGTTGAGCCTGAGAGCCTATCTGTATTTACCTTTGTTGAGTTATAACTTTGCTATATGCTGCACTCAGCTGTGGAAAGAGAAACTGTTCTACACTGTACTCTGTCTGCCCTTGTGGTAACTCACTGACTAGGTAAGAGCCATCTAGGGACTAGCAACTACTCATATTTATTTTATAATAATATTTTGTTCACATTTTTTTCTGTGTTAAATGTGAACATAGAAAAAACACTAACAAAGGATTTTCTCTTTTTCATGTCAAACATTAAATATTCTTTTTGTAGAATCAGAGGTTAACTTAACCAGCCTTAGAATTTTAACATTTTTCTAAGGCCAACGGGTTTAGCATATCCGTTTAGTATATCCTTCAAATTAGAACTATAGCATCAATTCTATCAACATAAAACACTTAATAGCTTCCTATGAGATGTGCAATTATCTAATCACAAATGTGTGGTGCAGAAAAAAAATGGTTGCAATCTACTCTAATGCCATGGTATTGCTTTTTTGTTTTTTGGGTTTTTGTTTGTGTGTATGTGTGTGTGACATAAACTTAGCTCTTTAATATTGGATGAATAACTGTTTATTTCTGAGATATTTAACCTTTTTTTCTCCCCAGTCTTAGGTGAGTAGCTCATTTATAGAAATGCATATTATTTCTTTAATGATAGCACGGGTATAGTGAGTGCTTAATAAATATTTAAAAGCTCCATCTGCCAGAGTAAACTAGCACAGGCAAAGCATCCATGTCCTCTGGAGGTATTTAGCCCAATATATTTAACAGTAAGTCACAGGAAGGCATATCCTGGTTTATATGGAAATAAACTGAATTTTTCAAGGCAGTCAGGTTTGAATTACATGCTGCTTGGGCAATAAGGTCTTCATAGTGAACATTTTTTTCTTGGTAGTATAAATAAAGTCACACAGATGAAACTTCCTTTTTTTTCTCTGACTCTTGGAGTGAAATAGTATTGCCTGTATAGTCAGCAGACCAGACTGTGGTAGTGGGGTTAATTCCATTCAGGAATGAAACCTAAGGTTTCTAGAGAGTTGTAGGCATGTGAGGTTAATAATGTGGCACAACAGCTTCTTGAGAAATCTTTTATTATGATATAGCTAACACTGACAAATGATGGCTATATTTGTCGCTTTGCATTCTTGTTCACGTGGTGTCTTTTATTCTTCAGTTTTTTCCTTGGGGGAATTGCTCAAGTGTGCGACTGCATTTGGAAGGATTAGTCTATCAAAGGGTAAAGTAATCATTCATATGAATGTCATTCTTCATAGAGTATATAAAATGTGAAATATATCAGGTGGCCTAGACTGGAAAGAATCCAGAGATATTTTTTCCATCAGCAAAGGATGGTTGCTTTGCTTTCCAGAATGCCAATGAGTGCATCTACTGTTGCTGCTCTAGCAGTTATTCTTTAAAACCCCTCTAAAAACAGGAGGATGATGGCAGAGGCTTTTCTTTGTGGACTTTAGGTGCCATAAGAAAAATGTGCTTGTTCAGGTTCACAAGTTTTCACTTCATATTTGTTTTTGATGTAGAAGTAGTTAAGCTAAACTGCCCACACTCATACTAAAACTATAGTTCTATAATCAGCTGAACTAATGTTGAAGACCAGACTGACTAGAGAGAGAAAAGAAATTACCTCAAAGTCATTAAACCTTAGTTTGATAGCATGGAGCACTTTTTTTTTTTTCTTTTTCTTGCATTTACTCTGGTCTTTGAGATGACATAAAATTGGATAAAAAATGTATTGACTGCATGATTCTCCACATTTTAAGGTACTACATTCAATCAGGACTTTTTGTCTGTTCTAACAATTTAAGGAGAAGTGATAAATGGGATAGATAGTGAACACCTCTGTCCAATTAATGACCTGAAGAAAGAAATATGTGAATAATTTTGAAATGTGTTGGAAACACTCATTTGTCTCTGGGTTTCTGTACAGAAAGCATAGAGTGAAATCTGAGAAGAAGTCCCATATAGTCTGCAAAATCATTTCTTGTTAAACATGAGCCAGAAAAACTTTTTTTTTGTGTGTAGGAATAAGCAGTGGTTTATAAGAGTTACATTCAATCTTAAAAGTTACATAAGAACTAAAGCAAATTCCAGAACCTACTCCATCTGGCTTCTTTTGGAACCCTATTGTACTTGATGAAAATGGTTCGGCAATTCTTTGAAAATTGCACAAGAATCACTGAAAAAATCAGCTTCCAAAATATCTTGTACTGTGCATGCTTCTTCAGAACAATTATAGCTAACTCCTCCCCAAGCTATTTTGACAGATAGAATGAGGAGGCATAAACTTAATTCTTTTTCTGCACTAATGTTTTGTGAAAGTTTTTCAGATACCTTGAGCAAAACTCTGAGTCAGAAACCCTTGAACTGCAGTGAAAGAACAAGGTTATAGGACACCTTAACACTTCACTTCAAAAGAATATTTCTTTTATCTCACACTGCTCCTCTCTCCCACCTCGAGCAGCAGAGTAAAAATATTTTAAAGTCACTGTCAGTTCTGCCCACCAGGAGATACCTGCATAACCAGAATCCTCAAGAGATGTGTTAGGTGCGGTTCAGAATATTTTTTTCAGAATTTTTTTTTATGGCTGAAATTTTATTACAACACATGGTTAAGGATGTGCAACTTTCGTTATGCTATGTTGTTATGATCTCTTCAAGGTTTTCTTTTAATTTGGTGTTCTGTGCCAAATATCTGAAAGAAATAAGGATATTATATTTTTTGTATATCCTAATCAAAATTTTAATTTCAAAGTTATGATTCTTTCCTCCAGTTAAGATGCAGTCATTTTTGTACTGCCAAGTTGGGGTTTTGTTCAGCTTAAGAACGTTGCATTTATCTTTGCCTTGGAATTAAGGTCTCTCAGAGTGAACATTGCCTAAAAAATCAAGACATTAACAAATTAAATGTTGCTATTTAAAAATAACGGGACTGTGAATGTGTTTTTTTGTTATATTATCGATACTTTTACCCATAGTAGATCATCCTTGTGATATGTCTCCTTTGCAACATACCAAGGAAAACTAAACATCTTGCACCTCCTAATATTTTCCCTAACATGTGGTCATTTGAAACATTCATGGTACAGGTGGTAGAAAAATCTCTATCTGTTTTCATGAAGAGGGAAAAATCAAATTAAATTTGGTTTCAGAGGTGTATCCAATAAACTAGTCGAGAACAATATCATTAACTGGAGGCACTGGGGAATCAGTTCAGGGTCCATAGCTCTTAAAAGTCACAATGATGAAGAATGAGCATATTTATTTCATTGACAGACTGTATGCAGACAACTTCAGAACAATTCAATCTTAATACGTGTATTTAAAAGGCATCTGGAAAGTCTCCCATGTATGGCAGAAGAATTCAAGGGAAAGGAAAGCACAGACGTTTACTTGATATGCTTCAAAGAATTCTTTTAAATCACCTGTTGACTTCTCAGTGAGCCTGAAACTAGCTAAAGAGTCTGTGGGTATTGGTTTTGGTTTTACTGAAGCGATTGAACAGATACAGTCACCATATGATTAATTCATATGTATATAAATCTACTTACCCTAGGAAATCGATTTTGTTTCTGGTGTCACCTGCAAGAAAAGTCCATGCTAGTGATCTCAGTTAAGAAAGGATGTCAAAAGGCATGATTTCTGTTCCACTGGAAGATGTATAGATAAAGTTGCACTGGGTAAATTTACTATTTTGTCACTGTTGGTCTAGATAGAGTTCAGAGACTAAAGTACAAGGTATTTTTTTCACTTTCCTGAAGCAAGGTTTGGTGTATAGAATATATTTGGATCAGCAACATGAATGTTTCTGGTGCAATATAGCAGTAAAATACTGTTCTATGTATATAAAGACTTTACACAGATATAGCTACATTTGCTTTAGAGTGATCTTAACCCACTATTAGAGTAGGATGTATGTAGCTTAGCTACATAGGATGTGATACTAATAACTTTATTACAACTGTAGGTATAAACTCACAAGCTGATTATAACCTGTTCTCCGCTGCCATCTCTATTCAGGAGATATATAGCTATTGTTCAAATCTGAGTAGAGCAGCAATCTATTTCGATTAGCTGTTTTGAAATTGTCCTTACCGATCAAAGGACATGGACTTCTGAATTGATATAACATTTTAAAATTATTAAGACCACGTTGGTTTTAAAATGAATTATGCTTATTTTGACACTTCTATAGGCACTTCTACTTTTTTCAGACATCAAAAATACAGTGCATATGTCATATGATACTGTCTGTTAACAGTGATGTTTCAGAGTATACATGAATTAAGGAATCTTTTTAGTAAGTGGGATAAGCTAACTCACTTCATACTTTTAATATACTTTTTAAAGCTCACATCAAGGGATAGTACATCTGAGGAATTTATTAATGATACATGCAAAAGTGAAAGCTCTTCTCACTCCTTAATTAACCAAGTGTGAATACAAAATTTTAGATATTAGCTTTGTGGGTTTGTTGTTGTTTCCCATACACAGTTTATGAAAATTAACTGCAACTGTACTCCAGGTCAAAGTCAGTAGCTCATCTTCATGAATGGCAGCTAGAAATGCCAAGGGAAACCACAGAAGAGTTAATGCAAGGACAGCTTATTTCTGACAACCAGTAGTTCACCAAGGGGATTCCTGAGCTATGTGTTTCTTGTGAGCTATTTTTCTCAATATTCAGTTTTGATCTGCTTTCTGTCTTTACCTAATCTCTTTCTGAGAGTCTTTATCTTGGTAGGTTTCACAACAAATACATGGAAGGATATCAACACAATAATACCTTTTCACTGTGAAAATTGCCCATTTAGTCCAGTTCTTTGTTTTCTATCCTTAAATCAGTATTAATTTAGAAGTTGACTTTCTTTTATATCTTATGACACTTTCATTGCTCTATTTTTCTTGGTGAGGTACCTTACCAAAACCTTTCAGACGACCAAGCATATTATATCAACTCCACAACCCAGAGGAAAATGGCTATTTGAACACTGAAAGTAATACACTGTGAAGTTCCGTACTTGTACATTGCCACCCCTAGTATGATAGAACTCTGCTGGTTATCTAGGGTGCCTGTACTAACTGTTAAAACTCCTGTCAGACAGGCTGGTGTGGAAATTAGGTTTTCACACCTGTACCTGCCAGATTCATCTCCGAAACTATTCTCATATACCAGTGTGGTATTTGCTACCTTTCATTCCTCTGACACTCTTTGCTCTCCACACAGGAATTGATACTTAACCAGGTATTATGACCAAACTATAACCAGGTATTATGCAGAATTGTCTGATCCTATTGACTAACTGTTGTTCAATTAATTGAGTTTTGCTTCATGTTTTATACTGGTTTTAGTTTTAAAGTCTCTGAGCCTTTCCTCTGGCAGCGGATTCCTATGTAGGCTTGGCGCGAGAATTGTCTTACCACCACTAGAAATACCAACAGTTAGTTTAGCCATTCTATAATCTCACTGATCAGTTCTTTTACCACTGGTTTATATGTCATCTGTCCTCACTTTCTATAGGTTCCAGTGAGGAAGACTGGAATTAAAGACATGAAAACTGGTAAGCTGCTCCTTAGCTCTTTGGCCTATCCTATTGTGATATTATTTTAAATTATTAGAGATTATGTTTTTAATTGCTTTCCTTTCTTGTATTTCCGTATTTCCTTGAATATACTTCTGATATATACTGTGACTTATTCAACCTTTTTTTTTTTTTTTCCCCCTGGGAAATAGAAAAAGGGGAAGAAGTAAAAGAAAGTGGTAAAGAGGAAGAATTAGTCAATGTATATGTCTATGTATTATGTCTTTAAATGACCTTCAGGTCATCTGCAAGCATTTTACATAATTAAATGCTCATTTTTAAATTTATTTCTGAGTTACAATTTTTGTGTATTTTCTCTTTCTAAGTGCTAGAAACTGAGTGACTCAATGCTTTTTGAACTTCGTTATTTCACACAGCAAACAAGTAAGCCTCCTGGTAGTTCCTGATGACACCTTTTATCTCTTTGTTCTTAATAACTAGATTCCCAGTAGGGTCTGTCTCTCATTTTATTGGTTGGTACCCTTGTCTTTGAAGGAGCATGTATGAAGCAAGAAACTGCAACATATATCATTATTCTGAAGCAAAAACCTGTTTTACCTTTTCAGATCTCATGTCAACCTCAGTCAGACTGTAATTAAGCTTAGAGCCAGTGTTGAACATTTGAAAATTCATATCCACAATACTTAGTATCTAGGACATATATTGTGCCATTTTGGCTTCAAAGGTTGTGCAGTTCATCCTGGTGACTGTGACAGAAAAAGGTGAATGAACTTTGTAGAAAGGACAGAGGGATGTATTATTGACAGGCTTTGAATATCATTTGATCTATGAAGATATAGTTACAGATTAAAATGTCCCTGGACAAATAAACAACCAGCTGCTATACATGGCTATGCTTGAGCTGCTAACCTGTGATAAAATGAAAAGGGATTATTGAACAATATCAGCTGGTCACAAGTGGTCCAGACTAGGGTGTCCATAAGCTCAATTACTGCTGTAAAAACCATAGGGTCAAAAACTACAGTAACATTGCAATGTTTGATCATATTCTCATACCTGCATAGCTAGAAACTTTCTAAATCCTTGAAGCAGTAGATTTATAACTTATCTGCTTATGGTTGCTCTTTTAAATAAGTTTCATTGGCAATGAGTTTCTCAATTTAATCACAATATGAGTAAGATATACTTTTAGCAGTGAACCATTTGTCATCTTTTCACATAGCTGAATATTCCTTTGTCTTAGGCAGAGGAAATGCAAGCATTTGCTCTAAATACCTTTTCTATTCTTTATTCCATCTACTTTTACAAAGTCAGGTCGTTCATCCTTTAGCATAACCAATCCTTGCATTTTTCAGTCTTTTTTTCTCACATCCTTGCCCATTTGTATCACTTTTCACTGAATGTTTTAGTGAGTTTTGCTTTCTTTTAAAGAGCTGTGTAAACAAGTCTGTGATGAAATCTCAAGAAATTACTGCAAGGTAAATAAGGGAAAAATAACCTCATCTGATGGGGAAACCACAACAAAAATGAGGAATGATCACGGAAAGATTCAGGCACAAAAATATCTAACCCTGTATGATATCTATGATATGTATGATATCCCTTTCTTTTGTGGTATTGAATTTAGATGCCTTGCTTGGTCACAAGCTCCTCAGTTGGAAGCCTGTCTCTTTCCAGTGACTACATACATTCATAGATTAGGAACCTCACACCTTTAAATTAAAGGTTTGAAATCAGATTACATGAATCCCTTTCCAGAAAGACTGGTGAAAGTTTGGGTTTAAGTTACTCAAATCATTAGTTGAATACCTTTAAAATTCTAGCTTTGATTTGCTTAAGATTAAATAGGACACCTGGAGTTAATTAGGAAATTGGATCCAGGTTGTCTTTGTTCAAAGCTAGCATTGCAATAATTATTCCACTTCTCCATTCCATAAAATATGCATATTTGAGCATCCCAATCATGGCTTTCATTTTTGCTGAAGTATTTAATTACGTTGAAAGAAATACAAACAAGTGACTTTTCAGAAATAATTCTTTCCATCAGAAAATGTTCACAATTTCTTTGTACTAATGCCGTATTCATTGAAAAAAAATTAAAAAACTGTTTAAAAAATAAATGTTTGCTGGTTTTTTTCTTCATTTTCTCTCTTTGTACATACTGCTTCTCTTCCTCACGTTTGGTTTTTTGTTGTTTTTTTTTTGTTTTTTTTTTTCATTTTGGGATACCCACTACTGTGGGGATAAAATCCTTTTTATTTTATTTTAATTGTTTTTTGCTTTTTAATAAATAAAGATTTCCAAAGAGAAAAGAAAATAAACCAAAATAATATACATTTATCAAAATATTCAGAAACGCTTAGTTTACTTTTCTTCCTAAATCTATTTTTGGGCCTAAATAAAGTTGCAATATTCCACCTCCCCCAAGCTATTTAATTCCTTACAGTCTCTTTCATTTCACTGACATGTTGGAATTAGTTCAGATTTCAAAACTGCCAATGCCCTCTGATTGAACAGACCTGGCCCTACTGCTACTGCTGCTGTTCAGAGCATCCACAGCTACAGCTGCTCAAAATGAGAGCAGCCAGCCCACTCCCTGGGCTCTCTGCAAGCTTGCTCCTGTGGATGCTCTGCTTCCACCTGCTCTGTCCTGAGCAAAATGTTTGTATTGTATCAATACACAAGGACCACAAGACTACCTGAGGTACCCTGGCTCTTGCCTTCAGCCCACTGCAGCTACAGTGAACAATTCAGCACCCAGATCCATGTAACTGTCAAGGTCTGAGTTTCTTTTCCACCCCAGAGCTGGGCTTAAGGGGAAATCTGTTCCATCACTGAATTATTGATATATATTTAGCAAAAAGATATTGCTTAGTGCCCATTCAACTTCTTTTTTCCTGTCTAACATGATTAGAACTTTTTTTTCACTGACTGTAACTTAATAATAGCATATATATGATAAATAAATTATTAATTTATGTCCTAAGCCTATTTTGCACTTGAGTTGTGTTTATTTATGGAGTGGCATTTCTTACTGATGGTAATAAGTGAAGAATTAGATGCTTGTTAAATGTGCTCATGCACAAGTATATGAAATCTACTATCTCTAAAAAAACAGTTATTGAACAATCTATTATCTAAAATATACCCAAATATACCCTTACTATAAAAGCAGACATGACATAGAAAGCTTTATTGTAAATTTCTGTATTAGTTTTCTTTAATTATTTCTGTTTCATACACTCAAGACATTATCCATTATTTTTATAAAAATGAGTCCTAAATTTTTATAAACTTTTATAAAAATTTTAAAAGAAGCAGACAGCAAAGCAGAGTTTGGAGTAAAATTACCCCAAATGTACTGCATCATGTAGGTGTATTTGAAACATCTGCAGTACTAATAGTCCAGCTTCTCATTGAGCAGTTACTCCCATCTCTGGATGCAGCCTAATATCCTCCAATGCTGATACTGAGCCTACAATAGTTGTCCATTTATTTTATGCTTCTGCTAGTTAATTTGTTTGTTTTGATATGAATTCAGTGCTATGGGCTATGAACAATAGCATGGGCCCAAGCAGTGTTAGTGTGCAGTTTAAGAACAGCTCTCTGACTATGGCAGGAACTTCAAATCCCTATATGTGCTATTTTTAGCATTCTCTCTTTCAAATATTTGTAACAAACCATCTAATAATTTCATAAGTTTGGGGAGGATGTCATCCACTAGACCAGGATGCTCAAAGCCCAATCCAATCTGGCTTTGAATACTCTTAGGGTTGGGGCATCCATAGTTTCTCTGGGCAACTTGTTTCAGTGCCTCACTACCCTCTGAGTAAAGAATTTCATCCTAACATTTAATCTAAATCTCTCTTAGTTTAATTTCAACTCATATTTCAGTAACTTTGTTTAGGTGTTTTGACACATTCTTTCGATTTTCATTTATCAAAAAAATTTGAAGACTGCATCAAGTACAGACATACAGACCATTCCATTGTTTCCAGTATCTAGTAATAGAACATTTCCATCCATGAGATATATACCTGATGATTCCATTTGTCCTTATAATTTCTGTCATAGTTATTTTCCTGTTTTATCTTTGCTCTCCTAACTTGCTTCTTTCTTTTTTTTTCCCCTATTGGCTCTTTTACACTCTTCGAATGTGCTCCAAATCTAAGAGTGAGTAGTGCATGTTTAATTAATTTGTGAGGATGTGAGCAAAGATGGTTACCTTATTAGATTTGTCTTTTATTTCTCTATACAGGTTTTCACAAAAATAACCAAACTAGCTGGTAAGGTTCAGTGTTAGTCAGAGAGAAGCTTTTTGACATAATTTATTTCAAAGTGTAAAGAAATATCCTCCATTTATTATTAGGCTCAAGTTGTCAGAGTAAGACTATCTCAGGAATGGCCTTTTACTACTCTTAAGTCTGCATGAAAGAGCTGTTATTTGAACAAGTTCAACTGAATGAATAAATGATAAATGAAGTCAAAGTTTTTAGGAATAAATTGAACAACTAATGCAAATATGTGTGATAGGAAGGNTCCCACCTCTTTTCCTCACAGCAATCTTTGTAGTGGTTATGAGCACTCACGGATGAAAACAGTTGAGTTAGAGAAGGGAAAAAAGGAACACAAATCCAGTATGCAGTGATGCCAGGATCGGAGTGTGTGTGTCTCCCGTCCTCCTGCTCCGCTGAGCGCTGAGCTCTCTGACCTGCGCAGAAAGTCAGAAAACCCCAACCCATTCCCCCTCTCTCCCAGGCTGGGGAGAGACCTGAACAAAAGCCTGGCCAAGGCAGATAACATCAGGATATACGTTTCTTTTGTCTCCTTTGTTAAACATCTTTACCAACACTAAGGCGTTGGTTCCAAGCTTTTTGGAAGGAATTTCAGCTTAGGTTTGAAACTCTAACAGTAAGGACTTCAGGGTTGCATTTTAATTTGCAAGGCTCTATACTCTGTTTCCATTATTAGGATTTTTTTTTTTTTTGGATGACACTCCATATCTAAATGATGCCGCCATTTAATTAGAAAATTTTACTACATTTCTTTGGTGCAGTGCATGCAAGGAAGTTAGGGCATCTAAAGCAAATAACCGAAGTAAGGAACCTTTATTAAGGAATCAGAATCCCAGAAGAGGAAGCATATATCATAAACCACTTCCAAGACCAGAACTCTTCTGTTGTTTTTGTTGCTATTCAACAGGTTTTGTGGGGGTTGGTGTTTTGTTTTGGGAGTGGTGACAAAGTAAGGAAAGAAAATTTTGTGAAATCAGACAATGAAAGCTGAAATATTTTCAGGAGATGAATGTCTCACCATGTAGATTGCCTGTCTAATCATATTTGCAGCTGTCAAGTTCTACTAGCATCTGGTGAAAGAGAGGATAGTGTCACAACTGGAACTGCTGCACCCATGGCCTTGTAGCTTGGGCACCCAGTGCCAGTCCTGTTCCTATGCAGAGGTTCCCTTCACAAAACTACATCTTTGCTTTATGAAATGGAGGGATGGTTTAAAAGTGCCATCACCTGTGAGGGAAGTGGCATCTCTATTTCTTGCAACAAAAATTGCAATAAGTTGAATGGGACAAAAGGACTGTGCTGGGACGTAGTTTATTATTAATGCAGAAGAGAAAGAAATAAAAATACTGAAGAGACTGAATGAAGGAAACTTTTTATCAGTGAAATAGGGACACCCTCACTTTGAATCAAAAGGGTGTCCATAAGAATATAATTATGTAAATGTCAAGAAGGGTAGAAGTGGTTTTAATGTTGTACATTAAGATATATATTAATAATATGATGGAATTGGGAACAGAAAAGCCTACACTAAATATCATGAAAAATGTTCTGACAGGAAGATACATTAGGCTGTAGAATAGTTTTCCACAGGGAAGCCATCACTTAAGGGCTTTTACTTCCATCAGTAAGTTCCCCAGCTCTATGAAGATTCATATTCAGCTCTTCATGTCCAAATGGAAAATTAAACAAGAGAGATAATTTCATCAGGTCCCGAAGTCCCTCAGTAATTTTAAGCAACTTCAGTTACATCCTCTTATCAAAATATCCCTTGCTGGGGTTAAGAATAGACCCCTCTACATATATATTTCATTGAGTTATGTTTAAAACATAATTTATTTAATTAAAAAGTGCAGCTCTTTCTCCAGGTTTAGATCTCAGGATTTTTTAGTGATATTTCTGTCACATACTTTATCCTTTTTGCAAAATTCTGGCTGCACCTGGAATAAAGAAGGGATGTGCACAGAATATTTTAAGTTCTAAATACTGTGTAAAGTGCATTTTCATGGACTTTCAAAGTTCAGGGTTCAAAAGAAAAGCTGCTCATTTCATTGAGGATGCACAGCTGCATTTTCAGGGTCACAATATCAGCTATCTGTGTATGAGGCAGAAGGCAAACTGAGCCTGAAGTCTGAGATCAAATCTGCGCTCTAGTCAAGGAGACAAGGTGTCTGTTTCTGTTATTATGATTAAAACATTGGCCTTTGAAGTAATGAGGCATATCCAGAGGTATGGAAATCTCAGGGTAAAAAGAAAGCCTTTGCCAGAAGTTCAAGAGTTTTCAACATTAACTCACCCTAAACTTTTTGTTCTGTTGTTGTTGTTTTTTGGTTTTTTTTTTAATTTTATTTTTTCCTACCCTTTTCCATGAATGATATTTATTCATTGTTTCAGTTTTCAAATTAAGCATGCAGGTGTTTTCTTACTGTTTATATATATTTATATATATATATATATATATAAAACTTTCATTAACGTTGTGGTTTGGAGCAAGACAACTTTTAAGCGGTATTGTTTTTCACTACAGCTATCAGATAAAGGGCATTCTAGTAAAACTATGAGAGAAAGGGTATTGTAGTACGTTAGCCTTGGTCTCGAAACCTGGGATTTAATTTACTTCTCTGTATAGGTGATATATAAGGGATTAGGCATCTTGAAATACTGAAAAATTTTTCTGTAATATGCACAGGGACTGAAAGGTGGAAGATGGCACTTTGAGAAAGATGTTAAGCACAAAGAGAAATATAATATGCTAACAGCTTTTTGAATGGTCATCCCATGTGCTATGAAATCTTGAGTAACTTACTTAAATATCAATTTATATATATATTCAGGATATTTAATAACTGTTTTCATCTACTTTTTTGGTACTGCAAAACAACTTGACGTGTTACATAGCAAGAAAAATACAAAAAAACCCCCCAATATTGTCCTATCTTTTCTCTTTATAATTAGACAATTGCAAAGTTACACATTTTTCTTGAAAACGTATTTCTTACTGTTAGTGAGTTATGAGGGTTTGTTTTTTTACCCCAACAGAGAGATGACTGATTTTCATAATGAAACCATGTATTTTAGTTACTTTTTTGATCAGTTAGTTGTGAAAAAATATGTCTTTTCAATTGTTTTGAATCCATTAGGTTTTCTGCTAAAATTACGTTTCCTATATAAATGACTGTGGATATTAGTTTCTAAACTATTGATTATACAGCACAACAAATGATCACGTTAAAACATCATATACATATGTCTCCTTCAATTACCTTGTTCAGTTTATTTTGTTTTGGCAACCCAGAAGGTATTTCATACAGTCCTATTTGTCCCTATACAGTCTTCACTGCATAGTATGTATTATGACTTAAATAAATTCATAAATACTAAGTCAAATAAATGAATAATTTCTCTGAGTAACTGAATTGCATTGAACTGCAGGCATTGTGAAAGTTTTAGCTGAACTTTTTCTCATCAATAAGTCTGCAATCCTTTGCTAAGAAGCTTTGCCTCTGAAACCCTCTTGGGGTTTACTAAATGAATTTAAAGCAATACTGATACCTTCCAAATCCCATAACAGGACTCACAAGTAAGCCAAATAAGCTGGAAAAAAATCTGTAAGTAGTGAAAGGCAATTCTGTTGAATTAATGAAAACTGAAAAAACCCTGAATTCTCTGGTTGCTTTTAGCCTGACTTGATAACAGTCTCTGAACAAGTAACTTGGAAATGACAATAGAAAGTGAGTTGGCCAGTTGTAAAATGTTGGCCAACTACAATAAATTAAACAATGGAATTACTTGAAAAAGAATAAAGCAGCTAGCTGTGAAATGAAACACTTCAACATGCAAGCAAAGAGTATGGTCCAACAAAACACAAATAATAGTAATAACTGTAACAATAGTAACAATAGTAATAGCAACAGCAACCACAAAATTAAGATGCATAAATGATTGTGATTCTTTTACTGAAAACTAGTTCACAACTTTCTTTATTGCCACTGCATGTAACTGCTTGCTGTTGGTCTAGAGTTACTTTGCAAGGTAAGACTTTGTCCAAAAGCACAACTGTATCTTAATTTAAAATGGGCCCTTTAAACAAATTACTATTGTTGGCAATACTAGACTAAGTTTCTATGTCTATGTAGCTTTTTACACAATTTTGACCTTCATAGCTTAGATTGTTAGTAATTTTTTGGTTTATTTCTTTTGCAAATGAATATGTATTACTGCTTAATTTTTGAAGTGTCCAAAATCACTATTCTTAGATTTATTTCTCTATTAATAATATATTAATACTTTTTGCATTTTCAAGTGTCCCTGATAAATACTTTGTTTTCTATGTTCTCAAGTATTTCAAATCTGCTGAAAAACTTTTCTTTTTGCTATTGATCCTGCTGAGAATTTTTCAATGGATCTACTATTAAACCATGTAATTAACTACAAGGATTTTGTTGGGGTTATTTTTAGGTGGGCCATTCCCCAGAACCAAGGTCTTAACAGCACTTTTTTTTTCCTCTTTGTTCATTTTCTAAAATTAGTTTAGAAATAAGACTGTGATACTCTTGTTTTGCTGATGCAGATAGATTTACCCTGTCCTCTGTGATGCTGAAAAGGAAAGACTCATAGTCTTTTTTTTGTTTGTTTCTTCACTTGAAATTATTATTAGTAGTATTTTGGTACAATTTCAAACTACATAAAATTAATGGAAATAAGCTTTAGAGTTCTTAAGTATATAATATATACCTTATGCACTTGGCATTTTATTAAATATATCTGTTAATCACTGTTCTCTTGCTCTGTGACTTGTTAACTAACACCCATAGCGCAATGTAAAAACAACTTGGTCTGTAAAATACTCGGCATATACTTTTTTACTCATCAGAAGACTAAAATAATTATAATTTTAAAACATTTTAACAGAACTTTTTACAAATAACATTTTATGTCTCTTTCAATTAGACAGTATTCAGTGTAAAGAGCAAACAAAATTCTAGACAGAGCATTTATTTTTATATATTTCCTCTAATTGTCATGAACAAAATTGTTGTGTAATATAAACACAGAGTTGACTTTATTGCGAATTAACAGTTCTCTGAAAGGTAGGAGGAGGCTGATAGGAAGAGGTGACAAGTGTGAAAGTAAGATGGAAGAACTGGAGAGATATGATTTCCTAGCAAATAATGAACCCAAAACTGTGTAAACTTGCTTAAACAAATACTTAATAAAAATCAAACCAAGAAACAAAATAGAAGATTTATCATTTCAGCACAAGTGTCAGTAACTGAAGTCCATATATTTGCACAGGCCAGCAGCCTCCACAGAAAGATATCTGTCTTTGGCCTTGCTCTCTCATCAGCCCAACTGCAGTTAACATATATTTTTATCATTTTGTATCCTTTATGAACCAAAATGTATTAAAGGAATACATAAAATAAAGGTTCAGACTTTCTTACAATCCCACTTTATAGAAATGTCTCTTTTTTGTGAGACTAATCCTGATTTTGTGATTCTGTGCAGGAAAAATTGTCACTCTGGTCCATTGCTTAGAATATTGATTATACAGTAATACATATAGAAAACACTAGTGTTTTTCTTCTTCATGGCAATATTTGCTTTTATCATAGAGTTAATGTTACAACTTATTTTATAAGCTGATTGCTGCCTTACAGACAACAAAAAAGTACACTGAGGTTATGCAGACTCTGAGTCCTAGCACTGAATGGTGATTCTGTATGGCCAAGATTTTAAGTATGTCATAACTTTGTCCAGAAGAGCCGATTATCTTAAAGTTGGCCATGTCTAGGATCAGTGATAGATGGAATACAAAGTTAACAAAGCTTGATGTTTTCCTGGTTGAATAGTTAAGATCTCTTGGCTGATAGTTCTGTCCTTTCATCAAGAAGCTGATGCGATGTCACAGATAAGTAGTTTATTCATTTTGTGTTGTCTTTTTTTTTTTAATAAAACATTCCTCAGCAATATTATTTAAATCATACTGTGTTCCTTCTATATTCATGGTGGCACAGTATTTCAAATTGTGTCCTTCATTTTCTGGGTTTAATTTTGTTCTGTCATCTCTGAATGCTGGGGTTGGGTTTGGGTTTTTCTCTCAGTCAAAGAAGCTTCAGTTAAAATCCTTCATACAAAACCTTCTTTGTACGAAGATTCCTGTCAGGCCAAATTTGGACTTGACTAAAATCAATGCATATAATATTACTTTCCTAACTGGGATATTTTATTTTCCTCCATGACTTGAGATCTAGTCAATGACATACTAGTTTAGCTGATACATGGGTTTTACTAACTAGATAAAGGAATTGAGAATAGAGATAATATATGATACTAAAGAGAAATTCTTTCTATGACTGAGAGTTTTGTCAGTAGGCTAGAAAAAAATGGCTAGAAAAACTTCTAGTTGTTACTTGCAACTTGGTTTGGTGGTACATGTTTTTCTCCTGTAGATGCTCAGTTTTAGCAAATATGTATATGGATTCTGATGTGATCTAGTGCATTGGAAAGTTTTGGATGTCCTCAATGTCTGTTATAGTAGTAAAATAAAACCAAAATAATATTATTTGCCATAGGAATGTACATGTTTGAAAGAAATATGAAATACCTGAAATATTACTGATTATTGCTTTTGATATCTATTATTTTTCTAACATAAAAATAAGATTGTACCCTATGCTTTCATAGGCAACTAAGCAAAAGAGAATTTTACTGCTCAAGTAACAAATACCTTCCAGTTTTGACAAGTAAGGTATTCCACAATAAATTGATAAAGTATTTGAATCATTCAGATAATTCTCAACTAAATTTAAAGTTGAAGTGATTAATCAATAATGTAGTAATAGAATTTTAGATGTAAGCTAGACCGATATGGATTTTGTAGCATTAATGTCATTATGTCTTAGAATGAACATTCACCTTAATCTATACATTAAAGCATTTTTCTTTTTAATATATGTATATCCCAGTAAGTCTTACAGTTACTTACAGAATCTGATCCATAGGAAGACAAATGCTCTAAAGAAAAGAATGATTCCTGAGGGTTAGTTAATCTCTGCAGTATGATTTATAATCCCATCTTGAGTAGTCAGATACAATAACCCTAGGTCCTGAGCAAGGAAGAAATGCAGTGATATTTCACTTTTACCTCTCTTCATTTCTGGAGTTGGTACAGAATCTCCTTTAGCACACTTGCAGAAAACACGGGTAGAGCCCTTCCCAAATCTTAGTTCATGAAATTTAGCCATGATGATGATGACAGAGCCTTCTTACAGTCTCATTTACATTTTCGTTTGTATGAATTGAAGTACAAAGCAGTGAAACTCTGTTACAGTGGGACAGATTTGCAACACCAACAAGGTCACTAAATCAGCAGTGTAGAACACTCTGTGCTTTATCTGCTTGCTGAATGATTTATACTCACTTTACAATTAGTTTGCAAGTCATATTCCATTTGTAGTCACATTTTTTTCTATTTGTAGCTACAAAAACTTGAGATAATCAAGTCTAAACTGTAGTTGGTTACTTGTTTTTTTTCAGTGAAGGTCCCTGTGGTGAGTTGACATTGGTTGACAAGATGCCCACTCAGCTGCTCTCTTCAGCAGGACAAAGAAAGGAAATAAAGTGGAAAAACTCATGGATTAAAATAAAGACAGGGACATGCCTTACCAGTTACTGTCCTGGGCAAAACACACTGAACCTGGGGAAACATTTACCAATAATTAAAATAGAGTAAGATGGTGATACTGTTGGAGTCAAATGCCCTGACCAGATTCTTTTGGATATTCCTTTTGTGGAGAAAAATTGTGGTTTAATACTGAATATACTTATTTCTAGATATTGTATGTTACACAGGATTTCTTCAGAATTATGCAAAATGTACTGACAACACATCACTTGCAAATTACTCTTAGCAAAATACAGCAATAGCAATACACAATTCAAACACATACCAATGTATTTCCCATTACTGGTCTCTGTGATACATTCATCACCATGATACTCACACATGCCAGGAGGTAATATAGGGGTTGCAACCAGCTCAAACCAGTTGCTGTCTTCAAAATTATTTTGCTGGTTGCCTGGTTTTTGTACTCAGTGTTGCACCAAAGTAGCACAAACTTTGACTCCTGCTTGGTTTTAAACAGCTGCATCACTGCAGAAGGGTGAAATAACTTTCAGCTGTCTCTCACAGCTATGTATGGCAGATGTGTTCAGGCAGACAGGCTGGGTCTGTTGTTCAAACATGCTCTGGAGCTAAAGAACAAGATCATATGAATTTGGCTCTGCCACTGTGCTGAACATGCTTAAAGGCACCACAGCTCTGTCAAGGAGGATGTGTACTAGAATGATACAATTTCTTGACTCAAAGAATGCTCTTTGAACCAGTTACAACCTTCTCATATAGTACATATGTGTGCTAACACAGACACAATGTACTGTAAGGCAGTTCACGTTAATAGGATGGAGGCCCCCTAAGTTTAAAAGTAATAGAGTATGTTTACTTTGAAGATGAATTTTTATTAGTATAATAAAAATATAATATATAGATTAATTTGGGCACTTTTTTAAATAGTTGATTCTATTTTTTTAAAAAATGAAGCTACCTTTATTCTACTGTTAATAAATAACTACAATACAAACTGAGTATCTGACAAGAGTAAATTACATCAGCAGAAAGAACTTCTAATATGCTCTGTCTTATGGAGGTCAAATTAATTTCCTCAGCCTAAGTCTGATCTTTGTACTGAGCAGTGTAATCAGAGTTATTTTGATAGCTTGAGCTTCCACTATGAATCATTGCCTAAGTGAAATTCTAGTCACTAATCACTGAACCATTCACTGTGCAGGTTGCATATGGCTTTGTAAGCTATTACATTCATTTTAAATTGAAAGAATTACTTGGAAACACTGTTCACTGAAGATTCAAACAGACCAGAGCAATTAAGCATTAGTTGCCAAAGGCCTTCAGTTAAAATTATGGGATGGAACTTTCAATATAAGTGTTCATCTACCTTATCCTGATCTCTGGAGATTCCTAACTGACTCTTAATAAACATTCATAATTTCTCACTTATGACAATATGAGAATTTAATCATTATTAAAAAAGAAGGGGTGTGTGTGTGTCTAAATTCACTAAGTTTTGTTCTGATGTAAAAAGATGGAGGGTCTTCAGAAGTTATTTTTTCCAGGCACTCTAGTAATAGAGATCCCATATGATCTCATCATATTTCATCTGGTGGAGTCCCTAAGCAAGGTCAAGTAACTATAATGTCTGCCATTATTAATTGCCACTCCCTCAGTATAAGTACAAGACAACTTTAACTACCTTAAGTTATTGCTTCTCCAAATTTACAGAATCAGTCCTAATATATTTATAAACAGACATAATGGACTTAGAGATGCCTTGATTAGTTGATTAGCATTCCCATTAAAACAGCTACTTTATAAAACCATGAAGAAGTATGAAGGCAAGCAGAACTTAGTGGAGTCAGAAGGAGGTAACAATAGGATATTTAAGCAATTAGTTTTATCAATAACAGCTAATACAGTTTTCACTGTAACCATTGATAAACTCCCAGCTTAAGAATTTTGATCAAAAAAATATTGATTCTCAGCCTTTGTAATGTGTGCTGGTTTTGGCTGGGGTAGAGTTACTTTTCCTCACTGTGGCTAGTATGAGGATATGTTTTGGATTTGTGCTGAACACAGGGTTAATACAGAAATGGTTTTGTTACTGCTGGGCAGTGCTCACACAGAACCAAGGCCTTTTCTTCTTTTTGTGCTGCCACGCTGACAAGGAGACTGGGAGTGCATGACAAGTTGGGAGGAGACATAGCCAAGACAGGTGACCCAAACATCAAAGGGATAATCCAGACCACATGACATCATACTCAGGATATATAGTGGGGGAAAGGAGGAAGGGAGAAATATTCACTGCTATGCGTGATGTGGCTCTGCTCTCCTGGAAATGGCTGAACACCTGCCTGGCCATGCACAGCATTGAATTAATTCTTTTTTTTGTTTTGCTTGTGGGTGAAACTTTTGCTTTCCTTATTAAATTGTCTTTATCTCAACCCACACATTTTCTAGTTTTTACTCTTTTGATTCTCTACCCAGCACCACTGATAAGGGTGCATGACTGGCTGCTTAGGGCTTGGCTGATGGCTGAGGTTAAACTGTGGCAGCACCTTAGCAGGGACATTGGACTTGTGCATGATCACTGCAAAAGGTTTTCTGGTTTTACTTCTAAGAGGTATAGAGCCGCAAAGTAGAGGTGTGAGGTGTCATCTTTGACTGAAAACATTAGGAACTAACACTCTCGTATTTGTAGAATATATGAGCAAATTTTAAGTTCTGATTCTAATTTCCATTCTAACAAATGAAACTAAGAGAAATTTAACTTATACTTAACAATTGGTCTACAATGATGAAGTGGAAAATGTTGCTATAACTGCATTTTAAAAATGCGGATTAGCTATGAATCTTGAAATATTTGTGATCAGTACATTGAAGAATTTGGTTTTTAATCCCAGCTGTAAGATGAAGAAAAGCTTGGGTTATGTACTTCCAGGGGAAAAATTACAAATTAGAACACCATCTATTTAGAAATTATTGGCCAAAAGTACATTAGCGATGCATTGAATGGCATTCAGAGAGATTATAAATTCAGTAATTGAAACACAAATTATGCATGCTTATTATTTATGAAATTTTAAGTATTGCTTTTCATCAGAAAATGTTAATGGCATTTAAAACAATTAATTATTCAGACTGGCAAAAATGGAAAAGCTAGCAAAGCACTTTACCATCCCTGAAGTGAAACTAAATAAATTGAGAAGCCTAATTTCTTATGCTGTTTAGGCTTAATGCAGTAGCCTAAGTTCTTTGGTTGAAAAACTAGATGTGATTCTGAAGTGTGAAAAGTAATGTGTTATTATGATAAAGAATTCTTAAAAATAATTCTTTAAATGTATTTTTATTGGACCGTCAAGGCATTTTACCATTTTATCTTCTCTTAGAAGGTGACACTTTGTTTTAACAAATAGTGTTATAAAATGAGGGGTGGGAAGAGAATATCTCTGGCTTTGAAGCAAATTTATTATCTCTTTTCCTCTTGCCTTTTTTCCATTTCTGCAACACAGACACTACATGGGATGTGAAATTGAAGAACAAATAGCATTTGCCACTTTTTGATAACACATACCTTTAAATAGCTGTTAATGCCAACATAGTGAGGACGGAGGTTTAGGGCCCATATATGAACGTCCCTAGGAATATATGATGATTATTGTTATTTAAAGTGATTTTCTAAAGATTTTAGGACTAATTGTACTAAATAGTGTTAGAGTTCTTTTGCCTTGAATCTATACTATTGTGGGGTTTTTTTTATATTTTTTTTCCTCAGGGCGTGTAAAATATCTATAGAGTTCAGGAAAGTCAGGGAAATGATCTTAGTCATCAGAGAATTTAATGTAATATTGCATAGACAGTGACATGAGGATAGTCCAAGAGTTAATCAGATTTATAAATGGGGAAATTAGGAGGATAATGAACTGATAAATCAGTAATAAACCTATTCTAAAGAGTAAGACATTTTTGGCTCTCTTCATTAAGATTTGTATCTCCTAAAGGAAAAGTGATTTCTTAATGCTAAGCCTTCTAGAAGTCACTGTGACCTATTTCTGAGAATAAAATTAAAAAGATAAACTTTCCATTTGAATTCATAGGTAGGACAGAGAAGTCACAAAGGGAATGTAAACTTATTTTCTGCAGATAGCACTCATGCTAACTGTTTTACAAAAGGTAAATGGACTAGGACTACCATTGATTCAAATGTCAAATCTCACTGTAATGGGTGTTCTTGAACTTTCTGTGATTCAATAAAAGATTAGTTCTAAAGAAAAGATTTAATCCTGTAGATGGATACATCACATTAGCAACATGTATGCTAATGTAAGCTAAGGTAATGCCTAATTTTTCTAGCATCAAAATATATATTAATATTTGTATCCTATTACTTTTCTCATAGAAACCATCAAAGATGTGTTGAAACTTTATTAAAAAGCATAACCAAAAGTTAAAAACTTTTTTGTATGGGAGAGTGTGTGCTTTGCCATCATATATTTAGACTAATATCTGTATCCCTCCACAGAAAATGAAAAATTCCAGAGGACCTCAGTAGGCAGGATTCATTTGAAAATATTAACCTTCATATTTGTAAGTCTAACTTCAGGATTTATTTTTTTTCCTCACTCCTATCTATGTGTAATACATGTGTGATAATCAGTTTTATTTGTTGAGTAACTCTGCCAATAATAATGGAATTGTGGAAGTAATGATCCAGGAGATCACCTGCAGTGCTGTCTTCCTTATCGTCCTGTAATCACGTACTGATCTAAATGCTTAAGGTACTGGTAATTTAAAACTGACTGGATGTGGAAGACTCCTTGGCTGAAGACAGCTTTGGCCTAGGAGGATGCAGCTGTGAGCATGGGAAAAATGGAGAAAAACAAGTCTACGACCTTGCAGTGGCATGGGAAAGTAGAAGAAAGAAGAAAAACAACTGAGAAAAACAAGATATGTTTTGAGTCTTACTAGCATGAGAAGAGATGTGAACTACCTATCAGAAGATGGTCTAAGACTCGTGGACAGAAGTGCTTGGCTAGTAGAGTGTGACATGCATATGCATGGACAGATAAGAAAAAGTATAAAGAGTAGCCTTCGAATTATAAAATGGTCCTTGGTCATTGTTTGTTGCTGCTAGTTGTAAATATTCTTTTGCCTCAGAACTGAAAGGAAAGGAAAGGAATTTATATAATCAACTCAAACAATTTTTCTCCAAAAGAGGAAAAAAGCTAGATGTCAAATTTCCATTGAGTTTAGAAAAAGATCTGTATTCGTAAAAAAAAAAAAAAAAAAAGAATATAATGACAATATAACTGTATAATGAATTAAAGTGAATTATGAAATTGCAATAGACTCATTAATTAATTATGCAGGTTGATATTCAGACCAGTTAGGGGTTGTAGACTGCTGATTGAAACCAATATTAGCAGCATGTAGCAAGATTTCATTCAATATCAAAATTTCAACAGAAAATCTACTGGAATCTAAAAAATTTATAGTTTTATAAAATAGTAGTAACATATGATAAGTATGTGTTTTCAGTGTAATAAAAAAAAAGGAAATGTAAGTCTTCTTAACATCCAAGACATATAAAGAAAATTCTTCCAAGATTGGTTTAATTGTGACCCTGGACTAATGTCTATAATTTGGACCTGGAGTAAAAGAGCAAAACACTTTCTCTGTGGCTAAAGAATGATATTGATATTTGAATACAAAAGAAATGTCCTTTGTTTTCCAGTTTTTAATAAGAGTTAACTTGTGTCTTTTGTTAAACATTTTTACCACACTAAGGTATTGGCTGCAAGCTTTTTGGAAGAAATTCCCACTTAGGTTTTGAAACTCTAACACTTATCTTTTCTTGCAACTTGCCTGTGGGATCACTTGGGTTCAAGTACTCAGAGGTTAAAGAGCAATGGTGGATAAGCAGAAAACAAGAATCTTGGAAATAACTCCAGTCAAATTTATTAAGAAATGTCAATAAATATACAAAGATCCCTGAAAGATCTGTGGTTTTCAAGTCTATTTGTCTATAATTTTGTCAACGTCCTTTAGTCACATATCTCATAAATATTTACTAAGTCTTTGCTAAGAGATAAGCAATTTTTTTCCAATACTCAAGATGTTTTAATAGTAAACTAAGAGGTAACAATTTCTTAATTTGAGCACTCATGGGGAAGGGAAAAGAAACTTACAGGCAAACAGGGGACAGAGTATGGTATTACAAAGAAATGAGAACATTTTGATGGATAAAATAACCATCTTATTGAACAGCATGGAGAACAATACAGCATAAAACTGTCAGAAATAAATAGAACATTTACTTTCACTGTTAGGAAAAACTAAACTAGTAAATACACATTAATGATGGTGGAGACAAAAAAAAGTAATCAAGAAGCGATGAATGTTGCAAAATTAAATCCATGGGGTTAGATCCATGGGGTGAATTAATAAATCTGTGTGTTTCTTTCAAATTAGAGTGTCTGGAAAGGGGGCTGCAGTGCCAACTTACATTTTTGTTTTATCATGTAAGATATGAAGTAGAATTCATCGACGTTTTCCCACTACCAGACAGAGTTACCTGATCTGCAAATAAATAAAGAGCAGGTGTTGCTTTTTCCGAAGTCCGCTTAAGAGCATAAAACAGTTGTACTGTAGGAAAGGTGTTAATCTTTTTTGTGATATATCAAAGAAATTAAGGTTTTTAAACCTTAAAACTTCGTTGCTTATCCCAAATAGAATTTTCTTCTCCTCACAGACCTTAGTCAGAATCTCATGGTATTGGTTTTAATTGAATAAATCCATAAGGGTTCTGGTAGATATCTCATCATCTGCCAAGTACCTCACTTTTTCAGCCAGGGAATTCACAGGGATTCTGTATTTCTAAAGTTATTACACCTGGGGCTGAAAAGGCTGTTGGGAACAAGAAAAAGCCCAGCTAATAAAAATGCATGCCAACCTTACACAGAGTGTTTGTTAGGCTGAGGTTCATTAAGTTCTCTACAGTGCAAGAGTTCTGTACTCTAGAAGCAAGAGATGGATTTGAATTAGAGAGAGAAAGAAAGAAATGCTAAATTCTCCTACTTCTCCAGGGTGGCAACTGTCAATGAAAATGCCTACTTGCCTCAAAGGTTAGACTGAAATCAGTTAGCTTAAATTTTTATCCAGGACATGATTGATCAAAATTGAAACTCTCCTGGGTGCAAAAACATTCTACACCATATTTGCTATGTAGCCATATTTATTAAGAAGAGAATTGTGCCCATAGGTTTTTACATTTCCATTTCATACAGTTAATGTACTTCCTTAAGAAATATTTTATTGTGATGGCAAACTGAAAATAACTGAAAGGAAAATTTGGAAAATATAATGAAAATGATCCTTACTCAGAGGAAATCTAAAATACATGTACTTTATAATCTCATTGTATTTGTTGTTGTAAATTATGTAAATACTCTATCGTCTGACTTGAGATATATTTACATGTTTATGTTACTCATTTTTCACTGTTCACCTTAGGGGAATCAGAAGTTGCAATTAAGGAAGCAGAAAGCAAAATACACACACACAAATATATAAAATTCCAAGGTTAAATCTAAAGTAAATGCTCTGGAAATATGAGCATCTGTGGTGGTTTAGTTTTCTTGGTTTTGGTTTAGGCCTTCCTTGGTAGCAAGGTCATAACTAAGGAAGTATTCCATACCGTTCCTTCATGTAATCAGGTGTATATAAGGACAGGAGGAAGGTTTCCTCCCTCCTTTTCCCTTTTGCTTTCGCTCTTTTCTCTTTCCCGTTTGTGTGCATCAGCTCTCTGTGCTGGCCTAGCCCTTATCTCTGTGAGCTGGGGCCTATCGGAGACGCTGCTGTCCCAGCCGTACGGAGGGGAAGGACCTGCTTCTCTTAAGGGGAGTGTTGGTGAGAATTGATTGTATTAGTTCTTGTTGAGGTTTTCCCTGAGTTTACGAGTGTGTGTATTTGTTTTGTTTGGTTTTACCCATTTTTGCTCCATTTCCCTTTTCCTCTTTTCCCTTTTGGGGAGTCGTTCTGGCATTTGTTCTGTAGCCTCATAGTGTTTGATTGTATATAATTGTAATATATGTGAATATATGTGTATATATATATATATATATACTTTTACTAAAATTGCCTTTTTGGGTACTTTTTTTTTCCCTTCTCTCTTGGGAGGGGGGAATCCGTGTGGCTGGCAGTTGGGCTTGGCAGGGAGCCAACCCAAACCTCCACAGCATACCAGTCATATAAAAAAAAATATTTGTTTTAGTAGTTCTTCAAAAACTGTACTCTTTATGAACATAAAACTGTTTTTTTAAAAGGAATAATAACAAAAATAGTTACCAGTCTATTTGATGCTTAACAGTGACATTAATGTGAGGTTGCTTGTGGAGGGTTGCAGACAACTGTCTTGCAATTTGTAGTTGGATTTGGCACAGAAACGTATTTCTCATGTTAGTTTACATGAGTCTCAGTCTCACACAAAGGAGGGAATGCAGCAGTGGAGACGTGGAGACAGTGTTGGGCACCATTTGAGAATCTAAAGCAGCTGTTTCCTGGGTATGTCTACAGCACTGTATAAATTTTACATAGCATCAAAGTAATGCCTCAGGCAGAGCTATGAAAAAAAAAATCCAACAGGATTTCAACATCAGGTTTCTACATCTGAAAGTTTAAATTGGTACCAAAACATCTACATTTACTGCCATCTGGTAGATTTTAACTCATTCACATATATACTAAACTGGCTTTTTAATTAAAGCCTTCATTTACCCCACAGGCTACTTTCAGAGGTAACATGGTACAGTTTGATGTTATACTCTTACAGAAAGCTGTTTAATGTTAGTTTAACCTCCAATGAACCTAAATATTTCAGCTTGCAGTATGTATTTCTGGAGCATATTTTCTATTACTATTGGTCTCTGGACACAAAATGATAAAGAGGAACTCAGACTAAGAAGAATTTTAACAACTTTAAAATTAGTATCGCCTGCACTGACTTATCATATATGACAGTCATGGGCATTCCTATATTAAGTGTACACTCAATTCGTGCCACTAGACTTTATCTCAAAGTACCTCAGTCATGTCTCAAAGGCTTTGTCTGCAAATATCTGATGAGAATCTTTCTTTTCTTAATTCAAGGGGAGGGGAAATTCTCATATGTAGATGTAGAGAATCTATGCACCATTTTAACAAGCAAACTAAACCAGGACTCTTATGTACAAACAAAGGAGGTCATCTATATTCCGGGATGTTACAGGGAAAAGCTTCTGTAGTTTTGAGATGGATCATGTACACATCATTTATTGCTGGGTTGTCAACCTTACTGTGCAAGGCTCTTACAATCTAAAAAAAGATTTGATATTTCCACTTCCCAGTGAAAAAAAGTGTCATATCATTTATGTCAAAATCAGAGTAAATTACAGCCATAAAGATTTGTAAGATTTTTAGTCAGTAAATATAATTGTGGTATTATAGTAATTCCCCAGATGTTAACCAGGACACATGAATAAATTCCTCCATTTAGCATCCAAATAATATTCAGAAAAGAAGGAAAAAAAAATGTCTGAATAATTGATTACGCATACAAAGTTAGTTTCAGCAAAAGTAGCTTGTCAGGTAGTGCTAATGTGAGTGATGTTTGACCTGGAGATGTTCTAATCTATTTCAATAAAACTGAAACCAAATTTCATGCTTTTTTTTTTCCCTCCACCTTTCTTTATCAGCTTATCAGAGGTTCATCTGAAACAATGGGGGGGAAAAAAAATTGTACATGAAACAGAGCTGTGTACTGTATTTTCAGTCTTACTGTTCAGCAAGTCAGAGAGGTTAGTTTTTCAGCCAACTGAAACATTGATTTTCATTTAAATTTTAATCTCAGCAGTGTTTGCTATGTCATTGGCATTTGTGTTCTACAGTAGGGGATTAATGGCCACAGAATAGAAAAGGAAGTTAAGATATATTTTGTGTCAGAAAATGTTAAATAATGCAAAGCACCAGATTAGAATACAGATATTTTTGATAATTGATATATTGCCTTCATCATCTTGCTAAGTGATAATTCTTTTGATGAAGTATTCATCAGCATGCAGAACTGTAGTCTACATGCAGTACTGACTTCTATTACTAGTTAAACATAATGAATTGTGCCTAGCTTCTTATCCCTGTTATTTAAAGTTCTGGATAAGGAATGAAAAGTATTCTTTTCTACCTTAAATTTCATAAATGAAAAGCAAGAGGAAATCTTTCGTGAGTTTGGGGGGGCAATTATTCAAATATCTTTTTCAACTACTGTACGGGAAGTAACTAATAGTAATGAAGACCCTTACTGAATACTAGGAAGAATCTGATTTGAATGTGTTTTCTGGATAACTGATGGTAATATGAGCCTTTCCTCAAACTGTCTGTTCTAAAGGAGCTATTTAGGGAGAGATGGAAAAAAGGCGTCTAGAAAAGTGAGACAAAAAGCATGTTTAAAATTAAAAAAAAGGGTTTCCCAGAAAACAGCAGCAGAGGGACACAGACCATTTGCATTGCTTGTTTGGTTGTTGTGTTTTTGGGTTTTTTTAACAATTGTTACTTTTATAATACAGCATGTAGCTGTAAATGTCTTTAGTTTAAAACTTAAGGAATTATTGAGCATAGTCTTAAGGCAACAAAAACATCCATTGATTTTCCCAATGGTATAGACTGGACAATGTGCTTTTAAAATCTGTCTAAAAAAAAATATATATTTTTTTAGATTGATGCATAGTGAAGATATACTTTTCTAACTGGGCTTATGCCTACCTAGTACATGTATGTATTATGAAAATTTTAAAGTAAAAGTACCAAGTCCAAAGAGTAAAAGGAATCCGGGTAGTCAGTAATGTTTTCTGTCCTTCTCCATATAGTAATTCCTTCAAAAAGTATATAGCCTTTTCATTTCTACCTTTGTACTCCTTTCACAAGAATGTACAACACACAACTGTCTTGTATAAATGCACTTAATTGTCTTGTATAAATGCAGCTAATCTCTACCTGAATAAAGACTTTCAACTCTGTAGAAGCTTACTCATTTTGTTGTACTTCTAAAAAGGTAGAAGTACTGAATCTGCCAGAATATGTAGCAATATTTCTAAAAAATAATACTAATATGAAAAAAAGGAAAGAAAAGCCATACCTCACCCTACTACTGAAAAAAACAAATTAACTCAACCAGCAAAACAAAAAATCAAACAAAATTCCCCCAGAAAACCCAACCAAAATAATTCAAAACAATGTACTGAAAAAAATTATTAAATAAAACATTAAGAAAGATGAATGTCTGGTGACATATGAAATTACATATTAACACTTTTGTTTAAAGAATATGTATCTATTTAAGAGTATAGTATTAAAAATGGTAGGAGGTTGAATGGGTATTGTTAGAGTTTTAAACCCTAAGGGGGAATTCCTTCCAAAAAAACCTGGAGCCAACGCCTTAGTGTCGGTAAAGATGTTTAACAAAGGAGACAAAAAACATGTATACCCTGATGTTATCTACCTTGGCCAGGCCTTTTGTTCTGATATCCACCCGAGCCTAGAAGAGAGTGGGAAGGGGGTTGGTGTTTCTGGTTTTTCTGTGCAGGTCAGAGAGCTCAGCGCTCTGCAGAGTAAGAGGACGGGAACGCACACACTCACATCCCAGCATCACTGGATACCTGATTTGTGTTCCTTTTTCCCTTCTCCAACTCTACTGTTTTCGTCCGTGAGTGATCATAACCACTACAAAGTTTGCCGTGAGGAAAAGAGGTGGGAGAAAGCCCCAGTTTTCCTGCCCCTGCTGAGACAGGATTGTTGCTGTTTTGTTCTCCATTTTTTCTCACGGGAACCAACCTGGGAACTGCCTGCCATTCCCCTGAGAGAGAGGCCAGCCGGCCGGGCGTGACATCACCACCTGCTGTCCGTAAATTTAACTGCAACCCCTGGGGGAGAGAGAGAGGCCAGCGGCAGAGGTGCCACAGTGCCACCTGCTGTCCGTGGATATAATTGCATTCCCTTTTTGGGGGGTAGCCAAAAAGACCTTTTTTTTCACTGTTTTGCCTTGTCATTTGGGGTGGAGGGGTTTATTACAAGCTGTTGTTGTTTGGTTCTTTTTCTGGAGATATATATATATATATATATATTGTGGTTAAGAACTGTTATCTTTTTCTTTATATATATTTTTCCTAATTAAAGTCCTGTTTTCTAAATTTAAAGGAGAGGGATTATTTCTTGGCCAACATAGATACCTTAGTTCTCCCTCAAACTATGACAGGTATATTTGTAGTACGTTGACATTTTTAACATATTGAAATAGATAATTTTAATTTATCATTTTAGTTTGGTTTCCACCAGCTACAAGTATAAGCTGTGAATTCCTGATGGTACTAATAAAAAGAAACCTGACCACATGGAGAAAATTCTCTTTGTGTGCTACCTGGGAATTAATTTCAAGTCACATTTAGAGTTTTTGGCATTTATAAGGTCATGAATATTACTCTCTATGCTCATATATATAGTTCTGTTTGACTGCGTCTCAAGTATCACTTGAAGTATCAGCAAGGGCTTGTAACAGTTGGTTAATGTATAAAAATTTGGTAGAGAATAAAAGTCTCATTTTCAGAAATAGATCAATGTGCAGCATATTTCTCTGCTCTGGTTGAACATATGGGAGCTTGGGAGTGGGAGTTTTATCCACTTGCTATTAAAAGAACAAACAAAACAGACTGTAAAAGATAATAGCCTGTGCCCTGAAGCTGCCACATCTCTTTTGATCAATGTACTTACTGCAAGACTCCCAATTGTGAATTGCACCTTTTACTGTCTCAGCCTAAGAAGTCTCAAATTATCTTTCACCCTGGCTAGCTTAAGATGAAAATTTTATTTGAAAGAATGTTTTTATCTCTTCCTGGCAAAGCTGGTGAAAGAATTGTGGTGCTTACAAAACCCAAAAATGCTGGGTTCAGTTCACCACAATGAGCAAGGAATGCACTGTATTGAGGGCTGTAATTTCATTCTTTCACTTCTCTTGCTGTTAGTGGGGTTTTGTTTTGCTTTGTTTTAATTAAAAAATGTCTTTGTGTGCTAAAAAGTGTGGGGAAATCCTTCTTGTGGAATCTGGGGTGAGGAGAGGTCATAAATCTAGTTAATATCTTCAAACATGGCTACTTTTCCATGTTTCATAGGTTACAAAGGCAGAAAATCGGTCACTCATTTCTCCTGCACCCTCTTTTTAGACTTGAACCACTGTCCACTGTGTTTTATTATTTTCTTAGAGGTTTGTTTTTTATAATTTTTTGGCCTTAATCTTTTTCATCTTTATTAAGACTTCAAATCTAGTGAGTATTTGGTTTAATTAAACCGTTGTAGCAGAGCTGTATGGTGATAATACAGTTACCATGAGTTGAAGACTAATTGCTTTCACTTAATACCTAAAGATCTAATAATGTGATATTGTTTTCATTTGCATTCCTTTTGATAATCTTTATTGCTTGGGATTCTATGTCCCCAAATTTCTCTATAGAGTCTAAAGAGTAACAGCTAATTTCACTGTTTCATTTAAGTTAAACCAAGAAATAACCCCCAATTAGATCAGTGGTGCTTCTTACTGAGACTGGTTCTAACTCTCCTCATCATTTTATTCAGCTGTTGAGACTGTGGAAGAAAAACAAAATACAGCAATAGGAGCCAGATCCTCAGGCAACAATAGGCTCTTCAAACAGTACCAATTCAACGTCTGCTAGAGGTTATAAATATTATTAGATTGGTAAATTGTTATTTCCAGGTAACTCTTTGGGGCTTAGTGCTTTCAGTAAGTTAAATCTTACCAAAATTAGTAATTTATAGTCATGTTCAGTCCTAAGTAGGAAAAAAGAATCTTATGAGATGTGTTTATTGATTATCTAATTGGATGTAGTAGTAGTAAAACTATTAAAGGAAAAAGAAATCACTGTGCATTTCTACAGAGTTTTAGTTTTTACCTCTATCAGTGTTTACACTGATTATCAGGACATTAATGTGTGATGGTTGACATCCAGCTGATTTCATTTACCTTCTGCAGCCTAAGTAGGTGTAACAGGCCAAAGAGACTCGACATACCAGTGCTTGGTACTGTGATCATGGTTATCACTTGTTTGCATTGCAAACTTGCCTATAGCCTGGAGATTGCAGTCTCACTGTGCTAAACAGTCTGAAAACTGCCTAAAAGATCATCCTTGCCACAAGAACCCTTAGAAAGTCAGACACAGTCAAGCACAAGGGAAAAAATTAGAGTATTTTCCCCTTTGATCATCTGGAGCCTGCTACCACTTGTTTAGCTGTTGCTAAGGTCATGATAAGCTTCATGTCAGGAAAGGTATTCATGGAGAGATTTGAAGGAGGACAGAAGTGGCTTTACAGAAAGATCTTATAAGGAAGAGAGCACATATGAGGGCAGAAAATCACATATTAAAAAATGTAATGAACAGATAATAAGGGCTAAAATCATCAGCTTATTGGAAATGGAAATAACTGCTATTAGGCAATATCTAAGCACTTAGTACCCAGAGGAGCTAGCATTTTTTAGTACAATGGTGTTATTCTTCTGTCCTATAATTTTACAATTATCATCAACCTCTGGGGATAAGGTGGAGTGTTAGATTATTCCTTCTCTCCCTATTTCTATTTGACACTTACTACTTCTTTCCCCTTCTCTTTTTTGACAATCTGTCAGAAAAGCTTCTTGGGCAATATTCCTTTGGGATCCTGAAGAGGTCATCTCTGACATGAAAAATATCTGCAGCATTTCATATATAATGGGGTGATGATTGGTACCCATCTATTTGTTCTCAGAGAATTGCTCTTCCTTTACAAAAAGGAGTGTCTGGGTCATCTGAAACCTTGCTGGGAGGGAGAGACTGCTCAGTCCCCTGGGAGCAGCTGAGGTCCTGCGGGCAGAAACTATGTTTTAGCCTGAAGGGGTGTTGGTAAGAGGTAGGAAGAGTCTCATTCTGCAACTAGATTAGCATCACGGATTCATAGTTTCAGTTGGAAGGGACCGTTAAAGGTCATCTAGTCCAAGGCCCCTGCACTGAGCAAGGACGTCAGCAGCTAGATCAGGTTGCTCTGAGAGCCATTCAACCTGGCCTTGAACATTTCTAAGCACGGGCTGCTCACAACTTCTGTGTGCAACCTGTTCCAGTGTTTAACCACCATCATAATTAAAAAGTATTATTCTTATATCTAGTGTGAAACTACCTTTTCTAGTGTAAAACCACTACCTCTAGTCCTATCACAAGAAGCCCAACTAAAAAATCTCTATCATAAATCTTCTTTAAATACTAAAAGGCTGCAACAAATTTTCCTTGGAGCCTTTCTTTCTCCAGGCTTAACAACACAAACTCTCTCAACCTGTATTTATAGGAGAGATGCTACAGCCCTCTCATCATCTTTGTGGCTCTCCTCTGGACTTGCTCTAACAGGTCTACATCTTTCTTATGTTAGGGGCTCCAGAACTAGAAATGGTACTCCAGGTGGGGTCTCATGAGAACAGAGAGACAGGATCACCTTCCCTGACCTGCTGACCACACCTCTTTAGATGCAGTCCAGGAGGCAACTGGCTTTTAGGACTTCAAGCACATATTGCTGGCCCGTGTTTAGTTTTTCATCCACCAAAACCCCTAAGTCTTCCTCATCAGGGCCTTTCTCTATTCCTTCATCTCACAACCTGTATTGATACTGAAGGTTACCCTGAATGTGAAGGATCTTACACCTGGCCTTGTTGAACGTCACAAGGTTCAGATAAGCCCACTTCTCGAGCTTGTCCAGGGCCCTTTGGATGGCATCCCATTCCTTGGGCATGTCAGCCACACTATTTAGCTTGGTGTCACCTTCAAACTGAGGGTGCACTTGATCCCACTATGTCATTGATGAAGATGTTAAACAGTGCTAACCCCTGAGGAATGCCACCCATGACTGATTTGTGCTTGGACATCAAACCATTGGCCACAACTCTTTGAGTAAGACCAACCATCCAATTCCTTATCCACAAAACAGTCCATAAATCAAATCCATATCTCTCTAGTTTAAAGAAGGATTTTGGGAGAGACAAAGGCCTTATGGAAGTCCCGATAGGTGAAATCAGTAGTTCTTTTGCATTCAATGATCTTAAAGGTCTATTTCAATCCAAATGATTCTACAATTCCCTTGTCACCTGAGGCAGACAGTCCATCATAGAAGACTACTAGGGTGGTCAGGCAGAACTTGGCCTTGGTGAAGTCATGCTGCCTTTCTCAAATACCCTCATGGTCCTCCACAAGCCTTAGTGTAGCTTCCAGGAGGTTCTGTTCCATCATCTTCGCATGCACAGAGGAGAGACTGACAGGTCAGTAGTTCCTGGGGGCATCCTTTCTGCATTTTTTAAAAATAAGTGCAATGTTTATCTATTTTCAGTCATTGAGACTACACCTGACTGCCATGAATTTTAAAACATCACAGAGAGTGGTTTGGTAACTACATCAGCCAATACCCTCAGGATTCTGGAATGCATCACATCAGGTTCCGTAGGCTTATATGTCTTCAGGAGCCTCAGGTGGTTTCAAACCTGATCTTTTCTTCCATTCAAAGGGTCTTTTCTCCCTCAGTTCCTTCCTTAAGGTCCATCCATTTGAGTGGTGTGGGAAAGAGATTGCCAGTAAAGGCTGAGGCAAAAAAGTTTTTGAATACTTCAACCTTCTCCACATCCATTGTTACCCATTTGCCAGTCATGTTCATCACTTTCTTCTACCTTCCTTTTTTGGCTGCCATACCTGTAGGAACCATTCTTATTACTATTCTCTGCATCCCTCGTGAAGTTCAGCTCCAGCTGCACATTGACCATCCTATTCCTATCTGTGCTCAACCATGCAGCATCTCTTTACTATTCTCAGGATACCGGTTCCTGCTTCCACTGTTTGTGCATTTACTTATTTCCCTTTAGTTTGACTAGGAGGCCTTGATGAAGCCATACTGGTCTTTTGTCTTCCTTTCCTGATTTCTTACATATAGAGATCAAGAGCTCTTGCACTATATGAAAAGCATCCTTAAAGGTTTGCCAGCTCTCTTCTTCTCCCTTGCCCCTCAGGGCAGTTTCCCAGAGAGTCCTATTGATTAACTTCTTGGACAGCCGGAAATTGGCTTTCCTAACATTCACATTCCTGACTTACTTTTCACCTGACCCATATCCCTAAAGACTGCAAACTTCACCAGTGCACGATCACTGCAGTCCAGGCTACCACCAATCTTGATGTCATCAAGCCCATTTGTGTTGCTGACCATTAGGTCCGGTGTCACATCCCCTCTAGTAGGGCTGTCTATTACTTGGCTTAAGAAGCTATCTTCAGTGCATTCCGGGAGTCTCCTGGATTGCCTGGGTTTGTGGACAGTAGCAGAGATTCATAGGGGATGGTCAAAGTGTTTCAAGAAAGAAGCAGGGACCGGACAGAATTTGCCAAAAACAAGTGTGTTGTGTTCTGCTGTAGTAACTTGAATCCTCTTGTTACTGTGTGCTTCAGTGACTTCTCCAAAGCAGCACACAAATTTTTATAACCATGTTAGAAGCCGCTTCAATAGTGGAGGTCAGAGGCAGCATGTCCACATAGTGCAATAGTATAGTGCATAGTTTTGATCCAAAGCTATATTGATGTGGTCACGGTGCCATGTGTTGCAGTCAGGCTGGATAAGCTTTACTAGCTGGCTAGTAAGCAGCTAGCTAACGTATCCCCGCATTTATTCTTCACTGTTTCTTCTTCAACAGCAAGGGTGGATGTAATTAAGTCCAGCTTCTTTATGTATTTTTCTTTCTGGTCCTGGATTATAAATTAATTCCTTAACAATCACTGTAACCCTAGAATTTCCAAATATTTAGACTGCATCCTGCTGTTGCTTCTATATAATTTTTAGCCAAGTTCTCTATCTTAGTCATCTGTTTTTAAAAATTGGAAGAATTGCATGGTCCTGTGCCAAGAGCTAATACAATACTTTTTAATGAGTCATAACACAGCATTATATAGGTATGCAATAGAATACAGAAATTATTTTTCTTAAAATTCATTCAAGCGAGAATGTAATTAGAGGGTCATAAGAATCCTATGAAGAGGAATACTCTAATATAACTGTTCCTAATTATGTGCCACATTATTAAGCCTGACCTACTAAGCCTGCCTCCTGAATAGCACTTGTTTAAAGTGTGTGACACTAGAGACTGCTACAGACACTATTAGGGAGAATGTATTCCTACCTATATATGTTCCATTTCCCAGCAATAAAGTCCCTTTCTAGCCCAAGTCCTTACTGGTAGCAGAAGCTGATTATCTTGAGTACAATGGCAAATATGTCAGTGTCTTTCTAGGCTTGCTAGGAAAGTGTTTAAGAGGGTTCTCAGAATGTGAAGTTTGCCTGTGATTGCATTTCAGAGTAAATTTTGTGTTATTAACCACTTAAACTGGACTTTGCACAACCTGCTACAAGCCATGGGTAGATCAGATCTGGGAGGAGCAATGCCATCTCTCTTTGAAAGATGCTAAAACATCTCCTCTACCCTGTTCAAGATATCAGTCTCAACCTGACATCATTTTACTTTTTTCTCAGTGATGTACTTATAAGTTCATTGGAGCAGGAAGGAGTGGGATGGATAGCAATATACCTGGCTGGTGGCAGCCCTATATGATTGTAAGGGGGCGAAAAGGCAGACTTTCAATGTCTGAAATGTGAAGTCTCTTGGAGCAAGATACTTTGAAAATACTTCAAAATGAGCCCTCAATAAGTTTTGCTGCAAATGTGTGAAAGTCTCATGCCTGTAGATATGTCAGGAGGCTTTTAATGTTCCTTGCCTATAAAGCAAAAGATTCAAACATCCTCTGCTTTTCAATCTTCTCCTTTTGAATCCTACATTTTCCTTCCAGGGATCTTTATCCTCTGTGAGATAAAGATCCTCCACAGGAAATTTCCTAATGCTCTAGTCTCTGAAGATCTGTACGGAGTGTTTTGCAGACATGGGACAGGCTGCTCAGGTGCTTATAACAGAACTATATCCTTTAAGTGTGAGTAGAGCTAGATTTTATGCTTTTTTGTTGTTGTTGGTTCCTCCCCTTGCTTCCTGATCAAATTCCACCAATATTTTTTCCTGCTATCTTAAACTTTTAAAATCTGTGTCATTCTTCAATGATCTCTGCCCTTTTTTCCCTTTTTCTGGTTTTACAATAATAAAATAAAACAGACTGCTGACTTTTCAGACATAGAAATTGATATGTTATTATTATGAATGGAAAAAGGCACGTGTAAAAAACTTTCAGTTATGTCTCCTACAACTCTGGGAACCTAATCCCTTCTTCCATCCTTTACTATTTAAAAGTATTCTGGAAGTGACAAGCAACTCCCAAACAATATTTTTCTATTTCCTTTTGAGTCTGAACTTTTTTTCCCCTCAATCTTACAGTTTAATACTGCTACTGCTGTGCAGGGCCTTTTAAGAGTAAGTGTATACTTTTTAAGGAGATGTTGATATTCTTGTTAGGATGGGGAAGAAGAGAACTCTGATGAACTCTCTTTCCATGTCCCACTTTCCTTACATTTGGATTAGACCATCATTCGCAGAAATCTGTGGTCTTTTCCATAAGAGCTTTAATGCTTAATGTCTGTGGCTGAATACTTTTAATTAACTTTTTTTTCTTTCTTGCCTTTTTTTTTCAAAAAGGATGAGCATCCCATTGCTAGAGAGAGTACCTTGTAATTGTATTGCGTATTAGAAACTAAAATTATTAATCCCTTAGGACTCTTATTCTCATACATTTGTAGTACATGTCTCATGATCTTTAAACGTAGCAGTTTTCTCATTACTACTAATGGCAATGGTGTTAGTGTGATAACATAATTGCTGTGAATTCGAGAAACAAGAATTGAGTTAAGGGTCAGGAGTTATTTTCTTTTGGTTTTTTATCATGCTCAGTTTTGTTGTCATGTATTTTAATTTTGTTCACTATTCAGTGGGATATCACCCGTATATAATGCAATGCAATTTTTGCAATAGTTAAGGCAGAAGGAAGAAACACTTGAGAAAAAAATTAACCCTTTAGCTTTCTCTCTTTTCCGGTATGTTATGTTACTCTGCTTTGACTAGACTTTGATACGCCCAAGAATTCCATGGGGTAAGCTGTGAGGAAGCATATAGCAGAATGGATGTGCACTGCTTGCTCTGTCACAAATGCAAGAGTTGTTATTAGTGGGTTCGCACTTATTAGGAAATGTGAATAAGCAGCACTAAACCCTGAGGGTATGTTTACACTGCGTAGCAGAGCACAGCCCAAACAGTCCCCAGCTAGGTCCAGGCAGGCTGAAGCATCAACACAGCACAGCAGAGCAGCATATGAATGCCGACAGCAAAATGGCTGTGTTGTGTGCTGGCACGGCAGTTCTCAGCAGTACTAATGAGCACCAGTGACACAGACTATTTCTCTTCAAACTTTGTTTTACTGTCTTTGCCCTACTTTTTTTCTTTTTGCCTTTTGTTTTGTTTTGGGTTTGGTAATTTGTTTGTTTTTCTGTTTGCTTATGTTGTAGACAGGACTCTTGTGTAGGCCTCATATAGGCAAGTAATGTCACTAACATTTGCATATATATATATATTGATTGTATATATACATGTTTTACTAAAGAATGATAGATACCATGTGATGCAGACTTTATTCCCTGTAAAATCTCATCTTGAAAGCAATTTAATACATTAAAGAAGAGGGAAAAAAACCCCACCTTTGTTAATGCAGCACATGTTTATATAACTGGAAACAGGCACAACTTGGTTACACATCACATAGTGGTTTCTACTGCAAAATATAATTTCTCTGTGATTTGTTCTTTCTTCAAAGACTTCAGGAGCCACTGGTGATACATTAGCAGTTTCTTGTTGCTGTTATGCATTGATTTATATTTTGGTGGTTTGGATCCTTTACAGTATCCATGAGTGATGACTTTCATCTGGTGCACATACATCGAGGTCTCTGAAGCTCTTGCTAACTGTTCACCACTTGTGGGTCCAGCTGCGTGCTGTGCACGTTACATCAACCTGCTGAACTGAGCAGAGATTTTTGCCGTAATCTGTTTCTTAGCACTCTTGTAGAGCAGGGGATGGAACTTAAGGATGTTTTGGGAGAAGGAAAAGTTACCTACATGAGGCTCATAACAGAGAAAAATTAAGGGAAAAAAAACACCCAAGAAAGACAGTTGTATTAGTGCAAGTGCACCAAATAATGTTCCATGCAGGAGCAAATGCAATAATCAAGTATCCAAGATAAAAAAACAGGAGGAAAGCATCTAAAAATAGTGGTGTTTAAATACTTATTCATACAAGTTTGGGGATGTTTTCACATAATTTTTAGTTAATGCCTGTGGTGGGTTTATGTCTGCTGGCTGTCAGATAGCCATCCAGCTTCTCTCTCTTCTTCTGGCCTCTCCTTCATGCCCTCACTGCCCCCAACAGCGCTCAGGGGGAAATCAGATGGGAAAGCTTGTGGGTGAAGATAAAGACAGGGAGATCCCTTACCACTTACCACCATGGGGAAATAA
>WBMV01004911.1:28616-363201 GCA_013396655.1 Campylorhamphus procurvoides | reverse complement strand
AAAAAAAAAAAAAAAAAAGACTTGATCCAAGGAAAATAATTTTAACTTATTGATATGCAAAATGGAATTGGATAGTGAGAAACAAAGAAAAAATATGACCTTATTCCCAGGTCAGCTTGGGAAGTATATGTTAGTTTTCTGTTGAAAAATTAACAGTCAAGGCAACTCATATGTTCAGGCTTGCATGTGGTGATAAGTAAGGACTGATGACCTTTTCTTCACTTGCCTGAAAATTAAATTCCCTAAAACTTACCATGGAAAAGAGCTATTGATGAGAAGGCAGAAAAGAAACTGAGGAGAGACACAGGAAATGCAGGGGATCATGGCTCGGTTTCACAGGTTCTTTACCTGCCATAAACTGACATTCCCATTTGCTTCCATAGGATATACCTACATGACACAACTGCTGTTGTTCCACATTAGTGTCTGAACTTGGCATTTTACCATGTACTAATCTCATCTCTGGTGTTGCGTTTGGATGCAGCACTCCAGCGTGCAATGCTGACTACCAGTTAAGAGGAATAGTGATTCGCCATGGCACCTGACCACTTTCACGTTCTGCGTGAACTGGAAAAGGCTACTTGGAAGCCTTGATGTTAATCACCTGCTTTCAAGGCAACTAGAGAATCTGTCGTGCTTTCCTGTTGCTGCCTGATGTGGGTACATGGATTTAGTCATCTCTAGCATTTCGCACAAAGGTAGATGATCACATCACTTATACATTCCTTAGCTGTTCTTATCAAGATAATTTTTTTTACATTTCTTGAAGTTAGTATTCTGACTCCTCTGTAATCAATTGATAAATACCTTACCCGTTCAGAAGGCTGGAATTGTAACAACCAGTTTCTGTTAGTGCAGCNAGGAGGGAACCAGATTATTAAAAGTTTTTCTTATGGAAGACTGTGAAAGGCTCAAGTTGAGATTTTGAGAAATTTATAATTTCAAAATGGTTGTGCCTTTCTCTTTCCTGATTCGTCCTCTCTGTCCTTCCTATTTGCACCGTGACAATCAGTTTTATTTCAGTAAAAACAATAGGAGTTAGTGGGCTCAAACAAATGTATGAGGTCTAAAACACCTAGCTAAAATATTGAAGAATAAAACGATGCCTTACAGAGAAATGCAAACAGATTTTTGCAGCTACTTTTAAATTATGAAAATTACTTAAATTTTGATTTTCTAAAATGACAGAAATTCAGTGCAGTCTGCCAAATCATTTCAAAATTAAAGTATTAATAAGAGACTCTTATGAAGCACTCTTTCTACACAGGTACTGAAATTACCACATACTTTATTCTGTCTAGAGATGTAAATATTATCTGCCATTACATTTTCCTCACTGCATCCTGTTTTGGCTAAACTTTGCATGTCACTCCATAAAGAGTTACTGCTCAAAAGAATCTTTTCCCGGGGAGGTTCTGGTGTATAATCAATATGCTGCCACTTGCTACTGGCTACCCACCATTTCTGGCAAAGTTAGTGATGAACAAAAATGTTGAAAATTCTGCTGTTCCTTCAATCTCACATTTTTATGATGATGTGTTAAGCCAAAAAGAAAAGCTTTGTCAAATGATTTGCTTTGGGTCTAGACTGTAACTTGCATATGAGAAAAAACACGTGCACAGGCAGTCTGAATATTCAAAAGTCCATACAGAATGGAGGGTGGAGGGGTTTTGTTTTCTTTTTAAATGATCAGTTGTGTGCCAGCTATAGTCATAGTATACCATTACTTTCATATTTGCAATTAGTTCCCTCACACTTTCTCCTGTTGTTTGCATTTCCCTTATGCTCTACAGGTTTTTCTGCCATTTGGTGTTCTGAACATACTGCTTTCTGTATTTATAATGAGACAATTCAGATTCTAAATGTATGCACTTCTGTTAAGTGTAAACAAAACATTTTTAATATGTATATATGCATATATTAAATATACAAGTTTCTTTTTATCAACTAATCCTGTACAATCAAAGTCACAGATTTTCATGCAATTTCTGTTACTGATAGATCAATTTAATCTTACTCTTTGTTTCAAAAATTATTGTAGTGTAAATACTTATTTTGTAGTCATGAATGGGTTACTGGATCATGATTATGAAACAACAGGTTAGTTATTATGTTATAGAATTAATCTTCAAATAACATTAGTGGATCTTTGTCATCTTGATATTACGTTATATCACTGTGTGCAGAACCAGATGGGAAGGGAAATGAGAAAACTCCCCTGGTACAAATACCATCTGATGAGAAGAAATAAAACCACCTGTTATATAGGTTAAAGGCAGAGACTTAAGGTTTCTTAAGATAGTTAAAGTTTTTTACTCTTTTTTCTTTTTTTCTGGCCCATGTAGACCTATGGTTTCTTTCTTACATTTTGTTGGAATTATTAATTGCATTCTTGAGGCCACAGCTCAAAATGCACAGGTTATCCAGTGGTGAAATCTCACCTCTTTTTGAGTAGTTAACGGTTCTTGCACCCCTTTTTATGCTGTCCTTCCTTTCCTATACATACTCATTATCATGGTTTGTCAATTACTTTCCAAACTGTATTAAAAAAAGATAACTCTCTAACATTAGCAATTGCTCAGAAGTTGCTAATAGCTCTCCTGAGAGCACTTGTCTCACCCCATATCTCCCACCTTATCAAAAGGTCACATTAATTATAGGACCCTTGCTGGGAATAAATCAATGTGTCAATCAGAGACCCACAATTGTGTTGCAGTTGGAAAGTAAAAATTCCAGAACAAGGTTATATTTAGGGCCTTTTATTTTTTTAATACTATATTTGTGAGCTAAGCTAAGAAGAAAAAATGATGGGAGCATATTGTAGATCGAGATTTGTGTGTATTTTTAAATTAACATTTTTTAATTGTACCTTTATTATCAACTATTCATATGCTTCTTAGAATTATAATACACTTTTCTGTGTCAAAAAAGCATTGCCTTCCATTAAAAAGGAAACTTAAAAAGGAAATATAATTGAAATCCAGAGCTGTTCTGTTTCTTGTCAAACTTTCCTCTATTTCACTGTCAACATTCATCTGAATATTTTAATGCTGAATAGTAAAACAATCACAGCTGTAATAACAAATATTTCCTTATTTAGTCTCTTTAAGTCTAGGTGAGTTCACAGTCTGCAAGAGTGTTTAGGGTATTCTTAATATTTATAGGGCTGTTTAGCTGTTTCGTGAAAGAAACAGTTTCTAACTGCAATGGCAGTAGATTAGAAACTGCATGAATAAATAAAAAAGGAAAAATGTTTCATTTACCCAGTGTCTCACTCATTTTTCCTCCTGATCTGGTTTTATTGTATTAAGCCGGTTTCCAGTGGTGATAAGCTGCATAGAAACTCATTCACAGACCACTGTTAAATCCCAAGATTAGATCAAATTCTCATATATTGTTATTACCACCAGCCTAATTCTTCAAGATCTTAATTGTGAGCTAACTACTCAAGCAAGTTAACATAAAATTTAATTTGTGCCCATCAGCTTGAGTCTATAGAAGTGTGTAATAAACTTGATTTATAAACTTCTCATTTTGCTGACCATTAAATAAAAAATAATTTATGTGTGCATATGTTAATAATGCAGAGGAAACAGTCTAATAACTTTCTAAATACAGTTGGATTGGCTGATACATCTATTTAACATGGTGCCTGAATCATTGTTTTAGAACTGGAGAACTTGAAGTCTAATTCTGGTAATGTTAAGAGGCAAAAGTAGAAAACATCCAACTTTAAATTATCCAGGTAGAGAGCTCAGGTAGGAGATAAAAAGAGCAAAATATACAGGAGGAGATCCTTAAGTTACCAAGTTAAATGGAGGAAACACATAATTTATTTCCTTGGGGTTTTTTTGAAGACTTTTTTTTTTACAGAAACAGAATATTAGTTCCAGTGCAAGTCAGTTATTTCCATCTCTTTCTTATTGGTCAAACAAAAGAAAAAGTTATGCTTGTGGAGAAAGCGAGCATGTTAAATGTTCTTAGAAATACAATATATCTCTAATTTAGGCTTATAAAAATACATGCTGTTGATATTAGGTTACACTTACAGAAATTCAAAGGTTGATTAAAATAGATTTTTGTTTTCTACCTGCCAAGACTTTCAATGCTGCCATAATATCCTGATGCAGAAAACAGAAGGACATTAAGGTAAAACATGCTATGCTGTGTGATCTGTTATGGTAAGAGAGCCTGGGTGGAAACTGAGGACTAAGTTGTAAGTACAAGGTGTTTTGATCTTGGCTCCAAACCCTGTGGAAGATGCCCTTATGGTCAGCTTGCTCTGCAACCTGTGAAGAATACTGCATCACATCAGTCATCCCATGAGTTCAGTAGAAGCTTATGTTGTTTTACTTGTCCAGTGCTTTGCTTTCACTGAAGCTGGTGTGGCAGTGTTGTGAAACAAGGCAGAGGGAGGCTGAGGAGAGAGATGCACCACCATAGGGAGCTGGGAAAAAATAATAAAAAATTAAAATCTTCCCCAGTACTTTTGTTTCATGTAGAAAATTTGGTATTAATGGAACAGTGGACATAGTGTAGCTGGCTGTTACAGAATGAAACATCCTTACTAATCTTTCTGATGTTGACTGGTTTATGACCTGGAATAACAATGTACATTTATTTTCAAAAGTGCTTAAAGCAAACAAAAATCCTAAATTCCTCCATGCTATATTATGGAGGAATTATTTATATTATGCTATATAAAATATTCTCCCTTTATCTGCCAAGAACTCAAGTTTCAGCATCTCTCAGTAAGAAAACAACATTGAAGGCATTTCTAAATCTCATACCAGTCTCTTAGTCAGCTAATTCTGTTTTGTTCTTTGTAAACTGGAGTTCTCAAGCATGCTTATTAAATTATTATGTGAAACTTATTGAGGATGAGGGTGATAAGATGCTTCAGATTGACATTTTACAAATTTGTCTTTATTTAGAAGATTTTGGAGGTTTTCTGAAACCATTTTAGTCTAACAATATGCAGAACACACTAAAAAAAATGCTACATCTAGGTGTCCCAAAACGACTTAACACATAGGAAAAATTAGGAGTTAGAAATAAAATGAAATTTTGGATAAAATCAAACCAGCTTTGATTAAAACATAGCTGCTTGGGGTATGCGATGTTATTTCTAAACTTTTTTACTCTGAAGGAAGAATGAAATTTTCCTTCATAGTGATGAACATGGAGGTCATTCTTAGTTTAATTTTAGAATTTTTAGTGAAGTTCTGTTCTAATTAAAGGTAAATCTCTGGTAAAAGTACTGTGTTCCAGAGGCTGATTTAATAAAAATTATTTCTGTAGACATACGAATAAAATCTAAAACTTAATTTTTAGACTGAGTCTGATAAACTAGGCCATTAAAGAGATTCAGAACAATGAGCAGAGAGTAGAGAAGAGAAGAATTAATCACTTGCAATACTGGACCTGATTGATTTGTTTATTTATTTACTTACTTATTTTTTAAATATTGGGAGCAATTTATGCCTGAAAATGTTTTAAAACCAGCATGCCTAGTAAGCCCTCATCCAGTTCTGACAGATGAGCACTGTTGCTAGCTCATTTTAATTTCCTGCATTTACTATTCTTTTTCATCATTATATTTGTATAAATAGCATAATAAGTAACCAGAATACAAAACCTGGGCACTGCAATTCATAAATGGTTGCACCATTAGTCTCATTCTCCTTTCCTCCCTAGAAGTACATGCAAGAAAGTGTGACTGTAGCTGGTACTGCCAATTAGCAGTATGCTATCACAATTTCCAAAATATGTGTTGCAATACTTATAATTCAGACTACAGGGCATATCCAGTACTCTATGAAACAAGTAATTCCCATGGATAATTTCTAATAGAACAAATGATTTCTAATAGAGTTCACATTGAGTGCAGATGTGTGCCTTGATTTCACTTAGACAAGAGTACTGTTCTTACCGTGAGGGCTGAAGATAAATGCTCTCATGAGGGTGTCCTGCTGTTGATGGCCGCTAAATTAGTCAGGCATGGTGAATCCATGCTAGCTTTTGATTTATTGCACTGAATCAGGAGTTACCTGTATTTAGAGATTCTCCAAAAAGGTCTTTCTTTCTCATAAGTATTCAATAAAACTATGAGATTTCTCAATAAACTGCATAGCTGCACGTTACATGCAAACTGGAAGCATCCGGGATATATTGAGGATATTACTCATAAGCAAAATAACATGTGAAGTGCTGCAAAGCACACCCCTATGGAACGTGTAGTGTATTTTTACAGCTCATGATTTATCACAGAAAATAAAGTGTTTCCTAGATGCTTGATTGATGCAGTATGCACAGAGGATACACTAAGGGTGTTCAGAGTGTCAGGCTAACTATTTCTGTTAGGCAAATCTTGGGTAGAAATATGGTTACTTTGTTCAGCTCTGAAACAAGTTTAGTAATTTATTAATTTCTGTGTAATGATCGTATGCAGTGATGGTAAGTTGAACGTTAATAGAAAATCTTTTAAACGAACAACGTAGTGTTCGTTCTGAGGCCACAAGGTGATTTTTTTTTTATTAAATCGGCATTTAAGAATTTGATCATGATCAAGAAGGTCAGATGTCCTTCGACATGTTGAAATATTTTGCTAGATAAGGCATCAGAACTATTCTGATCTCATTTTTATTCTCTATTTCTTGAATTCCTTTCATCAAAGTAGTATAGGCACAAAAGGAAGACATGGAACTTCATTATATTCCAATTTGAAGACTGTACTTTTCAGCCTTGCAAAGTACAAAATATTCTGGTTTCTGTTCCTCAGGGGCATCTAGAACCTCTTTGAATCTGAGTACAGTACACAATAAACTTCTTAATAACATTTCTTGCATGTTTAAAAAGAAAGATATGTCTGCATGCTTTGTTGAGCATGAGTTTTTCACTCAACTTCCTACAGGTAAAAAGCAATCTAAGACGTCTAAAATTTGGCCATAGTTGAGTATGATTTGTACAGGATGAGGGGTGGTGTTCAACTGCGTCCCAAGGAGCAGCCTCCTTTCATACTTCTCTGACTGATTCCAGAAATTAAGCAAAAACCATTCGGCAGAGAGATGGACAATAATGAAAAGCTGCAACAATAATGCTAAACTGCTACTACACTTATTAAGGAAAGTATTTACTTGCTAAAGCTCTGAACAAATTGGTCTGGCATGCAAATGGTTGCAAATCTACTTGAAATGCTTTAGAAAAATGCTATTAACCCTTATTATCAGAGGCATCATAATCACACGTCAATAGAAAATTGGCTGACATTGTAACACTTTTAAATTATTTCTCAACAAGTTCAATAGAAAGGTAGCCACCCTTCCCCCAACACATATTTCAAGCAATCTTTTCCTTATCTGCTTGTCATTATGATGATCAAGGAAACATTATTATATGTTTCAGTGTAATGATCATTCTGTGTCAATTTAGTATTTTAAGGTACAATGCTGGTAAGTCATTCCACACAAAATCTTACAGGTTATTAATTTCAATCAGTATTTAAAACATTTTTCATTTATGTTCTCCTGGATACATTTATTTACATTTTGATTTTTTAATAGTAATTGTTTATAGAATAGAAAGCTTTTGGTAATAGTATCTTAATAACCATGCTTTTTTCTGCAATTAAGGATCAAAGGACATCCTAAGAGAATCTTTTATTCATAATTTTTCCATTTGTAGAGATGATTGATTGACTGGCTTTATTCATTAATTGGAAAACTCATTTACATATGAACAGTACATTCCTTTCTTAGGAAATAACAATCATTATTAAAGGATACCTAATTAGCTACATTTTTTTACAATAACTAATAATGAATTAACTGCAATATAGAAAATAATACCTTAATATTTTGAAGGATGTATTAATTTTGCCTATCTTCCCTGCCTGGTAATACTCATTCAAATGCAAATCTTTAAATGTTTCAGGTAGTTAAAGGCAAGATCTCTTTGTAGATTGCTTGAAAATACTACAAGTTTTAGAAAAGATGCCTGATTTTCATTGATGGTTCCCTTTCCTATATCACTTGGACCTGTCTTCGGGCTAAAGGAGGCAGAGTCAAAAGGCACAGACCCCCATACTTTCTGCTTTTGGAAATTCATAAGGTGGTGTTTTTTTCTGTTGTTCTGACAAAAGGCAGTATTAGGCTCATGACAGGTGGTGCTGGTCACTTGGAAAAGTGTTGTATATCTTATTTTTAGACATAGCAGTTTTGAACCTTATGAGCAAGTTATAATTCTCTATGTTGTTGATAATAACATTTCAGTCAAAGGATGCAGAAAGGAAATTTTTAACCTAAAAAGTTTTTAGAAATTTCTAACTCTGCCCTCCATGCATATTTTTAAAGATAACTTTAAATAAATATATTTAGATCTTTAATCCGAATAAAGGAACAAACAGAACTTTTTTTCAGAATCCTAGCAGAAAGTATGAGCTCTTAATTTTTATGCCAGACTGTTTTCTGAGGCAAAAGACAGGGACCATTAAAGTAGTCTCATGTTCTGGTAAGGTATTTCTGATGCAAGTAAAAAGGAAAAAAAAAAAAGCTATCATAAAATAGAAGTGCCTATCAAAGCTTCCTAAGAATATTTGACAGGCAATTTAGCTGTCTAGCAGGAGAGAGTTTACTGCAGTCAGATAGGACATATGTCTTTAAAATTTTTTGAATCCTCTTGTGTGAAGCTAGACACTAAATTAAACATAAGTGTATTATCATATTCTAATATAATTGTATTGAATGAGATATAGAGGCAACTTAAATTCTTCCTCTATATGGTGTTTTAAAATATTTCAGTGTTCCTGAAATGAAGTTAGCTTGAATCAATAGTCTTAACATAAGTATATTAATCATATTTAATAAGATCAGAGCTGAACTAAATTGACACAACTAATAAGAAAGGACAGAGATTCATTTAAGTAAACTTTTTCAAAAAAGCTGGAAAATTATTTGCCATAGGCTTTCACTATATCTCTGCATCTTTCATGTTCTGGCCAGAAGCCGTCATTAAAGTCTGCTCTTACTATAATCTAAAAGAATTAAGTGTCTGCGAAGAATTATTTTCTTGCAAATTTGTAATTCTTGACTGTTAGACATCCACATTTTGTAGGTTGAGAAAGTTTTATTACTAAAATATTAGACCTGTCAGAAGAAGCCACTCTCGTAATATTTTTGTGATGTGTTCCATTCTAAAGCATTGATTTCTAAAGTAAACAATTAACCCATTCATTTATTAATAGTTAAACAAAGCAGATGTTCAGATAATTAACCTAAGAATACTTGCAGATGCTCAGAATATTTTATACACTTCTTTAAATTGCATTCATTATCATGAAATAAAAATGACTGGGTTTATGAGTTTAAAATGTTATTTCTGCTGTATGTCTCTTTTAATGATTTGGGGTTTTTTACCCCCACAAAACAAAACTTTTAAAGTTCTATGCCACTCTTGGGATCTAAGGCAGGCTGTGGTGACTTGCTTGGGACAGCATTCCTGTTCATTAGGAAATAAACTAAGCATCTTCAAATTTTCTTGAGAACATGCCATCCTGGATGATGACTCTGATGATCTGATGACTCAGTTTTGGATCAGTCGATGATTCAAGAATTGTGGATGAAATCCACACAAAGGTGAGCTGAGTGTGTCTTTGCTACACATGCAGAGATGTGGAAGCTCTTCTACTGTTGGACAAGGAGTTAGGATTCTACATAGGATATTGTAGAATTCAGGAAAAATGTAACCCGAATCTGGAAGCTATGAATACAAATGACAGCTGCCTTCAGGACCTTACAGAAAGCAATAAGTATATTTACTACAGCCTGCATTTAAAGAGGCGACCTTTAAAAACAGACATACCTAAGACACAGCTGCTAGATAGTGCTGAGTTACATGAATTAGTGCAAGTTTTAGCCCATCTTTCTATGGCTTCCTTCACACACTTATTTGTATATATATGTATTTGTTTGTTTGTTTTCTGTGTAATAGTATCAGCTTATCTACCTACAACCAAAAGAAAAGAAGAAAAAAATTCTGGTTTTTTTTCTCATTATATTTTATACCTTTTTATAGTGAAAAAAATATTCCATTTGTAAAGCAGAGGAAACTACAGTAGTACTAACAGAGCAAACACTGACAAAATTTTTTTTCTTTTTTTTTAAAAATCTATAAACTCCATGTACTACAGCTCACAATGTTTGGTTATGGTTTATTGTATTTATCATTAAATACATCACTACTTACTATTGTATTTACAAATGTGTATCAGGTAATAGAAATTGTGACTGATGCAAAATTATACATTTAATAAGTAAAGCAGGAATGCACAAGTGTGCTACACAAAATCTACATATGTAAAAAAAAATCTTTAAAATAAAGTTCATGTCAGGGTCAAAAGACAGCTTAATTCTCCTAGTTCTGGAAATGATTTTTCATCCAAGATGGGTAATTCAAGAATAATTAAATCCCTTTTATATTGCCTGCAGGCAACTTTATTATTTAACTTTATTATTTTTGTAACTGCATGGATTCTAAGTCAGCATGATAGATCTGTAATTGTTTTCATTTCTTTATCTGCCATGTTTAGTTTTTTCCCTCCCCTCTCTCTACAGCAGTCATTGTCTTAATTTTGTTTTTTGCTCCTAGCATGCTGTTGGCACACAACGAACAATAAACACTAATTACAGTCATCAGCCACATTCTATAATCCTTAGGGCTTGATGTAAAACCTGCCAGAGCTAAGAGGTATCCTTCACATGTAGCATGATAGTTAAAGCTTCACAGCCAGAGTTAGGGTGCTGTGATTCTTACTATAGTCCTAGGGTTGACCTACTCCATGAATTTGTGCAGATCTCTTTACCTTTCCGTATTGCAGGAAAAATGGAGAACATATACAGTTTTGTTTATTCAGATGGTGACCTCTCCAAGGCAGGTGCCATCATTCAGACTAAGTTTGTCAGGTCTAGAGCTGAGTCGAATGGATTTTGTTTGGAGACTATGTGTCTTAGCAGGATACTATTGTGGAGAAATACTATAATGGAGAAATAGCTTTAAGGAATAGTGGCTATTCGTTAATTTATGGGTACTGAATTAGAGAGACTTTGTGACGGCAAAACCTTATGCAAGCAGCAGTCAGTAACATACACTCATCCCAGCTGCGTTACATGTTCAGTTATAAAAGATTCAGAACTGGTCACAATGGTATTCCCACCTCATTAATTTAGGCAGGCTCCAACATCCTTCTATATAAGTAATAAGGATAAATATTTTTATTATATGAACATTTGTTTTTTTCTGTTTGTAGTTTTCACTTGTTTTGGTATTTTAAAATAGTCATGCTGAGGTTTACAGTCCTGTTATTTTAATATTGTTTTTAACCTGAAACACAATATGTTAGATATATTTTACGTACTTTCATTTCAGGGTGATTTCTTTCCAAATGCACTAGATTGATGATACCTCTTCTCTTGAGAAATTTTCTCCCTATGTTCCTGTCTTCTTGTATTTCGGGTTTGTCACCGGGTTTTTTTGTTGATTTTTTTTTTTGGGGGGGGGGGGGGATTGGTTTGGTTTGGTTTGTTTTTTCCCCCAGCTGTCTTATTAAAAATCTATGGCCAGATTGTATACAGTCTGACTATGAGTTCAAATCTCACAGTGTCATTCCTCAGCAAGAGACTAGAAAATAATATGGAACCATCTGACACAAGCCTCTTTCTGCCTCACATTTAAAGCTTATTTTTCCTATTTTTCACTTTTTTTTTTCTTTTATAAAAGAAAAGATTTTCATTCTAAAAGTCAGGAAGTTGACATCATCAGGAAGAGGGTATCAGAAAGCAGCCACTGTTATTATACTCTTCACCCACAGCAAATTGGTAACTTTGTTCCTCTAAAATGTAGTTATTATGATCATAGTGTAACACATCTTCTACAAAGGAGGCCATCATGCCAACAGAAAACATATAGTATGTAGACATATACATTCAGCTTTATTATTTGTCTAGAATGATACTACAACATTTAAGAACACAGCTGTCTTTTATAATGTCCTTGTTTAGATAAGTTCTTGTTCCAAATGCTGTGTAGATTCCACACTTGAAATGGCAATAAGCAGAAAGCTGCAATATTTTCGCACATAACAGAGGCATCGTGATTTTTTTGATTTTTTTTTTTTTTAACTGAAACATATGCAGCAATTTGTCAGGATGTGTGGTACTGCTGTGGAAATTCAAGTGAGTGTGTAGTGAGCTTCCTGCAATTTGGAAACCTTGTTTATTGTTAGCCTCTCTCTCAGAATACCAAAACTGAGATAGATTTCTCATCTTGGTACAGAAACCATAGGTAAAGACAGTTTATTGGTCCTGTATTTTGTAGGAATCTGGCTCCGGAAATACCAGTTCAGAACTTTTTTCTCCTTCATGTCACCGACCATTTCCCAGAGTGCTGGAAGCTTCCAGGGGAAGTGCCCCCAGATGCCATCTGCATTGCCCGGACCCAGTGCTTCCAGCTGCCTCCTCTGGTGCTGATGTAGTAGCCCTATATTTGAGTAACTGCAGTTCTGGGGAAGTTGACTTACAGAGTGTAAGGACACCCAGGCTTCTGACAGAACTTCCAGGTGGCCTCACAGGAGGTGGGTATAAGATTTCATCTCTGCAACTCAGGAATAATCTATTTCACCAGAGCAACAACTCTTCAGCTGCAGCAAACACTTTGCTCTTATTGAAGGTTTGGCTCCTGTCAACAGCCAGCATAGAAGTCCTGAGGTCACAGCTGGACAGTTTTCTAGATAGCACTCATCTGAAACTGAAATCAGCCTGTAAACTGAAATAGTGCAATTATGCTGTAATTTTAGGCAATGTCAAAATATATATATTTAATCCAGAAATATCTGTTTCTCTTACCTAGTCTCAAAAAACTTCAAAATGCCTAATTTAATGTAGGGCTAGAAAAAAAGATCAAGCTCACAGAAGTTATATGTTTTGCATAGAAAAAATTGAAACTAGCCAATATACTAGTTTGTTGGAAATCTGTGAGGCAAATTTCTCTACTGAGACTCAAGGAAGTGTCCTACCAGCTTGGGTATGGAGTTCAGTTTAGTTCCCATAGATATTTAAAATGCGAGATGTTACTTTATGACAAAAATATTTTAAAGAATGTAACTCTTCTCTTATGCTGATTTTCAAGAATGCAGATCTTGTTATTCAAAAGGAAGTAATTTTTTTCAACATTCCCTCATATATCTTGACACCATTTCTGTAAAGGTGAGTAATAAAATGCAAACTGATAAAATATCACAGAAGCAGCTTGAACCACAGTCTGCTTAGTTTCCTCTTACATCTAAAGGAACAAATTCAGCCACTTACAGCTGAGCATCCAAGCTTTTTTGTTTGTTTGTTTGGTGGGGTTTTTTGCTTTTTTTTTTATTAGTTGAGTCAAAAATCTCTCACCTAAAATAAAAACAGATGTAATTCTGAAACATGAGATTACATGGTACATACAATGCATTAAAAAAAAAAAGTTGTGATCATCTTACTCTAAGTATTGTGAGGAAATCAGAAGAAAATAAACAGATATGTCAGCAATCTCAGAAAGATTTTATTTTCTTTGAAATTTTTAAGGACTGCCTCTCAAAATCTTTTGGAAATTATTACATAATACATTTTTCTGTGGGTTGATTACTCTACTTTACCCCCTTGCACCTTGTTCATGGTATGTTTTGCCTAACAAAGTTTTCCATAAGTTGCACATGAGCTTGGAGATTTTGTGTGAGAAAATTTTAGAACTCAATGCACCAAAGGAGGGTTTGTTTTAATTTTCAAGGGTTATGAGTTTTGATGGCTTATTTATTAATTGTGAGACCAAATATATGGAGGTTGCTTTGTTTCACTGTGGCAAAACAGCTTTCAAAGTTCCTTTAACTTGTTCCTTTTAAAAATAATCTGTTGTCATTGAAAAAGAGTGGCACTTGAAAGACAATTTCCAAGCAAAACAATTCAACAGGAAAATGAGTAGTTTTAATTTTAGTGAGAGTGGAGAAATAATTCTCTTAGAATGTATAGGTGATAGGGTCTATAGCCTTATTGAGCTATTAACAGTGTCTAATGCTGCTACTTCTTATGTTGTTATAGAATCATGGAATGGCTTGGGTTAGAAGGGATCTTTGAAGACCATCAAGTTCTATTGCCCTTGCCATGGGCAGGTTCTTTCACTAAACCAGGCCTATCCAACCTGGCTTTGAACACTTACAGAGATGGGCAACTATTCAGGATGTTTAACCCCCCTCACAGTAAACATCTTTCTAATATTTATTCTACCTCTTTCAGTTTAAAGCCATTCCTCTTGTCCTATCTCTACATGCTACTCTTGTCCTAAAATAGTCTGTTGCCAAAAGTCCCTCTCTAGCTTTGTTGTAAGCCCTCTTCTGGTACTGGAGGCTGCTGTAAGGCCTCCCCTGAGTCTTCTCTTCTCCAGACTGAACAACCCAAACTCTCTCAACCTGTCTTCATAGAAAGGGTTCTCCAGTCCTCTCATCATCTTTGTGGCCTCCTCTGGACTCGCTCAAGCAGGTCCATGTACTTCTTATGTTGGAGATTCCAGAGCTGGATGCAGAGCACTCTGGATGGGGTCTCACCATAGGAGAGTAGAGAGGCAAAATCAATTCCCTCAACATGCTGGCCATGCTTGTTTTTATGCAACACAGAATATGACTGGCTTTCTGGCTGCAAGTGCATATTGCTTGGCCACTTCAAGCTTCTTGTCCACTTGTCCACTTACGGTCTCAAGACCTTCTCCTTAAGGCTGTTCTCAATCCCTTCATCCCCTAGACTGTATTTGTGCTCAGCATTGCCCTGACCCCAAACGTTGCCCTTGGCCTTACTGAACCTCATGAGGTTTGCATTGGCCCACCCTTGCAGCCAGTCAAGACCCCTCTGGATGACATTCCTTTCCTCCGGAATATTGACCACACCACACAACTTGGTGTTGTCAGTGAACTTGTCAAGGACGGACTCGACCCCACTGTGCTTGTGCTGACAAAGGTGTTAAACAGCACCAGTCTGCAATACTGACCCCTGAGGAATGCAATTTGACACTAGATTCCACTTGGACATTGAGCTGTTGACTACAACTCTGAGTAGAAGTGTCCAGACAATTCCTTATCCACTGAGTAGTTCACCCATTAAATCCATCTCTCTCCAGTTTAGAGACAAGGATGTTATCTGGGATGGTGGCAAATGCTTTGTGCTAGTCAAGGTAGATGGCACCAGTTGCTCTTTCCTTGTCCATCAATGTTGTAAGCTTGTCATAAAAGCCCACCAAATTTGTCAGGTGAAGACATGTTGGCTGTCACCAATCACCTCCTTATTTTCTCTGTGTCTTAGTAGTTTCCAGGAGGATCTGCTCCATGATCAGGCCAGGACAAGGTCATATCATATAGCTATATAGATCTTAACATATAGCATACAGATCATAGCATACAGCAGTATCATGAGAATGCTTGTTAACAGAATAGGCACACAAGCAATAGCAGAAAAGCAAAGATTAAGTCATATTTGAAAAGCTTTGCAATTGCTTTTGAAGAGTTAACTTTTATGTTTTTCCATTCATATGATGTCTGAAGCAGTCCTGTGACATATTTTGTTCCCTTAGTTTCATCTACCACATAGATATATTCCACTTGTAAAAATAGAAACAATAACCACTCCTCACTGCTCCTAAAATCCTGTCATCAAGTGCTTAAGGGTATTGTGCAAAAACCAAAGAATATTTGTTTGAAAGGCCAAGGAAAAGTGTACGGATGTGAGGAGGAAGCAAAATAGAGTGTTCTGGGGGATTTTTACTTTTAATATTGCATTTGAAAATTATTTATCCATGCATACTAAAACTACTTGAAACAGTGCTGGAAATTTGATAAAACTTTCACACTTCTTTGAAATCCTTTTTTTTTTTTACTTGACAGGTTGCTACTAGTTGTTACATTGAAAGAGGAATAGCTTGAAGTCTTTCTTTGCAGACAATCATGTAGAAATTATTTTTTACTCCTAATCCTTATCCATGCTTCAGTTCTCAGAAATATTGTTTTCACAAACTAGATTTCAACTAGTTTATATATATAGGTTTCCTTGAGGAAAAATATAGTATAAGCAATTATTACATGTCGAAACTTGGCTTACTGAATTCAGTCCTTCCATTTGGAATGATTTCAAGAGAAATTCCTCCATATATATATATATATATATGGAAGAATGTGTGTACACAGACACACACATATATATAGATATAAAATGCAGCAAATACCATGTGTAATTCCAAGAATAAACATGAATGGCTTATTCATATATTATATATTTTCACAAATCATTAGTTTGGTTGTGATTTTTTTCTTTGCTTTGTCAGGGTTTAACTAGTGGGGGGGTTTTGTGGGGTTTTTCGTTTGTTTTTGGTGGTGTGTTTTTTGGGCTTTTTTGAGGGAGGATTTGGGGTTTTTTTTTGAGCACGACTTTAGATAAAGCCTAAAACAATATTTAGGGTCTTGGCAATCATAGTGAATCACAAAATTCAGGATTCTGAAAGCAATTGGGACTTCTGAACACAAACCCTATATCTGTCCTTTCGTAAAATACAGACTGATGTGATATATAGGTACAAACTATATGTTTATCCGTAAGCTTTTAGCCTGGTGAAATACATGAAATCAGGATATTAATTCTCTGCACCAGTCTTTCCTTATTTGCCATGAGTTTAAGGAGGCTTCTTGATACACCTGAAATAAAGTGTTAAGAATTAAATGAAAATTGAGAAAATGCAAGATATTTTATGTTTAGTTCTCTTTTTCAGAGATAGGAGCAAATAGAAGCAAATTTGCTCAAACAAATCCACAACATTATTTTACTGGAATGAAAATAAAAATATATTATTTGCTTCAGACAATAGGTGTAGGGAGGCACTTGAATATTCTGTCATACATCCAAGACAACCTGATATAAGGAGAAAGAAGAAGCTCTCCAATAATGTGTTTGACAAAACCTACTAGAGGAATATAAAGTATGAGTCGCTTGAAGCCTGTAATTTACACAACACCTAATAAATTCCATATGTACCTTAGATTAATCTAATGTAGTTTAGAATTGAATACTTTAGATGGTTCAGCTTTCAAAAATGTTTAATGTCAAAACCATGACAAATCTATGCAGATTTTCGCCAGAGAATAGTACAAATCTTTGTAAAGGTTTAGTTTTTGAGAAGAGCTCCAAGTCATCTATATGATGACTTTCAACTACAAACATGGTGCCAAAAACATTTCCAGATTCTCTTGGAATTTCACCATAGATAGGATAGTAGCAGTGTCTTGTGTTTTCAGGAACACTGCGAAATGACCAAGCACAAACTTCTTTCTCTCTTTGGTTGGTTGGTTGATTGATTTGGTGTTTTTTGCTGTGGTCAAATATAGTTTTGAGTTAGATAGTGATGTAGCTTACAGTAAAAAATAAGAAGTTTCTGAGCTCAGATTTTTTTGAACATTATTGTTAACCGGACAACAATTGTCTCAGTTCAAGGGGAGAACTAAGATATCTATGTTGGCCAAGAAATAATCCCTCTCCTTTAAATTTAGAAAACAGAACTTTAATTAGGAAAAATATATATAAATAAAAGGATAATAGTTCTTAACCACAATACACACACACACATATACATATATACATATATATATATATGTATCTCCAGAAAAGAACCAAACAACAACAATTTGTAACAAACCCCTCCACCCCCAAACGAAAAGGCAAGCAGTTAAAAGGTCTTTTTGGCTACCCCCCAAAAAAGGGGAAATGCAATTATATCTACGGACAGCAGATGGGGCTGTCGCACCTCTGCCACTGGCCACTAGCTCTCTCAGGGGTTGCAGCTGTATTTATGGACAGCTGGTGGCGATGTCATGCCCGGCCAGCTGGCCTCTCTTTCAGGGGAATGGCAGGAGCACAGTTGCCGGGTCAGCTCCTGTGGGTTCGATGACAAGAGCAGTAGAAACCCAGCCTCTGCAGTGTAGAAAACAGGTGTGTTTCTCTTCCTCACAGCAATCTCCATGGTGTTCAAGGGTGATTGGCAAAGTCAGAGAGCAAAAAACAGAATCCTTGTCCCCCAGCGATGTCGGACCTGGTGTGTCCCATCCTCCCTCCTCTGCGCCGAGCCGCTGAACTCCTGACCTGCGCAGAAAGCGCAGAAACCCCAACCCCTTCCCCCACCTGAGCCAGTCTTCCCTCCCCCCACTGGCATGGGGAGAGATCAGAACAAAAGGCTCCGGCTAGCTGTTGATATCAGGATATGCATATTCATGTTGTCCTTTGTTAACCATCTTTCCTGACACTAAGGCGTTGGCTCCAAGCTTTTTGGAAGGAATTCCAACTGAGGTTTGAAACTATAATAACAATGTCACAGAGTTTTCACCTTTCCTTTTTCTGGCTTTCACTTTCTTTCATGGGAAATGTAATTTCTTGTCTTATTTCTGTATTCAGGTGAATTTGATAGTCTACGTATTTGGCATAGATTTAAAAATTACAGCAACCAGTAGTGATGCTTATTGCTTTTTAAAGTATTTCAGCTGAAAATACTAATGCAAAGGCACATCTGTTGTTCTTTTTAAAATGCTGTTGTATTTACTCATCCTGTTATGTCTATCCTTCCTGCTTTTTTTTTTTTCTGAAGTCCAAAGGCAACAGTTCCCTCTTTTGCTTAAAATTCCATGCAGTTGCTGTCAAGATAGAGTTGCACTGGGGGGATATGACAAATTAATTTGTTTAATTGAAAAATATTAACATGTTTCATTTTAGAGCCTGAGGCAGCTTTGTTAGTAAATTTGATTAAATTTGTTAAGTTGAGCATGGGGATGATTCCATAACTTTCACCGGTCTTCTAATTTTGAGACTTACTTAGCATAGGCTTTCAGGCAGAAAGAAATTGCTAGTTCGTAGGTGTCCTGGCCATGTTTCCATGTAAGACCCTGTTTGTATAGTGCAATATCCCTTCCTACATCCTACTCTTATATTCTCATAAAGGCTAAGAAAATTCAGTTTTCACATTGGGTGCTTTTTTGTGTGTTTTTATTCATAATCAAGAAGACAGTTTCATTTCTATATGAGAACAGTTTTCTATTTGAAGTCACTCCAAACCTCTGCCCTGATAAGGCTGTCAATTGTTTCATAGAAATTATTTTCATAGAACTTCTTCCTAACTCTGAAATCTGTTTCATTATCCAATTCTGCCATAGGTTATACCTTCAAGAATAAGAGTGATTTCTTGAAGAAATTTGTTATAATGAGCTCTGACTCTATTGAAACACAAGAGCAGTCAGGATCCCTCACGCACAGTGCTGTTTCTTTTGGGGATACATTGTTGTTCCAGGGAGGACAGGGGATCCAACAGGCTGTTGCAATTGAAACTGGGACACTGCTGAAAGCTTAACCAAACAAATTATTATTATCAAAAGAGTGGCCAAGTAAACAGGAAAGAAAAAGCCACCCCCTCAAGAGAGAGAAAGAGAGAGAGAAAGGGAAATAACCCCCCAGGTCTGAACACCCAACTCCCCCACGGTGTCTTCCCACAGGGTTATCTCACCAAGCCCAGAATGTCCACCTGCCTCAGGGTATTGGCTACATCTCCAAGGGTAGGCTGGCTCCTCACGAAGGCAGGCATCCCCACCACAAGGCAACATTGTCCTAGTCATGTGAAGTGAGCAAAAAGCCCCAGTGCATGAGCCATCTGCCTTTTATCTCATTGGCCAAATGATGTTTACCCCTGAGCAAATATGGCCGGTACTACCCGGGTATAGGTCCCTGGCACCTCCCCAGTGTTATATAACTGGTACTTCTCTGCACATGTGTGGATTTCCCTGCGCTTGCACAGTACATTTCAGAGGGCCTTCACTAATTGGGTCTGAGGGTTTACTTCATCCTCCTCCTCCTCTCTTTCCCCTTAAAGTGCCCTTGAAGGGTTATCAGCCAATCATGAGAGTCCAATTAATTTTAGTTTACACAGAAATGCCTCCTTCAAGGCAAGAGACCATCTTTATCGGCCTGGATTTCCATAACTTGGCATGAAGAGAGTGACTCCTCTCCTCCTCCTCTCTTTCCCCTTAAAGTGCCCTTGAAGGGTTATCAGCCAATCATGAGAGTCCAATTAATTTTAGTTTACACAGAAATGCCTCCTTCAAGGCAAGAGACCGTCTTTATCGGCCTGGATTTCCATAACTTGGCATGAAGAGAGTGACTCCTGACAGGTGGCTGGGCCAAACACAGACAAAAATATCAGCATCTAATTCCAACCGAATACAATTGTAAAGCTGAACACCTTGATCACTTTAGGGTACAGGATCCTTCAATGAGATAATAATGTTTCTGTGAACAAAAATACAAAAAGTGTAAAAACCCCTGAAATATACATTTACCCTTCATGTCAGCTCAGAGTTTTACATGCTTTTTATCAAACTAGAATGATAAATACACTCAAAAGTCTATGATAGTTATTGATTTTAGTGAGAAGGAATCCAGGACTACAAAGCTGGAAAGGAACTTTAAAGATTTCTCTCCAGATTTTAAGGTAATGTGAGGAGATAAATGCTTGTTCTTGACTGTCTTGACTGGAAGGAACCACCCCCATTCCATCCATTCCACCCACATCACTCTCAGAGAGAAAAAAACCAACTCAGAACTGGACTTCTGCTTGCAGTGGGGCTAGTGAAGACCTTCAGTCTGTGCAGAGAATAAATGACACTGCATTTCCTTCCTTCTGCAGCAGCAACCTGAGTAGATCATGAAATGAATTCCCTGGAGCTCTTCTCAAATGACTGGCAAATCTGCATATTTGATTATTTGTGCAATATAGATATCTAGAAATGGGATATTCTGTGTGATGGCTTTCATTAAGAGTCTACAAAGTTTGTATTTTCTCTACTATATCCCTATATTTTATGAAATTTAACTGTCTTGACTAGATGAGACATAACCATTCCTAAACATTTCCTTTTCCAAGGGACAGTAATGCTCTGCCCCAGACCTGTTTTCCTAATGCTTAGTATATTTTTTCCAGTAAAGTTTACCATCACTCCCATTTCATTGTGAATTGAAATTTAAGTTTATTCACAATTTCATATAATAGCGAATATCTTCAAATATTAATCTAGAATAAAGGATGTTTAGTTGTTTTATAGATTTTGTGTTTGTTTCTCTTCTGAATTGTATTGTTTTTCATTAGAAATACTTCTGAAAACTTATAAAGGTGTGATTGTTTCACTGTGCGTCGCTTACTTGTATTCTGAATTACCACTGCCTACTTCACATTATTTTGTTACCCAGGTAGAGTGACACTGAAATATATTTTTTTTTCTCCTCTCTTCTCTCCCTTGACAAAAGCAAATCTTCTAGAATCAACTTCCCAAACATATTAGTTGTACTTTTATGATATAGCTTACCACTTTAAGAACACTTCAGTCGCTCCACAGTATCAAAGAGCACCCAATTAAATTAAACTGGCATCAAGAAATATGTTGTGCTCCTGCAAAAGGAAACACTCACAACTCATGGAGAAATCTTAATGTCAATGATCACTTTGCTTACGTATTTATCCTAATTATAAAACATTTAGGTTTTTAAGTGAATCTTACATAATATTTAAAGTGTCTACTTTACATACAAAATTGAAAGCTTCTCTTCAATGTGGCTTTCAAACTATAATATGCAAAAACATCAAAAGAATCTACTTAAGAAATTGTAAAATGTTTCAAGGTACATATTTTGAATTTCCTTTTGTTTCCTTTAAATATTTGACCTTATTATATAATAAGTCATATTCTCTTGACTCAGTGCAATTTCTAACATTCTGTCTTTATTATTATCTTTGTTTCTGCTGTAGTTTAAAAGGAGGCTAAAGATTAGGACATTAGTGTAGGAAGAGTGTAGAGTGATTGATTAATCAAGCCGTGATAATTGGCAGGTAGATAAACTTGTAAATATAATTATTGTAAAAATTTGGACAAAATTAACTAGTTGAGTAAACAACACTTAAGAGAAAAAATCAAATGAAAAAATAGAAAGCAATTGTTTTTCACTTCCTACCTAGAAAATTTTAATTTTAAATGTGAAATATAAACCACTATTTTCTAAATGATTTTCTGTCTCATGAGAAATACATTCTGTTCGTTAGAATTTGTATTAAGAGTATGCCTTTCTTAATTTTGCTGCATTTTAAAAGTTTCAGATCACTTTTTTCTGAATCCCACAAGAAGGCACTGATTCTGAAGTTCAAAAGACTACACTTATCTGAACCATTCCTTTTATTAACATGAAAGCCTGGATAATTACATAGCTCAAAGTATTAGGTCTTGAAAAAAGTCAGTAACAAACTCTTCTATGATCAAACAAGTTTGCAGTAGCTAGTGGAAGTGAAGTTGTTCTGGGTTTTTTAGAACAAAGACTTATTTCATTTAAAGAAGATATTTTAACCTAATAACATCTGTTTGAAAAATGGGCCCTATAAAGGTTTAACCTCTTTTCTTTAACAGATAGAAACATAAGGGATAATCATATATTTCAGAAGATTAGAAATTTAGGGAGCAAGTCAAAGGATTTGATGATCTAGAGTCTGTAGTGTTTTACCTTCAGCAGACTCCCTCCTAGAAAAGCCTTTGTGTACACTTTGTCACTGTTTAGGTGGGTCTAACAGTGGATCTTTTCTGAGGTCTCAAGTTTCAGGGTCCAAAAAGATTATAGGATGCAATACATCCATAAAAAAACTCTACAGATTTTTGTTTTATACACTTTGGATGTAGTATTCAGCATCATAGCACTAGAAATTATGTTTTGCCTGTATATCTCTGGGTTATCTGAAACATAAAGATAGAGCTGAGAACAGCACCCTAGGAAGTAATTTAATTCATTCAACTCCACTAACACTTAACAAAAGCAGTAGGAAGTCATTGTGTGTTTTTTTTTTCTTTCCCAAAATGGTTACTAGTCAAATTACTGTAAATATTTACACATTTTTAGTTTCTAAATTATTTGACATACATTATTTTGAATGATGGAAATAATGGCTGTATCAAGTAAAAAACTACAGGAAATCTGTTTTGGATGCAGTATTATTGAGGAATTTAGTTAAGGTCCTGAAAGATGGAATTGATGCTATGTTTATTAAATTCAAGGCAACAGAAAGATGGTTGACACCATCAGGTGTGTTGAAACCTGGGCTAAAATTCAAAATGATCTTGCACTCCATTTTGTGCTTTGGGATTTCTGTATTTTTTTTGATTAGTATTTTTTATTTGGTTGGTGTCTTGGTGATTGTTGTTGTTTGTCTGTGTTATTTTTTTCTCTTCTTTAATTTGTCAGTTCCTTAAGTAAGAACATTGTCAAGAAAGAGGTGGAAGAGCTACAAAGGATCACAAGTTGGATATGAAATAATAATATCATGCAGATATTTGCTTCATATGCAAGCAAAACACAATGCTTCCATCTATGAAAGAAATGCATTACTCCTTTCACAACAGTGGTCAGGCTAAGTGTGTTCTAGTAAAGTAAATATGCGAAGGACTGTCAGGAAAAACAACTAGCAGAGAATGGCTCATATCACATCATTATACCACTTCCTACCTTTCAGAAAAGAATGATTGGGCATCCAGAATGTCTACTAGACATTGTTCCTGTTGTGTCTTTCAAAATTGTTTTGGAAAATGGCAATTTGATGGGCCAAAATATGACAGCCATTTTAAAAATGTAGCTGTGTAAGTAACTGAGTTTCACAGCCCAAAGACGGTCCATGGAACTATTTATTTTGTTAATGCAAACATGTATGCTATTTGCAGCCACAGGTATCTCAGGAAAAGTATATAATTGAAGAGTCTTGGGCAAAACCAAAAATATAATTAGGTATTCAGCAAAATGGCTTATAAGGAGAGATATGAAGAAATTGCAATTATTTATTCTAAGGAAGAGACCTTCTATCTTCCTTCCTTCTTTCTTCTCATTGCCTGCAAAAGTATTTTTCAAATAACTACAAATATTTCACTATTTCGGTGTAAAAAATTGGAGGAGTTTCTATAGTGACTATGACAAATAAAACAAAAATTTTAGCCAGGAATCTTTCAATGAAACACACAGAAAGCATTTTATTATTAAAGAACAGATTGCTGAAGGAAATTCTTGAGACACAAACCTTGGAATTCTTAGAATATTCTTGGAATAGTCATAGAAATATTCCTTTAAAAATGGCATTGGTATGGGTTCTGGAAATGAAGGATGTAGATTAAATGAGCTTTCTTGCCTTGGTTTCCTATAATTGTCCTGAAAGAATTGTACATTGCTGAATGTATTTATGAAAAATCATCATATCTTACATTTGTCTATATTCTAGCATAAAGAGAAGTCAGTCTCCTCTATTTTTGGTACTTTTTAATGTGCGATTAAAATTTATTTTTAATGCAATCATATCTGATTTTGCGTATACAGAAAAAGTAATGAATTAGTTTATCTATCCAGTTACTTGCTAACTGGCTCCTTTTTCAGACATAATAATAAAGCAACTCTTACTTATTTTCACACACCATAGGTATTTTTTCATCTTGTTTTCATACATTACTGTCTAGGAATATTTATCTGAGCTGCGTTTATTAGCTCTCTCCTGGTATACAGCTGCTCTTAATATTGAATTGTGTTGAAGGCAAGCTGCTTCCTATTCTAAAATACTAAAATATGTGTGTAGGTTAGATCTGCTGTCTTCCTGTTTCTTTTCATTCAAATATTGCTGTGAAAAATATAATAAAAATATATAGCTTAACTTCATATCTTCCAGTAAGCTCTTAATGAAACTAGTAAATTATAAAAATAAGTCCCAGTACTGATCTCTGTGGTACTCCACTCAGCTGTTGTACTTTTCTCCGCACGGACGTCAAAATCAAAATTATGAAAGAATTTTAACGCATTTCTTAAGAAATGGGAGGCAGCTATGTTGAAAGCTGACTTGAAAGCTTTTTCACAATGTATTAACCTTCTTCACTGCAATGTTAGCCTAAAATTCTGCATCTGCTGACAAGCAGTTAGATGCAACAACAGGTACACGGTGTCTGGGTTTCCACTTTTCAAATGCTGTGACAATCAGACTGTAGTTTGGTTAAAACTGTGACCAAGAATACCAGATGTTTCTTGGGTTTTGCCATTTTAATGGTATCATTTTAACAAATATTTTTAATATATTTTAAAAATAATTAATATTTTCGTCCAAAACCTGCTATATGATCCAGCTGTATATTCATGTACATACTATTGTGTTCTTTAAATTTCCTATGTCCAGAAATACGAATTTTTCTGGTTTCATGAATTAATGTTTATTGTTTTATTTCAAGGTTTCTTTTCTAAGGATAGAAACTCATATCCAACGTAGAACATGGAAGAACTATAATCTATTATTTTAACTTTATTTTCCAAGTTTTGTTTGTATATTTTATATATTTGTAATTATGTTTTTATAAAAGTATATATATTGATGTCTACTAAATTTAGCACATGTGCTTTTCTATACTTCTTTTTTATAAGTGAAATACTGCATTTGCATTTATAAATAATAATTTTAAAGTATCTTCTGAGCTTCAGTACCTTTAGAATTTTGATATATTACCAGACCTGACAATATTGAAACCTTTAGCTTCTGTTCACCAATTGCTTATACGTGAATTTTACTTTCTATGAAACTTTTTTTTATCAAGTCTAGAAAAATGTCTTTGAGAAAATCAAGCTGAAATTATATCATAGTTCCCCTATTATCAGTTCCCCCACTTTTCCATTATATTTTAAAGGACATGTATGCCCCTTCTATATCTTGCTATGACATAAACATTCTAATGGCATAAAGCTATAGTTTATTATATGTAAATCAAAAGAAATGGGTTCAAACTTGAAAATCATACTCATAAACATTGTTGGGTAGCTATCAGGCATTCAAATAGCCATGTTAATAAAGCGGAAAAAATGGAAGACACAAACCAGTTTTACTCCAATAAACACACAGAAATCCCTTGTATTATGTTTTATAATGCCATTATTCATGGTGATAAAGTGATATTTTAATTTTCAGTTTATTTATTTATTTCACTTCAGTCATTTTCTGGTTCTGTCTGGTAGACTTCTGGTGTTTCAGCTAGATATTTTTTTCTCCCAATTACTCATGAATCATAATAATCAGATATTCCACTGAGATTTGTACTTAAATACTTTTTAAATGTCAGCTTTCTAAGTTGGATATAATGCAGCAGAATACCATATGATGACACCACCTGCAAGATCAGTATTGATGGATCCTTGTGTTATCTTTTCTGCTAAGCTCTCTATATTACTGGAGCTGGAATATAAGGACATAGGTATGATATGCATGTCTGTAATAGTTCAACACAACTTCTCTGAAAAATACAGTGGTGCAGACAGGACTTTTGATAAAAAGAAGGGGAAAGAAATATGAAACCTTGCCTTTTAACCAATAAAATCTTTTCAATTTTAGAGAATGAATTTTTGAATAACTCTTTACAGCTTGAGGAATTTTGCATTTATCTTCAGGAGACCAAGTCTAGCATATTAAAAACAAAGAACTCTAAATAATTTTTTACATGTGGTGGTTGAAATACAATGAGCTGTACATACTTAGATATAGCAGTAAGGTTTCTCAGCAATTTGAAGGCCAACAATACAACCATATTTTGTAACTTTGCAATTCATTTCTGACTTCTCTAAATGCAAGATTTTTTACTGTTTACATATGTTATATGACAAGTAAAAAGAAAATCAGCTGTGTAGGCAGAAAGCCAAAGAACAGCCTTTTACAAATGTGTGTGTTTCTGTGAGTAAATAGCAATGTGAAACAAAATTTGATCTATTATGTTGTAAAGACACAACATTTTGCATGCAATGAAAATATGAACAAAACATGAAAGAAGATTGATGGGGAGCACCCAAGACACAGTTAATTACCTTGGAAGTGATATTTAACACCATATTTTTCTGTGACCTGTTATTTTAGTTAAACAGCCCTGCAGAATCCCCTCTACCCATTCAAGTGGAAGTTATGCTGGCAGTCGGGAACATGAATGGTAATTAACCCAGGGTGATTCCACAAGTGGATAAAAGGAAAACAAGCAAGTTAGACCTGCGAGCCAGAGTACAATGCACCTCTTTTGAAGGAGGTTGTAAATGTTGCCAGAAAAAAATACCGGGTGGAGGAGGGGAGTATAATAATTCTTACTATAATTTCATATGCAATTCAGAATGCAATAATGTTATATTTTAATTAGCACTCCTGATAATATATTATTATATATAATAATATAATATCTATATGCATGAGGATTTCTGAAGCCCAATCTTGAATATTTTCATGTCCATATGATCTTAATCTGGCCCCTGAGTGCATTTATCCTCCAATTTCAGTGAAGTGGAGCTCTGTTTGTAAGATCATACGGGGAACAGAGTGAGTAAATCTAAGTAGGAAGGTGCTGATTATACAAGGAAATGGAGCAGTTTCAAGGGATGGTGGTATTTAAGACTGTATCATCCCTCATGATCACTAGGGTGGTCAAGTTAATGACCAATGGTAAAATAATACCTGACTGAAATCTAAGTAGCAAACTATGTTTTATAACTATAAAACTATTTTTCCATTTTTAGAATTAAAAATACGCCTTTTAAGCACCTCTCGATGACATTTCCCAGAAGAGGTTATTTTCTCTCCTTACCAAATTTTGAAATCCTGCCATGAACTGTGGAAGCTTGAATTTTGAGGTTAAAATGTGAATGAATTTAAATAATGATCCTTTTATCCTAAATTACATGATATCACACATGATTTTGAACTAAATATAAGTGTTTGAAAGCCCATATCCATCAAATAACTTATTTTAATTAAAGCAGTATTAATCCTGTGGAAAGGGCAGTCACCAAAACAATGAAGTACAATGGAAATCCAAGATGTCCTCCAAATTATTATATAGTTGTATTAAAAAGGGAAAATTGCAAAAAGCAAACTGGGAATGAATCTTCGCATGCTTTGAAATGCAGTTTACTCTTACATTGGCAGGTGTTACCAGGCATTAGTCTAAGGTTCATGTCATCAGCTTGGATTTTTATGACTACATGTCAAAGGTTTTATAGATGTTTTGTAAGCTTTCAAATATTATTTAGTCTATTTTTGTAATAAAGAAACTTATTTTCCATTTTTCTGTAGAGAATTCATCCTAGGGTTTTTTTGGTAGTGCCAAATACATTTTCTTATTTTAAGTAGAGGCGTATTGAGTTATTAGTAATACTCTTCCTGGGTATAAGCTGTCAAAAAACTCTTTGGGAGACCTGTATGCATATCTTATATATATGTGATAAAAAATTCATCTTGCTGAAAATTGTGGTCAGCTTTGTAAAAACATAAAATATGCAAGAGAGGAACAATCAGAAACTTTCCCCTCAAGTGGGAAAGCTTTTGAGAATGGGCTGAATGATGCCTTTAATTTGCGCCATACTCACTGCCAGTCATTCTACCACCTCCCCCAGCACACTTCAGATGAGACCTTCCCTATAAATAATGGGTTGCTGTTATGGTATCTCCTAATACTGTCCTCACGGATGCAAAACTGTGCCAAGATTTAAATATTCACACTTCCTGGAAGTGATTAACATAAGTCAGCTGATTTACTTCCATCTGTCAGGTGGCAAAAGATTAACCAGCAGTGCTAAAGCAAGTAATTTGTGGTGGTTCACTGTAATGACAGAAGAACAAGTCTCCTAATTGGAAATTGACAGCTCTGGCACTCATTTGATCTAAGCTTTTGCTTTCATTGCCTCTTGAGTCACTTTGCTCAATCTATAGCTAATCATTAAAGCACCATGAAAGTTCTCTCTGCAGGTACATAAAGCCAGGTCTTTGCCTGTGGCAGACTTGGTTAAGGTAACAGTTGGATGTTCAATCTTCCCATAAAAAGAGGAAAATGCAAGTGTTGCTAATGCTTCTCAAAACATCATGAAAGGAAAGGTTTGCATGAGTACAGAATGATCTTGTCATGATGGTGATGTCATATAAATAGTAAGAAAGAAAATTTAAATATTGGGAGAGTGAAAGACTCATTCGTCAGACATCAAGTCAAACAATGACTGAACTAGAACAACACATGTAAACTGATTATACTCTATGGGCAAGTGGTTTCATTTCAAAACTAAACATCTGCAGGCCTGAAGTGTTAGATGTGATTTTGAATTTAAATGAGCTAAATATTTTTTGTAATGTAATTTTGTTTTAGGAAATATATATTTCTGGAGATTCTTCTCTGAAAACAGAAATGGGAAGAACAAAACTTGTGACAGATCCATTGTATATGTATATCCTACAATTTTTTATTGTAATACATCCAGAAGACTACGGGGATATGTAATCAGAGCATATGGTTTGAAGTAAAAGAAGAAGAAAATTATAGACAATTTCTGTTTATATTGTACTCACTGTTTTCTCTATAATCACTGATTATAGTTGTTTTTTGTTCTAGTGGCTTGCAATAAATACTACTTGGGGGTTACATATGGTTGTCCACACTATTGATATTGGTCTTGCAATCATGTCTAATAAACTTTCTATTAAATGGTCAAGTTTTGTTTCTGAAGTTATGGGATAGCTTTTAATTGTTATTTGCTATCAGAAGGCTTTGGAATAATCCTATGTTTTCACTGGCTTGAAGCCTCCTTTTCATTCTCAGCCTAAACAGAAGACTGGAATAGAGAACAGAAAGCTTTGTACTTACACTTCATTTGCATTTCTCCTTTTCAGTTGTACCTGAAATATTGTATTCAATATCAGCAATCTTGATATCAGTATTTTCTTTTGCAAACTGTAGGAAGTCAGAAAGAGGCAGAAGAGTTTCTTATAAAGTTATAAAAAGACAAATTGCTTCACTTATTTAACCACTTAAACATAGCACCAAAGGTGAAAGAGCAAATACTAAATTCTTGACAGCAGGGCGAATTGCCAGTTTAGGGATGATTCATGCTGAAACAGTGCTGTGTACATGGATCAGTCATAGATTCCTGTAAGGATTCATCTTTCAGAGCTCACAGTCCCAGTAGGCTAAAAAATAATGACACCTTTTAAAAAGCCCAAATATTTAAAGAGCAGTAAATGTGGGTTCTTTGTGTTTCAATTGCTGAGTGTCTGATGTAACTACAGTGAAGTTATTAAAGCTTCAGTAAAGATAAAGCTGTCCTAATCTCTGTCAGTCTTAAGTATACATTTTTCAAATCTGTGTCATGAGCTTTTCTCCCGTCTTTACTTTGGTTTTCCATGTTGTAATCTTTTATTGTATCCCACTCAGTGCCATAAAGGGACCTTTCTTCATCCTCATCAGGCCTACTTATTCAGGATTCTCACTGCAGCTCTTCTGCTTTCATGAAAACAGTGAGACCATTGTAAAAAGATATACATGTGAATGTACGGGGTGTGAGGTAAATGGATGTGTGTGTAGGTTCTACAGGTAGACACCAGTAAAATAAGTGAACAGGTGCTGTAAGGAATATTGTTTATGAGAAAAAAAAATCACAAAAAAACATAAAAACAGACAAACAAACAAAAATCAAACAATAAAGAAGAAGGAAGCAATGAAATATTAACAGAAAATTCTTGTTTCAGGTGTACAGCTTAGAAAAAAACAATATTATGACTTCCTCAGAAAACAAAATCACAGAATCCAAATTGGAAGGGACCATCAAGGATCATCAAGTCCAGCTCTTAAATGAATGGCCCATATGGGGATCAAACTTGCAAGCTTGGTGTTAATTAGCACCATACTCTAACCAACTAAACTAATCTCCATTGGCTCAGAGAAAGAGATAGAGAATGGAAGAAACAATATCTCTCAGTTTTAGATTACTCAAGTGCATACTCTAAGCTTTGTTTTCTCTTCCTTATTTCTGGTCTAACCTATATTCAAAAAGGCAAGGGAAAAAACCCAAACAAACAGGAAGTCTATGAGCACTTAATACACTTGAAACTGGTTTTTGGGGTTTTTTTACAACATGCCTTTCAGGTGAGTTCTAATACTTGGCCAGTTCATTTTTCAAATAGTTTGTTCAAAGTTCCTTTTTATCTTTTTCAAAGACTTTTTGAAAATATTTTCATGGATATTTAAAAACAAAATTATGTCACTGAGATACTATCTTCCTGAGACATCTGAATGAGCTGGTAGATATGACAAACACCTTGCACTGTCCTGAAAAAACTGAAGGCCAAGTGGGTTATCCTAAAGTGCTGCTAGACATCTGTATTCAGGCAGCTGAATTTCACACAATCTTGTTCCTTTTTTTTTCATATAGAAAAAAGATGTTCTTGAAAATATAGTTTTTGTCAGTCTAATGTGAATATGTTCAGTAACTTTAGGGTGTTTAAAAAGACATTTAAGTACTAATGTTCAGGCAACTGAACATTAACACATAACCAGTGTTACCTCAAAATGGAATGTCACCTTCAGCAGGTACTAAAAACGCTTTTAAATTTGTTGGGGTGGATGGGGTTTTGGTGGTGAGGGTTTTTTTGCTTTTGTTATTATCATTTTAGGAATACACGTTAAAAACATACTTCAGTTTTTCAGAATCCTGTCTCAAACTACATGTTATCTGAAGCCACAGAAAGAGGAGAGAGCAAGTTTATGTAACATAGTGCTGGAACTTGGTTGTTGGCTCTTACCTTGAAACATGAATGACATCAAATGTATTTTTATAGTATATTTTATTACCAGTGGAAACTGCTTTTAATTTTCATGAGCTACAGGCCCTTCAGAACAATAAATCCACAAAATGGTTTAGTTTCGCAAGAACCATAAAGACTGTCATTACGAAAACAGTTGTTGAAAAATCTTATGCATGACCTTCTTTATTAAAGCAAAATTTGTTCGCTTCCTGTTGTTAATAAGGCTATAGTTCATTTTTATTAAAGCACAGCATATACCACATGAGTGCTGCTCTCTGAACAGTGAGGCTTGGGGAAGGAAGACAAACTACTTCAGAAGAAATGCTCCTTTACCTTGTTCTGGTTTCAGGAGTGTCTAACATATTTGATACACCTTTAACTGAAGCTTTTTCATTGTATTGGTGACAACTTTAGAACATAATAAGTAGAACTCGAGTCAAATTTCTTAAATATTTGCCAAATAGATTTAGTTCAAAATATTTAATATTATGTGGAACAGCAGATGGTTGTTGGAAATTATTGTTGAGATATTTATTTTAGTTTAGAAGAACATCCGGAGATTTCCTCTTATTTTTTAAATCTGTTTATACCTTATTTATAATGTCAGGCTACATTTTTTACTTTTTTGTCTTTTCAGTATTTGCTACATTCACACATGAACACTTGGAAAAATAAGCTGGGAAAAAGAGGCCTTATTGTGCGTGTAATTTTTTCTTTACCTGCAGCCTACTCATGGAGCCAAAAATGAGAATGGTACAAGTCTTGCAGATCTCTTCCTGATGTATGAGTTTTTTTCATTAAACAAGATAACATGAATATAACATGAGAGAGCCTTGTTTCTCATTATGTTAGTTGGGATTGTTAAAGTTTCAACATTGTGTCTTGCTTCATCCATGTTAAATGAAGACTAGAAACCATACAGCTACCCAACTCCCTAGAGATTCAACCACCTCATTTATTAAATGGTTTTTTTTCTTGATCTTTAAAGATTTCTAAATTATAAGGTCATTTACATTGCTGTGCACAAGTGGATAGTTTTTTAGATGTCCAGGGTCAAAATTTGTATGTGTTTTGCATTTATAAATACAACAATCAAAATAAATCAATGGTTGATTCTGGTTAGCAATAGAACAGTAGGGAAAAAAACCTTTCAATATTATAATAAAATAATATTTTCTATGCTCATGATTGCTGTTTGTGTGTAATGAAAGCTTGGCCAAAATTTTGCTTTACTGTTATTCTTTCAGGGAAGAAAAAAAAATTTCAAAAGAAAGTAAGAACCAATTAGTTGTATTGGTGAAGTTAAAAGAACTGAAAGTTCTGTTTCATCATTCATTGAAAAATCAGGTACCTATTGGTATTTTGACATTGTGTTTTCTTATCCAAATGATATGCTCTGAGCATGATAGCACTGAAAAAGAGACAAGAAAATGTGATGAAGATGATTTGGGTTTCGACTAATAGAAAAGAAAGAGTAAACCAATGCAAACTAATGAAAGCAAGAAAAGCCCCCAAACATTTAAACAGATTGGAACATAACTGTTCGGAGACTCTTACACTACAACATTGTAACTGAAATTATCAGCAGACACCAAAAATGACTGCCAAATACTAGTCCATCTCCTGAATGTGAGGCCAGGGAACGCTTCTGAGCAGGTCTTTGGGAATATGCATTTGCAATTTTTAAAGGCTGATAAAAATGTGATTTGTCACACATTTTTAGTCACTACCTGACAGTAGGATTTTCAGAGAAACGAAAAGACATTACTGACTTTGTATGGAGTGCTTTTTGAAAAGGTTTAATGGGTATTCTGAGAGTGTGATCTATGTCAAATCCTTCTGTTTTGTTGAATGTTACAGATCTAGCTAGTTCCAGGCCGTGCCTACTTAATGATACATTAAGTGCAGTTTAATATACAAAGATAATATCAATCAGAGCAGAGAAGGAAAAGTTTCTAAATGCAATAAGACTAATATCAGACTTCAGAGTAAACTTCAGAAGTTCTTTGGTTTCATAATACGGATGCATCACATTTTGATAAAAACTGAGAATAAATTTACTATTGGTAATTAAAAGAAGTGTAATTCTCAACAAAATATGAAGTGGTTAATTTTGTCCATGGAAGCAATTTTGTTCTGGGTGCTTTACAGATGGATTTCTTTCCCTTCCTTCTTTGTAGCCTCTGGGTTGTAACTATGGTTTGTTGTTATGTACCTGGACTTTTTTGATCAGAAAGGTTGATAACTTTTTTCTTGAATTTTAGTTGATAAATTCAATGTCTTCTGTACTGCTATGAAATGCTGATTAATTAATCATTCAAATAATTTGGTTTTTACATGATAACTTTTCAGGAAACATTCAGAAATCTCCATGTATTTATCAGATACTGTAAAGTTACTAAAGTAATTCTCTGGTATTTATAGACCTAATCACAACGAAATAGTAGAACGACTTTCAGAAATGTTAATATGCCTGAAACAGGATGACGGAAGATGAGGGACAGCAGGGTTGAAAGCTACATTTAGTTATTTCCAGTTCACTTCTATCAATCTCAACTGAAGTTGCATGTGTGAACAAAGGCAATATTCTTTCTTTTGTGGCTTAAATTTTTTTAATGACTTCATATTTTTAAGTAGTCTATTCAGCTACAAAGTGATAAATTAACTGGAATGGGTAGCAAACCTGGACTACAGGAATTATTCTTAATGGTTATAATTTACTTTTACAATAAAATTACACAAAGTGAACAAGTGTAGCCATGACTTACTCAGATTAAAAGAGACGAGTGGATAATTCTAGACTAACTTACATGCAATATTAATACTGCATATATAATAAATTAACATATAATATGCAATTGTATGTATGTATATCACATCAAAAAACTTTATATGAAAGTTCAAAACTAGAAAATGCAACTCAAAAGTAGAATACTGAATTAAAAATAAAAACAAATAATCCTTAAATTAATAAGACTTGCATAGAAAAACAAGAGAAAAATCAAACTATCTTCACATTCTTTTCCAAGTACTCTTACTTTAATAGTCATTAATCATTAATTATTCTAACCTTGGATCAAAAATGCTGATTCATACAGCAGGAGATAAATAGAAGATACTGAATTATGGTTATGGTTTGTTTGGGTTTTTTTTCATGGAAGCCATCATGGTTATTCTCCCTCCTTCCAAGTTTCCTGTACTTGTCTCTAAACTTCTTAAAAGACATGATTGTTTTGGAAGTGATCTTACAGTCTTTGTCAAGTGATGAACTTCTGTTTCATTCTCACTTTGCATCTTTGCCTGTAAGGATTTCTTGACACATGAGAAGGAAGCTTTTTCCATGCAACTTGCTAACACACACCTAAGCAACAGTTCCTGAACAATCACAGGATGCCAAGATCCAGAGATTAGTTCATTTCCTCCATGCATGCATTAAGAGCAGTAGAAATGAGTCAGCAAGAAATTTAAGTTTTCTGTTCATAGAGAGTCAGACACTGATTTGATTATTATATTGACATTGCAAAAATATGTTAATCAGTATTAAAGATTTATTTTTATTTATTTATTTATTTAATCTGTATGCTATTTGAAAATTTAGCAAACAGTAGAATTTTTCACTGGGGGACAGCTACTGGTCCAATAAGTAATTTGATCATGCTCTGGTTTATTTCCTTTTCCCTTCTCCCTAGACCCTTTTCACCCTCTGATCATGAAGAGTAATTTGAAAAAGAATTTTTATTTTTTAATAGTTTGGCTCACTGGCTGATCAGACCCTTTTTGGAGCTTGCTTATGGCCAGCATCTTTTGCTGAGCTACCTGGAGAATATATGGGGACTGTTTGTTTCTCACTACAGAAAGGATTCCTCCCTACACACTTTGATACTCACTGCTGGCACTTGTTACTGAGTTTTGGTACTGCTTGTTTTCTAGCAAAATGTCAGTTTCTTTCTCAGACTATTCTCCAGCTCTGCATTTTCTTCTTTGACATTGTGCTTTTTCCACAACTTCAATTATTACCTCATGAAGGAAAATGTGTATGCCTCAATATAGGTATGTATTGAAAAGATTACAAAAATATAATGACTCATTCTGATTATTTTATTTCTTAGTGGATTGGATGACTTGGAAAATAATATATTTGGAGCCCTTTCTGTGTCCCCTATTTTCTACTTCCCCTCTGGGAGGTATTAAGCATACAGACTGGTATCCTAATTCTATGCAAATAGCTTAGATGTGATGTCATCTCCTTGGAAAGAATTTTCAAAATTCATTTATTTATTATTATCTCTTCTTTCCACTTACTTCAAAATACTGGATTTTTTTTTTAATTTTTTTTTCTCCTTTTGCTGTAATTGCTCCAGGATTTTGACCTATTGCAACAACCTCAGAAGAGATGTAAAACAGTCAGCTGTGAATAGTTATCCTGACTTGCGATTTTGCTCTTGTTCCGTTTGGTCTTTTATTGTGTATGGACCACAGGCTTCAGTTTTAATGATACTGTACTTGTACATTTTGCACTGTCACAATTGGCAATAGGAAATTATTCTCTCACCTGTTGTTAATGTGTTGTTAGGAAGAAAATATTTTCTGGTATCCATGAACATTTTCAAGTTTTATTCAAACCTCTATCAACTTGCATTAAATAATAGTGTCCTTCTAACGGATGCCAAATATATGGGAGTTACCAGTTTGATAAACACACTGCAGATAATATCTAGGGGTGCGCTCCACTTTAATAAATGCACTTTTTTTAATAGTTGCCACATTTATGAAGCATTTTTGTACCCCTATATAATTAAGAGCATTTTTTGTATAGTATAAGGCAGATTTTATTAGATTACAAAAGCATCAAATGAAGAATTGCTGTGTGGGTTTATTTTTTATGTTTGACATTGGCATATAGGAATCTTCAGTGCCATTTTTAGCCATTTCATGTCAGTTTAACTAGGACCTTTAATCTTATTTAAATGTCTGGTTTGAGCTGCCTCCATTTCTGATCTGTAATAAAATTAATAGATATGTTCCTTACTCTTTTGTAAGGAAAAATATCAACATTTTTTAACACCATAAGCCAATTTTTTTTTTCTCCATGGAAGAGATAGTGACTGATAAAATTGCTATGTAGTCTTAGAACAATAATTTCTCTATTATGGAATGAAAATATTTCATCTCTGCTTAACTGTTTCATTTTCTAATTAGGATGCTAACATCAGTGTGTCCCTTGTGTGTTCTTTCTCTTTGAACTATTCAATCTAGGTCATACTTTCTGCACCTTTCTGCATGGCACAGTAAAAATTAGACAAGGTTAGAATTAGTGATAGACTAAAATACCTAGAAATAATTTTAATAGTTATTGAGCTTAAAGCTATGAATAGCCTACAAGGATTTGCATTTGGATTCTGATTTCAGGCTCAGTTCTACAGCACATAAACTCATTTGAAACTCTTAGTATTTTATGGCAATATTTTTATCTTGGGCTTGCTAACACTACATTAGCTAATGTTTACATATATGAATGACTGTGAGTTGCTGGAGTGTTTTTTTTCCACTTATTCACTCTAGCAACAAAAAGAATGAAAAAGAAGAAAAAATTGTACACCAATTATTTAGAAGGTCACAGCTTTGAAACAAAACTCAAGTAGTCTTTCATTTAAATTTCCCTTTGTTTCTTTATCATCAAAATGTCCATATTTATTTCAGAGCCTTCATAAAATAAGCCAGCTTTGAGTACCCACTCTATATCCAGATAAAACTAAGAAGCAAATTCTGCTACAGGAAAATATCCCTTTGCAAGGTTCTGACATCAAAGACAAAAAGGTGAGTTAACAAAGAAATCCAATCATTGCATTGAACAATTACTATATTTAGGGCACATTTCCACCGCAGTACTTATGTGCTAATTCCCAATTATTTCAATAAAGAGGTGTGGGAAGGAAGGCATTATGCACCAAATCTTTTATGATAGCTGTCTCCATAAAGGGAATTGTGAGCTTTTCTATTTTAAACACCTAGGGACAGTACCCATCAGAAACAGCAGAATGACGGTGTTGCTTAGCTTGAAGAGTCAGAGGGAGGATATTATAACACACACTCAAAACTGATTTAGAAATATAAAAAAATAATTTTGCCCACAGGTGATGGGAAGAGAGTTAAAAAAAAGGTTAAAAAAATAGAATTAAAAAGAAAGCTTAAACTGCAATGAGAAATCTTTAAGTTGGGTGCAAGGAATTTAACACCTTACAGTAATGATTGTAAGGTGTTAGTCAAGTAAAGTTTTTGAGATTAAGCCATAATGTTTCTGACCATTGGTATGATAACAGGTACAGTTGATGCTGCCTTAAAAGAGGTTTGTGGTCTAGATTAGCCTCAAAGTTTCTTGTAGCTGTTGTAGTTTAGCAACTATTGAACTGTAAAAACAAAAACCACCATCACAAAGAATTTAGGAAACCTGAATTATAGCAAATGTTGCCTCTCATAACATCACAGAGAGGTTTAAGGTGAAAGGAGCCTCTGGAGATGATCTAGGGTAACCTTCCATAGGTTACAAAGGACCTTAGATTAGGTTATCTGAGGCCCTGTCAAGCCAAGTCTTTGATATTTCCAGCAGAGGACATTGCATCACATCTCTGGATTACTCATCGTAATGCTTAATTGTTCTCATGGTGGAGACTTTTTTCTTATATGTAAAAAGAATTTCCCCTGAAATGACTTGTGCTCATTGCCTAATGTCCTTCCATTCTTGTGGAAGAGGAATCCCTACGCTCTCTATAACTACTTTTCACATTTTGGAAGTAGAGTGATAAAATAGCTGTTGTTACCAATTTCTACATTTCTATTGAAGAGATACCGAAGTTTTGATATGTATCTAACTTTCCCTTGAGATCTCTGGCTATTTTCAAAGCAACAGAAGTAAACAAAGAATCCCAGCAATCCAAACCCACTTTGGAGCATAAGGGGTATGCATATGTTCCCTAAAGGCAGGGAGACTTGTCTGCAAAACTGGGAGATCTGTTTTCAAGTTACTCAGTATGGTCACTCTTAACTCAGGACTTCTCAACAGAATGCTTCTGACTGACTGTATATCCATTTGGTTAAGCACTTCCTAGGATAATGAGACCCTTCGAGAGTAAGAAGGAGAGGCACACTCCAGGCAGGGGTATGATGGAATGGCTATGGTGGAAAGGCACATTTATTAAAATGGCACCAGCTTATATAAGGGTGGCACAGAACTTTATGGAAGGGGGTGGATTTTGGGAGGAGCATGCAAATCCTCTCACAGAAAAGGAAAGAACAGGGAAGGATCATAACCATAAAAAAAAAAATTGGGGTGGAGATAACCATAAAAGGAAAGGCTCCACTGTGGCAGAATCTGTCCATTCAGGGAGCAGGGATAACATGAGGGAGAAAACCAAACTATTTTATGTAGCATGCAACAATGCTATTTAACTTTAAAACTGTGAATTCATAAACTGGGAAACCTGTAACAACCCGATATACAGCAATAAACTTTCCCTTGTGCAGGATAGCTCGTTCTTGTGGCTCTCCTTGATTCCTCAGTCTCATCAAGCAGTCTCATTGTCCTTTTTCCATTTTGTGTAACTCTGTTCTTCTACACTAGGATACTACTATTAGTCTTGAGAGAGAGGTATTGTAGCCTACTGTCAGGACTCCCAGCCGGCTTTCACAGGATTGTGGCAGAGAGCAAGATTCTAAGAGATTCAAATACTTTTAATAATTAACAGTTTTCAAATGCAGTGTTTTTGTATTAGAATAGTATTTTGCTTTGATAATGATTTTTGTTATGTTCTATCCTTGCTTTTATGAATACAAGAAAAAAAGAGAGTAGAGAAAGAAATCCTTAAAACTGATTCACATTCACAGATCAAATGCAGTATAATAGAGCTACTCTGAAGTACCTTTAAGATTTCTTACAGCATGATTGTAATTCTAAACTGGTTTTACAATAGTGTAGTCATAATTTCAATTGAATAACTTGCATCTTATGCCATTATCACAGGGGCTTATATAAAATAATTGCTGGAGACAATATTCACTTTAGTCATGGGTTTCATAAGAATTTAAAAAACATAACAGGCAATATTATCATATCATGTAAGATATACAAAATTAGTTAGTTTTTCCTGATTTTTTTTTGCTGTAATATACTATTTGTGTAGTTAAAAACTGAATAGCTTTCATGTTGAGTGTTACTTTTTTGTTGTTGTTGGTTTATAACTGATTCTACAAAATGAGTATGTTTAAGAACTATTCATAGCCTTCACTATTGAGGACCCAGTGAAGAAAAGTGACCTCAAATATGTTTTCCAAAAGGTTGTAATTGTTCAACTTCTTGAAGGCTATTCTAAACCATAATTAGGCGTGAGGAACTAACTAAAATCTGTTCTATGGCTGGAAAGCCAAACTTTTCTCCATCTGGCTTTAACTCTAACTGAACTACCACAACCCTTGACATTTCAAATGCATTGAATATTTTATCATTCCATTCCTATGGATATGTTTTGTTGAGGCATGAACCAAAGTAGCAGATCCAGAAATAGAAGAGTTTTGTTTTATTTTAAAGTTGACTTGCTGTGTCACACCTCATTTGTCACACCATTCTGCATTTCATAAACAACCAAATACAATGATATGCTCCATAAAGTATAAGTTATGTCTCCAAGACTCTATCCAGGTTGTTTCCATTTCTTATAGCAATACACATACATGTCCTTCTTTATATTCAGCTGCTGGATTTTTGCTTATCATTTCTGGAAAAAGGTAAATAGTGAATGGCAAGCAATATTTGTGACATGCATTCTGTCTCTTGCAGAAAGGTACAGTAACTTCTCAGTCTGAACCCTTGTATTTTTTGCTTTGTTTTTGTTTTGTGATTTTGCATTTTTTTTGGTGACCAAATTTTAGGTACTTTTAAACTTACCGTGGTTTTCAGAAGGTGGATACTTATTAATTCTAAAAGGCCAGATACTTGTGTTACAAACACTTTACTCAAATTTGCCACTTATTTCTTATAATCTGGGCCACTTATATATGATACACAACTTTGCCAGGAAAACCATCACTCAACACACTGGTCAGCAGAAAAAAAATTATCTTTGCAGACAAACACATGATCTATAACATAAATCCTTCTGTTCATACAGTCTGGTTTCCATTGCATCAGAAATTAACATAATATCATGGTTTGAGAAATGGTGTCAGTTGCTTAGTCTTTATGCTGACAGCATGTAGAATTTGAATCTGTAAAGAAAAATCTTAAGCTTTGAAAAAGAAAAAAAGCACTTTCTTTGGTACCAGAGCAGACTAAATAAATAAACAATCTGAACCAAATTCAAAGTTCATTGACGTCAATGGATTTCTTCCCCTTGACTTCTGTAACTTCTGAACAAAGTCCTAGGGGAACAGGCTGATAAATATATTGGTATAAATGCTAATCTAATTTAAATACTATGGATTACATTATTGTCTGAGATTCAAGCCATAATTACACAAATCTGCTCCACGTATTTGCTGTCATTTTTATAGATATTTCATTCACTTAGAAAACAAACAAACACACAGTGTTCTGTTTGCTTTATTATACAAGAGATTTGAGTGCTTAAGAAGTTTATTTACATTCATTGTTGCCTGTAAAGATGCCATTTGTGTGCAAACTCAGTGAGACGTATCATAAAGCCAACTTCAGTTCTCAGATTATAAGAAAATATTCCTAAAACCATTTCATAGGCGAATTTAAAAATAAATAAATAAATAAACCTGAAAAAGAAGGAAGGTGAAGATACTAGACTGAAGATTCCTGGAGGCAAAGTAATATACGGGCTTAGCAAAGCCATAGTGAAGATAATTCCAATCAGACAGTTATAATGAGATAAGCCAGATGGATAGGATCAAAACCAGTTTTAGCTTTGGGAAATTACAAAGAAAAAAAGCAGAAAATTAGGAAAATATTAGAAACATATAATTTAAAGCCTATATCATGATATAGAGAAACTCTAGAAACAGAGGTAGCTACATTTGGAGGGTTAAGGAAAAGCAGTGTTGTCTGTATCTTTATCTTAGCAGTCTACTTGACTTAAACATTTTGGGGTTTGTCTGTTTAAAACTGCTTCTTTATTTTAAAAACAGTTACAACTAATCTAGAAAATATAGCTTTCAATCAATTTAAGTTACTAAGGGTTCAGTGTGTGTTCAGCTGTTTCCTTTTCTGAGCTATGAATATGACAGTTTTGCTCTGTGATGAAAAATATATTTTTTAAGGGGCAGGTGGAAAGGGAGGGTGAGAGATACTGTATCCTTTTCCCCTGACAAAAAGAAAATGCAAATAAATAGTAAATACAATCTTTGTGATGTCTGAGAATATTCTACTCATAAGGGGTATTTTCTGTGGATGAGATATTATGATTCTCATTATGCATCTTGAGGTGAACGGGTTGAAGATACTACCTAACATCACTGAGAATACCTTATTCAGAGCATATTATAAATTTGTAAAAGGGGAATCCTTGTAACTGCAACTTGTTAGATTTTAAACCACTTCTTCTGTTACAAAATCTAACTCTGAAGTAAAAAATAAAGGTATGTGATATGAAAGTTCAGAAGAAATCTTCTTGCTCCTAGCACTTGTGTTTGCTCCCTAACATTTTTTACTATGGAGGTGCAGTAAAACAGTGTGGCTGAAGTTACAGCTTCAGAAACCCTTCAATCAAATAAACAAATCTAAAGAGATGTAGGTAGACCTGAGAGGTCCAATTTCTGAAAAATCATATTCCAGAATCAATATTTCACCTAACCCCACCATCCCTTCCTTGCATACTAGGGCTATCTGAAGGCAGCGAGATGCCTGCATTTGATCCTCCTCTTCTCAGCCAGGGGCAGGAGCTCAGGGACTTGAACTAGGCAGGCTGTGTGCAGGAGGCAGCTTTTCAATGTCTGAATGACATGTGTAAGAGACTTAAAGATCTCAGTTGTCTCTAACACTGTCAAGGCCACAGAAGAAACTTACCAGAAGATAAGCCACCCCAGTGAGAACTTGAGATAAGCACAGAAAGGAGGAATTGCCCTGGCTTAGAGGAGCTGAGGTTTGGCTAGCACATTCTGGTTAATGCATCCAGACAAAAATTCCCACTGTGGCAGATTTCGGGAAAGAAAGGAACTGCTTACACACATGCCACCCCAAGTTATGGGAACATCTACAATAACCCCGTAGTTACCCAGAACTTGGACTGTATAAAGGTGGAATGCCCAAAAGAACCACTTTGGGACCCCCACAACCAAGAAGCCCAGGGTGAAGAGTGACCAAGGGGTGTCAGTGGATCCATGGAGCGACAACTATCTCCTGCTTCATCTCTCTCCCTCTTTCTCTTTCTCTCTCCCTCTCACTCTCTCCACTTGTCACCTCCCAACTCCCCATGCTCCCTTTCCTATTTCTTTCTATCTCCCTCACATTTACTGTTAAATAAAATCCATAATGATTTCAGCATATGGTCCCATTTGTACTTTAATTGGAGTGACGACTTAAAAAGGCTGGAAAGAACCCTCTAACACTCTTTTTTGAGTATTTGAAAGCAAAAACATTCTTTATTTATAGCATGCTGGGTGCAGAGGGATCATTTCAAAGTATGTGCATCGAGTCACAGAGGTGGTATATTTTATACTATAATATCTAACATACACATTTTCTGTTACACCTGCTTCTGAAACTGTCCGTTCCACAGTACCACCTTTGCCCATCCCTGACATGCCTTCTGAATCTGAGTTGGAGGTCTCAATGATCCTTTATCTTCATCTTCTCTTCCTCACCATCTCTGTCCTTCTTGGAACAATTTCAAGGTTTCTGACTTGGTTATATCAAGAAATGTGTCTGTTATGTCTTCTTTTCTGAGTACATTTACAGACAAAATGGTCTATACCTTGCTGCAATCTTTGTCCATTGGAATTCCCAACTAAAATACTAAACAATATTACAGGAATCGAATACAAAGATAATTAGCTAGAGTGCTACTGAAAGTGCTAAAAGAGTTATAATAAATCTATACAATCTAGATTTTAAGGCATCACAGACAGAGGCATCTCTCAATAATCGGATCTTAACATCATAAGCAACTTAAACATTTATTTTCTGCCCTTCATGGAGAGAAAGGAGAGTGCTGATGGGATAGAAGTTTTTATGTCCAGTTTTGATCATGTTTCCTAAAACATCCATTGATTATATAGTGAATATTTCTTTCTCAAATCTTTAAGACAACATGTGTGTTGAATCCTACAATCCTCGAATTTCAGCGTTTTGTTCTTTTCCAATTGTAATGTGATTGGCACTTTGTTTTCATGTTTGGTATTTACAACGAAGGGTTTTTTACTATTTTTTTTCCTGGCTTTTGGTACTATATGCACCTTGAGAAACCTTTTGTGTGTTTTGTGGGTTTAGGCTTGTTGGGCTTTTGTTTCTTTTTTCAGGGTGTTGCCTAGGCAAAACTCCAACTTCGGAGAAGCTGTCCTGGTGGGTCTTGTAACAGAGCACACTCTTCTTAGATTCAGTAATAAAATGGTTTGACCGCATTTTTATTTAATTTCTCATCAAAAAGTTCTGCTGTAGATAACTACTAACAATGTAGGCAATGGATCATTTCTTTTATTATTCCATTTATAACTTCAAAAACTACAGCACAAACTTATCCTCTACTCTTGTAGTTCAGAAGCCTTTGGGATTAACATTGCAAATTAAAATGGAATTTTTTCCCCAGTTTAACTTCAAATAAAGAAGATATTTGTATGAAAGGTATATATGAAGGTAGATTTATAAAATGAATTTCATTAAACTTTGTTCCAAATTGCTTGTGTGCAATATTAAAAAAAATGTATATGAATAAAATACACTGAAATAATTTAGCTGTAGCTAAAGACTGATTCAAAACACAGGATTATTCTCTATATTTTAATGGTTACATTAAACTTCTGTTAAAAAAGAAATATTAAGTTTGATAAGACATAATCATCTTATCATTATGACTGATGTTATAACACTGTATGGAAAATTAGCTGGCCAAAATTTCAGACCTAAGCATGCATATCATTACAAGTTAAATCTACAGCTGCTTCTCTGAAAGGAGTTCTCCAGTAGCTGCTCATATTAGTTGCTATCTTCAGGTCTTGGATTAATATGCACAGGAATAGAAGTGAGCCTTGAAAGGGCTGAACTACAGTGATTACAACTTCATCTCAAGCAGCAATTACAAAAGACCTGTGCCTTTTGGGTAGGCAACCAGTGTTAAATTGCTGATCAGGAGAAGCAAGAAGCAGTGACCCTCCCCAGCACAAACGCACACACATTTATTTGCTTCTACCCCAAACAGCATCTGCTACCCTTAAGTCTTCAAGTTACAGTAAAGATTTTGAAAAATTGAACTTAGCTGCCAAATTGATGGAAGAAGATAAGACCTTAACTAGCTAGAATATTATCATAAGGCTCCTCTTACTGCTTCTAAAAATGTCCCTCGTTCCTAATCTGCCACAGTAGGTTAGCTCATCTCATCAAAAATTTCTCTGATCTTTACAAAAACCTGTGAAGTAACTTGCACTTCTAAAAAAGGTGCCTAAACTTCTCTCGGTGGTCATTATTATTCTACTGTTTTTGTATATGTTGCTGTCATTTCATATGCTCACATTGCCTCTTGCTTTATGTTTAAATTGTAGATTGGGACATGGATCTTCCTTTTCTTGTTGGTACATACAGTGTCTGATACAAAGGGGTCTGTGAAACTTAGTAGCAATGGAAATGTATCTCAAATTTGGGATATGAAAAGAATAGTTGAAATAGAGTGTTTATGTATAGCATAACCTTCTCAAGTATTTTCAGAAGAACTAAATATAAGTTATTTATGTCATTAAACAGAGATTAGAGTTGTTGCATATTTATCTCTAACTAGGAAAATCACTCTAATTGATTCAATCTTAGCTCAGAGCTCGAGCATAATATACACAAAAATCACAGAACTTCTCTAATGTTTATGAAAGCATAAGAAAAATGATACATTGAGACTAGCTTCTGCTTCAGCCTCAAAAGTTTAAAAAATATAAGGATACTGGGCTGAGTTGGAGTGCATAATGATCTCTGTAAACTTAGAGATCTATGCCATACCTGCTGGAGAGGAAAAAAAAAAGAATAATTCATCTGTGAAAAGACAATTAATGTTAAATTTATTGTCAAATTTTTATTTAATTATGGGCATATAATATTTGGTTTACTAAAAAGCCTGTCTCAACTCTTGTTTGCATGTATAGCACAACTGAATTTGGTAGACTTGAATTTGTAATAGCAAAATATGATAATGTTTTAGAGACTGCCCAATTTCTTCAGCCATTTTTCATGAAAAAATACTGCTTATAGTTCCAATTTCTAAACCAAACTTATCTACTTAGTTGCATACAAAGCCATCTAGTGAAAAACTTGTCCTGTTGCTAACAGTATTATATATTTGCTGAAATCTGCCAATATCACAGAATCACAGAAAGATTAGGGATGAAAGGGACCGCTGGAGATCATCTAGTCCAAATCCCCTCCCAAGTCAGGGTCACCTAATCCTGGTGAGTTTTGAATGTCTCCAGAGAAGGAAACTCCATGGGCTTCCTGGGCAGCCTGGTCCAATGCTCTGCCATTCTCAAAGAATACTTCCTCATGTTGAGGTAAAACTTCTTGTGTTTAATTTATAGCCATTGCTCCTCATTCTGTCACTGGGCACCACTGAAAGGAGTCTGGCACCATTCTCTTGTCATCCGCTTCTGGGATATTGATATGCATTAAGGAGATCCCCTCTCACTCTTCTTTTCTTTAGATTAAACAGGCCCAGCTCCTGCAGTTTCTCCTCATAAGAAGGATGCTCCAGAATGCATGTCATTAACATATGAGGTAAAGAACTGAGCTATTTCACAGAACAGTTGATGTTGGAATGGTCCTCTGGAGATCATTTAGTTTAAATCCCCTGATAAAGCAGGTTTAGCAGGTTGCCCAGGATTGTCTCCAGACATCCTCCAGAGAAAGATTCTTGAAGACCTCATAGTCAGGTGGAACTTCCTGTCTTTCATTTTGTGCCTGTTTGTCCCTTTTCCTGTCCCTTGGGCACCATTAACAGTGCCTGGATTCATCCTCTTGCCTACTGCCCTTAAGATATTTGTATACATTGATAAGATCCCCTCTCATTCTTCTTTTCTCAAAGCTAAACAACTCTTTCAGCCTTTCCTCAAATGAGAAATACTCCAGTCCTGTAATCATCTTTGTGACCTTTCACTGGACTTGCTCCAGGTGCTCCATGTCTTTCTTATACTGAGAAGCCCAGAGCAGGACACAGCACTTCAAATGTGGCCTCACTAGGGATGAGTACAGGGGCAGGAGCACTTCTCTTGATGTGCTGGCAATGCTCTTTCTAACGCACCTCATGATACTATGTGGCTCCTTGGCCACAAGGACACACTGCTAGCTCATCGGCATCTTGTTATCCTCCAGGACCCTCAGGTACTTCTTTGCAAAGCTGCTTTCCAGAAGGCCAAAGTTAATTCTCCTGAAGTCCAGGGTTACATCCATGTCTAAGTCTTGTAAAGGAACAAATTACTTAAGATCTAAGTATATCAGTGTGAAATGAACAACACAACAATTTATAAGTGGAAGCAAAAAATAAAGGAAATAATTTTTGCAGAGTGCTTTACCATAACACCTGACATTTACCACTTATGGCAAAGGAAAAAAAAGAATACAGGTGTAGGAATAGACTCACAATATCAGAAGTGGAATAAATCATGCAGGAGATGGATCTCTGAAGAAGATGAAGAAACCAGCCAGAATGCCTCTTTTACTATTACATTCTATTCTTACTATTTACATTTTATTTACCAGAATGCCTCAGCCACTCTTCTCCTTCCCAAGACCACTTGAGAGAAAGCTCTTATCTATGCAGATATTTACCTTGGTCAGTCAATGTGAAAAACCCCCTTATTGGTCCTTTGTTAACCCTTTCCCCATTGGTTCTTAACCCTCAATTCCTATAGGCTGTGACCAGCATCCCCTAAAGCTCCTTAAATACCCCTGACCATGTGAATAAACTCTGCTTCCGTCTCCTGTGGTCTCTGTGTGTCTCTTTGCTGGGACATCTCAGGACCACGTGGCTGGGAGGGAACAGGAAAGGGGGAGCGATTGGACCCAGCTGTCGCATACAGGGAAGAAAACACGCATATAAGAGCCTGGTGTTAAAGGCTGTATGTTAAGCAGTGGCAGAGGATGCAGGAAAAATGACGCAAACCAAACCTTGTTTTAGAAAAACACAGCTGCTATTTTTACAGATCTGATTCTAACTCCTTATACAAAAAACTGTCAATAGTATGAGAAACTTTTGGCAAAATCATACTGAAAGTTTTACTATCAGTGTGAAATAATCTGAAAAGGAATTGCAATAGGCATTAGGGGAGAAAAAGTAATTTCAGCAGAATTTTAGGAAGGCAGAATTGAAAGCCTTTGGAGAAGATAACAATGTTTAAATGGTATAGCCTTTATGATGTAAATTACCTGATGTGAATGCATATTTTGTCATCTGGCATTATTTTTAAGGTATAGAAGTATTATTTCAGCACAGGCTATCTGAGATGAACAAACTTCCTGCTATAGTTTAGATTTTTAGCTTGCAGTAGCTAACCTGACTGGTTAGTATGTAAGAATGTAAGGCAGAAATTTTTGAGATAAGTCTCAGAGTATACTGTGATTGAAACAAAACTATTTTGTTCCAAAATATCCTTTTTCACTAGTTTCAGGTTTGCCCTTGTGTACTTCCTTTTCTGTCTATGCTCTGGACTCATTCTTTCAGCATGAAAATACCCTGAATTCTTGACATCCATTCCAAAATGATTAACTAAAACAGTATTTTTCATAAATATGGTAAACTATATTTTGATTACAATACTCCCCTGCTGAAAGGACCACTATATTCATACATTTTATGTGCTTATTTATCATTTTGCAATGCATTTATCAACTTGTGTACATGGAAAAACTTACATACTGTTGTTTTGTGGTATATTTTTCTGCAGTATTTCTAGGCTCTGATAATGCTCTTTGTATCTTTCTTCCTTTCCTCCAAACTATGTACTTTTTGGAAGATGATCAGTGTTCTTTAATATAGAATCACTAGGAAAGTTCAGTGTTTGAAGATATCCTTTTGTTCAAAATCAAACCCAACAGATTAAATATTCACAAAATAGAAATAGTAATAACCGATTCAATTAAGGTATGTCAAAAGGTCAGCACAAGTAAGTTAATTTTTTACAAGGTTGCTGCACATTTTATTGATGAGAAAATATCTAATAATCCTATTTAATAAAATCATTAACCTAAACTGTTTTATTCACATAAATGTTTGATCTGAAACTGAAGTCAAAATTCAGTGGAGTTAAAAAGATAAAAGAAATACTTCCTGTAGATCTTGAAACTCTGAGAAAATGTAGTGTTTCCAGCAAAGAATTTATTCTCTATAGCACTGTCTGTTTTGATGAAAAGATGATAATTTTGATTATCCCTTGTTGTAGGCTTCTTCAGTAAACAGTGGTGCAAACAGATGTTGCCAGCAGACACAGTGGTTGGCACAACAGTTTGTGAACTCTGCTTCTAGGTCTTCTGGGAACTTCTGGGAGCCTCAGGGTGTGTGCTGGTGCTGCTTGTGTGTACTGGTGCAGCTGCGGATGCTGTTGCTACATAAGTCCTGATGATGCTGTTGCTTCTGTTTATTGCATTTTCAGTACGAGTTGCATTTTCTCGTACTGTCCATCAGATATTGCTGTTCAAAGGATATCTTAACATCCTTTCTTTCTGACTTCTGAAGATGTAGTGATAAGCTCCATGCAGCCAGTGCTAGGGAGAAAACTGTACTGCCTCCCAGCCTGGAGGACAGCTTCCATGGGTACCTAACAAATACATTAGTTTGTGCAGCAGCCTGCATGGGGAGGGGACAGAAACTGTTGCATTTGGCATACAAGTGGTGGTGAACCAAAGCAGAGTGCCATCCTCTGCACTTACTAGAGCGGCATGTGGGAGGTCTGAGGCCAAAGGAGGTCTGGAGGGAGGATGTAGCCCCTCCATGGAGGGAGTGTCACAGAATCATAAAATTGTTTAGATTGGAAAAGAGCTCTAAGATCATTGAATCCAGCTGTTACCCTAACACTGCCTAGCCCACCACTAAAACAGACAGGGAGAAGAGGAAGGAAATGCCCTCTGAGCAAAAGTGGAGCTCAGATGCCTAGAGTGCTTTTATGGAATGCTCTCGTGAGCATTTGTGAGTCAGGATCAAAGAGGACAATGAGGGCAACAATGTGGGGAGAGATTGTTACAGCCCACCGGGTCAGGATGAAAGTGGGAAAAGCCTTCTTTGAATGGCTCAGGGAAGCCTTGGGCTCACAGACACTGTGCTCATGGAGGACTCAAGCCTCCCTGATAGCTGCTAGAAGGGCAGCATAATGGGATGTGAGAAGTTAAGGAGATTTCTGGAGGGTGATACGGATAGCTTGGTGATGCAGACACTGGTTGGCCCAATCAGTCGTGACACACAGATGTTCACTGGGAAAGAGGTGATGATCAGGAATGTGGTAATTAATGGCTGCTGGGGCTGCAGCAACCATGAAACAGTAGATCTGAAGATGTTGAAGGAAAAGAGACACAAAGTGCAGACTCTTGTCAACAGGCAAGCCGCTTGTTTAGGGAACTAGTAGATGGAATCACTTTAGGAGCAGGTCTAAAGGGGAAAAGAGAAAAGGGAAGCTTTCATGACTCTAAGGGTAGCATCTTACAGGCACAAAAATGATCCATACCAGTTTAATGTCTTCAACAATGAAGAAGGTAAGATGGCCAAGGGATTGCAACATCTAACATGTGATGAGAGACTAAGAGAGCTGGGACTGTTCAGACTGGAGAAAGAAAGTCAAGGGTATAAACACCTGAAGGCGCATATAAACACCCAGTTGGGAGAGCAGTGAAGAAAAAGCCAGACCTTTTGTAGTGCCACCCAATGACAGAATAGGAGGCAATAGCCACAAATTAAAATAGAGGAAGTTATATTTAAACATGAAAAAACCCTCTTTTTTTTATGGTGAGAGTAGTCAAATATTGCAACACGTTGTCTAAAGAATTTGGGTAATATGGAATTTGAATATCCATCCTCAGAGATGTTCAAAGTGCAAATGGACATGAGTCCTGGACAAACTGCTCTAGCTGACCATGCTTTGAACAGGTAGGTTAGATTGATTTTCAGAGGTGTCTTCCAACCTTAGTGATTCTGTGACCTGCAGAAGTATGTTCCACATGGTTTTGAGGAAAAGCTTTATCTCCCTGAGAACAATCAGCAGTGAAGAAGGCTGCGTGAAAAGTTTGTGCCATCTCTATTTCCCAAAACACTTAAGATCAGAATTGTTAAAGCCCTGCAAAATTAGTCTGATCTGATCTTACAGCTGAAGTGCTTTGAGAAGTTTGGTTTAAGGGCCTCCTGAGATCCATTTCAACCTGGAATAATCCTGTGAACTATCCAGTTACTATAGATCATCAGCTGAATGGCCTGTCGAAAGAGGAAAGATGGGAGCTGGTGGCTGCATACAGACAAGGATTTCAGCAGTCTACCAGCAGTTCACCAGAAATATTTCCGTTTCTGGACTGTGAGATTGATTCCTCCTCTGTCTCTTTGCTTCTATGGCTTTGGTTTTGTCACCTGCTAAATTTAGATATTTTAGTGTTTATTTCCTTGTTTTCTGCTACTAATTTTGTTGTCCATTGAAGACAGTAGAGGTTTTGAGAACAGATAACTTTTTTATGATATTAAAAACACAACTTGACATCTGCTGCCTGCAGAGGCTGGGTATCTGAAACTATTGTTCAACCCTACATTAGATATACCTCTAAGCCTCAGAATTCTGAGTTAAGCAGATCTAAGGCCACATGCTCTGAATGCTGATTCTGCATCAAAAGGTCTATCTGTTTTAAGTATGTTTAAAAATATTTATGCATTGCTTTTCCACTAACAGACTCTTCCTGGTACTTTCAGTCCTCTTGTAGCACCCTAACAGCATCACATAAGCTCTTTGTTTCATCTTCATGTTGTCCAACACAAAGAGCACAAATGCTGGCAAACCATCAGTAATAAGTTTTTGCTGAAGATATAGCAGCAGTAATCATGGGACCAGAACCTGATTATACACCGGTAAAGAAGGATACACAGATTTTATTTTTTTTTTTATTTTTTTTTTCTTTTTGGTGGATACAGCACTCTAGAGAAATTTTGAAAGAGATTTCTGGTATGTAGATTTCTGACATACCAGTAATATATGACAAAGTCATGTAAAGAAGAGTCAGAGATAATCTTAGTAAGTAATCCTTTACACTATTTATACTTATACAGGGACATGAACAATAAAATAGTGTCTGAAAACTAGGAAGTCATTTGTACCTTTTTCTACCAGAAACTTTATCTAGAATTTCCTGCATCTTTTACTGTATTTGTCTGAGAATTAAACCTTTCGGCCTTGAATCCAGATTAATATTTTTTATTGCTTCTCTTTTAGGAGTCTTTTAGGAAAATCTTCCTATAGTTTTAGATGTAAAACTACTTGTAATACAATGAACACATTTTCAGCTTAAGGCTTTTTTCTTTTATTCACTCATATGGGAATTTTTAAATTTATCTTCATGTAAGAGTTTGATTTGAGAATTTCTTTTTGTCCTCTCTTAGGTCTTGTCCATCATCAGTTTTTATAGAGATTTTTATTTTCAAATCATCTTTTGCTAGCAACCATAAGTAACATAGCAGAGAACAGTGCTGAGACTTCTTTTTTTTCCCCGAGTAGAGATTCAACACTAATACAAAGTGTTAATGCTGAATACATATGCATACACTATCAGATTGACACCCCTGACTGTCACACAATCCAGGAAAATGGGAATTTATTCTACTTTGACACTCACAAGGTTGCTGTGAAGGCTGAGAAAATGAGCTTGGGCATTTGGGAATTTATTGCTTTTTGAAATTGAATGGAAAAGTTTGTAATATCTAAACTGTTAAAGCAGTTTACCACAAAAGTGTAGGGAAAATACATGAACTCTTTTCTTGAAGTTGTTTCCATTATTTTAGTTTGAATTTGTGTGAGCGTGAGGCTGCCTTCACCAAGTTAAATGTCTCTAGTTAGTTCTAAATTTTAGGTACTTAAATTACAATGTGTGCATTTCAGTAGTTGCCTCTCATGATGATCTCTTTCTATTTAAATGCTACAACTATAACCCTGCATCATCTATTCCATGATAAGGGGAATGGATAACAGGGTTAGCCATAAGGCAGTAAAGAAGAGATGCAGCAAGTAACAAGCAGATGCCCCATGACTGACTCAGAAGCGCAGCTTCCTATCTCTGCCAACTCCTTTTGTGAAGGTAAAAAAAAAGGAGAAAAAACATCCACACAAAAATGCAATGGCAGTTTGTACATTCAGCTCCCTTCAGATTTGGAGATTTTTTTTTCTGCTTTCAATGCAATTGTCCAAAACTGCATTTGTGACAATTAATAGGACATCTCAAAAATTCAGTTTTGCAGCAGTAACAGGAAAAAACCAAATATAGGAATGGGAAGGTTGCAAAAATATTTATGTCTTAAAATGCCAAGATGAAAGAATTTGATGACACTTTGAAATAACATCTTGTAGCATCTTTTTAGGGGCAAAATGGATATTTAAAAATACTGAGGAAGAGATTAAAGCATTAAATAGCTAAAAAGAGAATTTAAGTGAGAAAGAATGGCAACAATTCTCCGCCTAAGCAATTTCTGGTTTATTTGAAGACTGCAAAGAAATATTCATGATTGCTAACTAATTTTTAACCCAGCATCATTCCATGGGCTACTGAAAAACAAAGGCTAGAGACTGGATTCAACTCTTTTTATTTTTTGTCTTTTAAGACAGTTTAAGACTTGTTTTGAAGCTGGCTAGCTGTTTAATCTGCTGCTTTACTCAATTCTTACGAGAGTTAGACTCTAATTCCTACATCCATTGCTATGCTGAGTTTCTTCTGTTGTGTACCAGTGCTGTACCAGTGTTGCTCTACTGCCAGCATCAGCTGGCATGACTTATAGGCAAGCTCTGATATAAAGCTAGCTCAGACCAGATGGAAACACCAGACATGAATGACAAAAAGCAAGACTGCATATAATGGCTATATTTTTATTTTTTATAGCAGCCTTGGCAACCATTTTTTAATAACAACCTCTTTATTTTTAATATCAACTTTTGCAGCTATATGTGTATTTTAAATTTTTCACAACCTTTTATTTTCAACACTTGAGCTAAATTTTCGTGAGAGTCACAATGGGAATTTTCTGTGCTATGTTTCATGATCTGGAATATAAGGCCCTCTTTGAGGAAAAAGGCAACTTTTCACTAGTGTTGAGGGATTTTTAACATGAACAAAAAAAATGGGTATTTTGCACCAAATTCCTTTGTTGAGAGGTTAAATTGAGGTCTTACTATGCTGTGTTTTCTGAATGCTGAAGCAAAGCAAAAGTAAATATTTTTGACCATAAGGTAATGGTACAATAATTTTAAATGTTTCTGAAAACTTAGATTCAACAAATTAATGCACCTAACACCTTAAGACAAATTTAATATGAACTTCCAGTGACACAAAATTATATGACCACTCACACCAGCTCAAGGAAATAAATTTTTACTGCATTTTTTCTCCTTTTAATGCATCAGAAAAAAACAGCAGTAGCTGTGTGCATTTTCTCATCCATCACATATTCTGTAATTCACTCTTAAATAATAATGATGTACACTGGCTTTGTAGAAGTAGAAAAAAAACCCAAACAACAAAACTTGCAGAGAGGTAAAGTAACAGAGCTATCAGCAAAGCACATTTGTGTATATGTTTAATATTTGATATAAATTATTAATATAAAGGATAATACTTGTTTTCAGAGTACTACAAATGCATATTATCATTGCCTTGGGTATTTGATTAAAGCCAGCAATTGAATGGTAAGCTATAGAAAAATAATGTAATTATAGAACAATCCATTAAATTTCACCAGTTTTACTGACTATGCCAATGCTGTTTTTCCAGAATAGTAGAACACAACATATTATCTGCTGAAAATAAAACTACAAAAATACAGAGTCTGAGGTAAGTCTTCTGACAATAATGCCAAACAGGATGGATCCTCTCCAATAAATGCTGCAGAAGTTAGTAAGCTGTATATCAGCTGTTAGTTAACATACTTAGTGCTTATTGCCAAAAGAAAAGACAAAAAATAAGTAAAGGACAGCACTATTTTGCTTTAGTAAGCAAACAAAAGGAACAAACAAGCTATTCAACATATGCATAAAATAATGTGCAGAGACATCTGGATTGTATTTGGATATGTAATTCAATAAAGATTTCAAATATAAACAAAGATTCTCTTTTATTGCTCATTAGATTGAAGGAGATATGATCAGGTTATTCACTAAAACAACTTAAATGGCACTTTCATTCTTTTTTTTTCTCTATAAGGACAATATATTTCAATTAAATTCTTTGTCAGTTGAAGTGGCAAGAATAAGGTGAACAACTGTCATCATCTGAATACTTTATTAGAGAACTTTGATTTTGAGTGCTTGCATTACTTTTTTTCTCATTTAAAAAGTATTAAAAAAAAGATGATCTAATAATTACTGAGGAGGAGGTCTCAATATAATACTTTTTTGGTCATGAGACAGCGTGAAATACACTGTATTGTTTTCAGTGTTTCTACTTTAGATTATTAACGCAAGTGAGAGGTGAAAATCAATAGATGGTATTCCAAATGCCCCCAAAATTAAACAAATCAGGCAAATACATTTGACTTTGAACCTGAGATAGGTCAAAAAAGATGTTTCTGGTCAGTTTCTCTGTTTTATTGGGAGTGTCTTTGGATGCAGCAGCACTGATTATTGCAAATGTCGTGCATATAGGCCAAGGTCAATAATTTGACATAGGGGTGTATTTAACATAATCTTTCATGTCTTGCTCTTGATATAAAAAGAATATTTTATTCATTGATGTGCCTAACTCCCAGATTAGAAGATAATGTTTTCCCCTCCTGTCAGACAGAAAGAATAAATTTGGAAATTCAATCAACTTTATCTCAATTCTTTCAGGAACTGGCATAATTTCACAGAAAAGGTTCACTCAGTCTTTTGAGGGCCGATTGAAAGTTCAACAGACCAATTGCATTGAAGTATCACACACTTTACAATTTGATTTGTGTGCTGGAGCTCCCTGCAATAAGGTCCCAAATGTAGAAAATGTCTGATGCATTGCCATCAGCGGATAAGTACAGAGGTTTTGTGACATTTAAAGTTGTACAAAAGGACCGTGAGGTTGATGCTTAGTTAAGATTTTTGAGTGAGATTCTATAGTTTCAAATTTTTGTTGCCTAGAAGTTTTGCTAATATGAACCCAATGAGTCTGAGCATAGACTGGAATTCACTGAGTTCAATCCATATATCTGCCAGCAACCTGCTCTAATGCTCTGCTAGAGATCACTTAATCTTGTTGTGTCCTTTGTTTACTTTTTTATACTATAGACCTTGTTTATTTGTACAGTTCCTAAGACAGTAGGATCTTGATCTTCAAAGGGCTTCTTATACACTACTGTAAAGAAGATACAATGATTGATTGAGTACTAAAATGTTAATCTGCCTTGCAGAAATGTCCTAGGAATTCACTGACCCAATATCAAGTGTACAGTTGTCTGCCTCACACAGAAGCGAGAGGAAAAATATATTTTAGCTCGAGTATTATTTTCATGGCTAAGTATAAATTTAGAAGGCTGGCACAAAATTATTCTGCTTTATCATGTTAACTAACATTACATATGACTTGGTAAATTAAAAAGTTTTGCCTTGTAACATTCATAGGAAGTGAATATCATAGTTAACTTTAAGAAGACACTCAAACTATAAATTTCAGGTGCCTTTTTTTCCAACTGAGCAAAGATGGAAAAACAAAAATAAAATAACAGTGTTGTAAGTTGTTTATTAACAGTTGTGTATGGAAAATATGCTTTCTCACAAAATACTTGAGGAAACCTATAAATTGTCAGGAAATAAAATAGTCAGTGCTCTCGTTTACTTCCACTGTTAATGTATGCTAGTTTAAGGAGAAAAAAAAAAAGCTAAGTTTATTCAGTTTTATCTAAAATATTGCCATTTTGTTTATCCATTAAATGCAGCATGGAGAAGAGAGTGAACAGTGACATATAGTTATTTTAACCGTCAGAATATTCTCTCTTCAGCTTGAATCTACCAAAAGTGCCGTTTCTGTTCTAAAACTCCAATTTTGGTTTACAAACTTGCTTCAACAGTCACACAGTATGGATTGAAATCTTCTTTCAGTGAACACATCTGTTATATTTGTGAAACTGCATGAGACAGTTTGGTATAGTTTTTAGCTAGAAACTCACAATAAATCTGCTTCCCAAAACGCTCTCATTCTCTTACCTGGTCTTCCAATTTCCCACATCAAGGAACATATTGTAGGTTGATCACTCTATAAATTATAACTTTATACTATTTTGCATTATTTAGTAATGAATAAATTATTATTATGCACTACTACTCAATAAATTATTATTATACATGACTACTCTATAAATTTTTATTTATGTATTTAAATGATATGTGCATTTTTTATAGATACATTAGCCAGGTATATTTGAAATTGTGACTGAAAGTTGTCATACTTAGTACTGTCTTAAAAATACTAATTTAAATTACTTACACTTTTTGTAAAATTAACTTATGACAATAAATAAGAGAGTTATTGGTGCCTAATTGTAGGTAAAAGTCTTAGCACACCACAGATCACTAGATAAAGACTGGAAATACGTTAATGAGAAACAGAGGATTCAAAAAAGAGAGAATTAATAAAATATCTAATTTTGAAATATCATATTTTCATATATGGTCTGTCAAGAAATATCACCTGTCCCTCCTGATTCTGTGATCTTAGACACCTAGCTGGTGTCCTAGATCTTACTACTGGGGCATTAGGGAATGTGAAAGAGGCCCTTATGAATGTGTGTTTCACCAAGACTGCTCTCCTTCTTATTACTATACTGCATAGCCAATGAATCAGACTGCAGGTGGAAGGAAAAGTAATCATCTTATGCTATACGGTTCATTGTTTTCTTTTTTTTTTTATTACTGCAAAACAAACATATCAATGAAATTTTTAAAATGTTCACTATTTTAATATTCCATATTATCGGGACTGGAATATATATATATTCTGTTTCTGTAGAATTGAGTAACCTTTAGCAGGAATAATAAGAAAAATAATTTGAGAGTGATGCTGAATAGTTGATAATATGCAGCCCTTATACTCAAAGTATATTTTAAACGGAGAAAGATAAATAACAATTTGTAAAAATCTGTTTAATTAGATTTAAAATTTAAAAAGATGAAGGAATTTAGTTTAGTCCATTTTATGCATATTCCACAAACAATGTATATTGGATGTCTACAATGCAGCAAATACTCAATGAGTTGTTTCCCCTTTATTTTTAGTTGGACACATACAAAATGCAGAACAGAAGGTAGTTTGAAGTATAATCTTCATTAAATAATTGCCAGGGAATTATGAATAATTTTATATATAGTATATATGATGAGGTTTTTCTTTCTTATGTTAGTTGACTTTTGGAGTGCAGCCTAAAGCATTTGTGCTCAGACAGGCTCCCAGCTGAATATTTAATGTCTGTACTAGCTAACACAGCCAACAATTCAAAGTGATGACTTTTGGATTACTTATTTGGGAACCAAGAGAAGGGGAAATGTGTTTTGTTTAATTGCATGTTTTGAATTCATAAGACATAACATGTTCTTTGGTGAGGAATGTCGAACAAAACTGGTTATTTGTTTAATGATGCTCCAAGGTCCTACATTTGTTCTCTTAGACTGCTTTATAGAAAGCTTCTACCTTCTGGCTCCTGATATTCCTGGTATTCAGAGAGAATATGAGCATTGCTATACGCTTTGCTATCTCAGAGACAGTTGGTTTTGTTTCATTGTCCTGCAAAACTAACTCTCTGCTGTGTGAGGCTGGCATTCACAGTTTACACAAAGATCATAGTACAGACTTTAAAACAATGCAGTTTAATCTTAATTTATATATTTAATGTGGGTTTTGTTGACTAGGTTGTTTTTTTACAGTTTTGTTGCCAGGCCTGAAAGTCTTTCATAAACATATTCATTGAATGAGGTAGCTCTGAGAGATGAACTGGAGGTGCTTCACAAGCCTCACAGGACAATCACAATTCATCCTGAAGAATGGAATGAGCTATTCTGTCTGATGACAGTGTCTGATCAAAGGAAGAGATAAATGTATACAATGAGGGATCCTGAAAAACGTATTATATTTAACATTGCCATAATTACACCCAAGAAACAACTGTTGCCTTCTCCTAAAGTTTTCTTCTTTTCTCTGAACATTTTGCCAGAAATATTATTTAACCTCTTACTCTTCTTCAAGCTGTTTATGCTCTTCAGGGCACTCTTTCAAAATCTGTAGGTAAACAGCATCATGCAGCCCATAAGAAACTGGCATGTCTGGTCACAGGAAATCTTTTGGGGAATTTAGAGTGGGGTAACTAAAAGAGCAGCAGTACACCACTCAGCGATATAACACATTAGACTTAATTGGCGTGGGACTAGTGGGTAAGAATAATTTCTGTTCTGCAACACCTGCAGACCATCCAGTCCCAACTCTCAAGGGTCCAGCCTGTTTAGACAAGTGCCAGGGACCCAGAAAAACTAGACACTCCAACTGTTCAGTGTGTCCAAACCCTAGCTGGTGGCCCACGTGTTTCCATTTCAAGCTCAGCTCCAGCTTCTTGCTAAAGATCCATGAAGGCAGTGAGTTCCTCTTTTTTTTTCACTTCCTCTCTGTATTAGATTGTAGGCACAAGCCACCAATACAATTGCCTTTCTCCATATCTCAAGAAATAGGAAGACTGCCCATGTTTCTTTGACTTTCTCCCTATGTAGATCCGTCACTAGAACTTTTATCACCCTTTGATCTCTCTTCCTAACCTTGTTATAAGGGTTTGAAACTGAAAATACTTTTATAGCAAAATTTATTTGTTTGCTTCTTTGTTTTCTGTTGCATATGGAATATGAATAGAATGTTTGGTGTTGCTTGCCTATAGATAACACCCTTTGTAATAAGAGAGGCTATGATGCTCAGGACTATGGCTTGGATCCTTGCAGTGAGTATAAATGACCTTTGCATTTTTAAAGGGCATGAAAAAAAGGTGGGATATTTTTTAATAAGTGCTTATGCGGATAATTCCATATCTGGCTCACTTACCTGGACTATCACCAAGTATATTGTATTTCAAGAGCACCTCAGTTTCTTTCAGATGTATTTGGGTATATCTCAGCTTGGTGAGGCATCTTTGGCCTCAGTGGTATCCCTCTTCTTATGCTGGAGTTGGTTGTCAAAAGGAGCACCACTACTGGTGTGCACTGGGTGGAGGTGAGCAGTGTCTGGCTGCTACTCCTCCTTTTTCAGGGGTGTAAGGGAAGCTGGTGTAGGAGAGGGGAACCTGAATGAGAAGCTGTGAGATGTATGACTTCCTCTGATTACTTCCTGCTCTCTGCTTTCCTTTGTACCTGTACTTGGAAACGTGAACAGGGAAGTTTTTTGGGTTTTGGAAATATGAGGTTTGTTTCATGTGGTCTTCCACTAACCTGAATTGGAATTCTGTCATGCACATAAAGCCAGCATAAACTTAAAAGCTGTTAGTATGAAATGATTAATGTAATTAAGTACATATTCTAAAGTATTCTAACTGTATCCCCTCACAACTCATCTCTTTGCTATCCTTCTTAATAACAGGGATACTCCTTATTACCTAGATTGTATGCAAAGTTAAAGCTGTGGTTTTAGACTTTTACTGTCCAAGCCAGTTTTACATTCTCTGTCATCCTGGCTTCTTTTGTAACCCCCAGGGTTAAACTACATATCTTACTGACAATAGCACAGTGAAACGCACACAACATTTTTCAACCATTAGTCATCATTTAGTCAACAACTAACAAAGCTAAATGAAGCTTTTCATGACAAATGTATTTCCAGTTCATTATGTCACTAAAAGGTGTAATATTTGTAACTTAGCCTATTAAAAATCTACATCATACAGCTTTGTATGAATGAAATTTTAACTGGTACATTTCAGAGTATCAGAACTTACACAAAAAAGATACAAATATGAGTTGACAGATGTGTCCATGGATGTTTAGCAATTTGTGTTAACTGTCTAAATCATACTGTTTAATGACTAAAAACCTTACTCTGGTGGAATATGCACATCATGTGTGCATAATTTGAACACAGATATAGTAGAACACCACTGTATAGGTTACATAAATACTGTCTCAACAAAATATATTCTTATTATCTGAAAATTCCATTAGAATTTGAGGGTTCAAGATTATTGGAACATAGGGAGGTTTTAGTGTCTATGTCTATAGTGTCTATAGGAACTTTTCTAATGGCTAAAGTTGTAATTGTTTAACAGTATTCTGTTTAGAAATACTGCAAAACATGTCCTATGAGCCTGCTGTTACTCAGTCTTTTGATCTTTTATTTAGAAACGTCACTCAAGTTAGTCAACTTCTTGTGGTAGAGTGTCTAGTGACATTTTTCAGAGGTTATTTTAGAACAAAGCTATTTCCTCCTTTCAAAGAAGCTAACCTCATAAGCAGAAAGTCAGTGAAGATTTATCAGTATGGTCTGGATTCCCAAATGTGTTGGAAGTCTTTGACTCAGTTCATGCCAATGACATCTACTGGTGATATGGAAAGAATCTGTAGGAATAGATAGAGCATGATGATGATGCATACGTCGATACCACAATGTTATGAAAGATTTCTGATTTATATGTGTTTGTTCCAATTATAATGCCTGTAGTACTGTTTTTGTTTTCTTTTTCCTGGAACTCACTTATCTCCTGAAACCGATCACAAGTTTAGTTTGTTAAGAAGGTGGCAGAAATATATTTTATGGATCAGGTCATGGAAAAATAAAAAGAAAGCATAGAACCCTTATTTAAGTCTGGATGATTTAAACAAAGCACCAATGAAATTTGTTTAGTATGGGTGACTCAAGCCTTATCTTTCGTATTTGACATCCTGGCACTGCTTTATGGACATCTGATCTTCAGTTGCATACTCCCAAAATAACAACTTGAAAAATCTTCATGGAACTGAAAAAAAACAGCAGGTATGGCTTGATAGAGAACATCTCAGTGATGCTGTTTTACTACAGCTGTATGCAGCTCAGTGGGCAAGTGGTCTGAAAAGGTTTGGTTTTGTGGGTTTTTTTTTGTTATTATTCCATCAGGAATCTACTTTGACACCTTAAATTCTACTGGCACAGTACAGTCCTTAGCAGAAGCATCAGAACAAAAAATATGTCTCAAAAACATAATTTTTCTGTGTTAATGGTTTCACACATGCAGACATATCTTCTGCAACTCTGATAGACCAGAATCATGGACTTGTCACTTCAGAAACAAATTGGTGGCTTTTGTTGGCTGCAGAAGGACTTCTGTTGTAGAACTGGAGCTACAGGTGAATAAGTAGTGCATATAGGCTCTCACATCCAAAACTAAGCAGAAAGAGCTAGTGAGAAGGTCATAAACCAGTGTGTATCATTCATTCTTTTATTCTGATGGTAGACCAAAGCCTTCAAAATATCAACATTTTAATACACAGACACACAGGGCAGGGAACCTGTTTTTCATGTTATTTTTTTAGGTGATTTAGTCATCACAATCAATTTCAGAATTAGAAAGAAGACAAAGAAGGTAATCCCTGAAAACTAAATAACCATTCCTACAGTTTTTAAGCACATTGTTTGAATCATCAGCTCTAGACATTTAAACTGAGACACATTAAACTGGTTAACATGCAGAATGATAACTAAACATCTGACCACCTGGTCAATTAGCATTTAGAAAGAAATTGTACAGTTGAGAAATAGAAACCAATTACAGACCTTAACAAAAACCATGAAAGTCACATATCTTGTAAATATGAAACTGAGGAACTTAATAAAAATCATTTTTGCCAGCTGTTTCCAGATTTGCTAAATCAAAGTGGGTTTTAAAAGCCATCTAGCAGATGGAAGGAAAATGTTCACATTTCCTAAAGTGTTAATGAAATTTAGTTATAGCAAAATTGGAAGAAACAAAAAACAGAAGCAGAGATTTCAATGGTTATGTTAAACCAACAGCTGTCATAGTAAGGTACTGAAATGTAAAAATAAAAATAAAAACCCCTTAAAAACAGGTTACCTCTCCTCTTTTCTTAACAAAAGAAGAGTAAAAGGAAAAAAAAAATTGAAAAATGTTGATTTTTCTTTTTCACATCTTGCTAATGAGTGCCATTTTTTATTAGTCAGTGGTTATAATGCAGCACAACTAGCTCATAAATACAGTACTACTGAGACTGCTAATGATCCAAATGATAGTCATAAATCCATTCAAATTGATACTTAGGGCATTGACAAAGAAGGCCAACAACCTGAAACATTTTAAGTGTTCATTTCAAAAGTTTTAGCATAAAGAACTCTATTTCCCTACAGGGATCATCATGCACTTCTTACAAGTTTTATGTACTTATCTGTAAGATTCAGACAATGAGGCAAAGAGAAGGGCATTTCTGAAGCATAGCAGTAGAATTTAAGTAGTAATGCTTATTAAAGGACTAAAGACTATTCCTGTCATTATCCACAGAAATAAATACCTTAAAGATAATATTGTTTACTTGAGCTAGGCAGGAAAAAGTTGGAACAAAGGACTTCTGTATTGGCATGGGAGCACAGTACCCAGTTTCCACTTTGTGTTGCCTATCAACCCCCCCCCCCCAAAAAACTGAAGCATTAAATTCATCTAAAATGAAACCCAAACATCCCATAGGATAATGAGAACAGTTCAAAATACTTATATTTAAACATTTTTTTAATTATTTTTTTTAAATAAATGAAAAAGTCAAGACCTTTGATAATTTTATCATTTTGTCTTATTTGCTTTGTTTGATCAACAGTTGTGCAGAACAAGGCAATTAATTTCTTCTTTTTGTTTTCTGGTCACCTACTTTATGAGTCCTTTATCTTTCTGATTTTTTACTTCAAAATCACCAGCCTTCAGATTATGCTTGTCTTTTTGACTTTCTGTGCACATTCTTCTTGAGATATCATGAAATCTACCCAGATAAGCACAATTATTGTCTTACTATCTTACCTATATTTGTAGTGAAAAATGCAAGGATGAATTACAAATAAACAGCTATAAAAAGGCTGTTTTAAGGCATTGGTGAAATATAAAAAATGTGGATTTCTAATTTCAATATAGAAAATTAGTAAGCCTCCTTTTCAATTTCCTTCCATTTTGCTGAATTCTCTGCATTGGGATATCGCTGTTGTAGTTTCAAAATCTTTCATAGAATTTTTTTCTCTCCCTTACCAACACAATGGTTTGGGATTTGAAGAGCCAGGATGAGATGGCTGGTTGAAACCCAGGCCCCCACTGCCTGCTCCCAGAACGAGCTAACTGTCTAAAAGCCTAAAGAAAGGGATGGCTGATAGCTTTGCATTCAACATGATGGCTGGGGGAGGACTGGGGGAGGTCGGGAGAGAGAGGCTTTTCCTGGTGCCGGCCACACTTTGCTCCTCAGTCTGCTTGGATGCTGGCTGCTGTTTGTTGGGCTGGTGGAAACACTGGGATGGGTTTTCTTTTTTCTGGCTTGCCCCCTGACTCCACATGCCCTGTGCCGTTCTTTGGAGGGAACAGTCACTGCTTCCTGCATTCACTGCAGACTCCTTGAGGGGAAAACACTATCTGTAGGGCAGTTGCTGCCCCTTTCCTCTCCCCATGCATTGCTTTTTCGGACAAAGAACAGTAGGATAGGGCCTTTGCACTGCCCATGGGAAAGATTACATCCCATCCCTGTGGTCACCATTCCCACATGAGTTTCAGAGCCAGCACCTCTCCTTGGTCCCCGTCTTTGCCTCACTGGAGCCCTGAATGACTTTCGTGGCTGCTGCCTCCCAAGGTGCAGCATCATCTCCTGCACTCTGTGAATAAAACTGCACTGAAGGGGCAGAGATAGGACTTCATCTGTTTGAAAGTTTTGGTGACTATGTTGCTGTTTGTTCTGTTCTATTTTTGGTTTTATATATATATTTGTAGTAGAGAACTGTTATCCTTTTCTATACATTTTCTGATTAAAGCCTCTTAATTTCAAAAGTTGTGGTGGGTTTTGGGAAGAGGCCCCCTTCCTAGTCCAAATAGGCATCTTAGTTTCTTTTAAACTGACACATGCTCTCATATAATTTGTAATAGTTTATAAGGTGCCATACATATATTTGAATCATGAGTAAAATTTGATACTTGCTAAAAAAAAAGAAAAAGCCATAGTGTTTTTAAAGGGTTTTTTGTTAAACTACTTTTTCACATATAAAATGTTTTACAGAGAAAAATAGTAATTGTAAATAAAACTTAATTTGAGTCTTCAAAATATATTGTACTTTTGTTTCTGATTTATTTTGTTAATATGTTAACCTCTGATAGACAGTTCAAGGAAAGTGTAACATTGTTTGAGAAGTACGCATTGGGTATTTTCAACAAAATGTGTTATGTGATGACAGACAATCTTGATTTTGAAGAAACTATCTTTAGGATAATTTCCTAGATAAGAAAAGGCATATCAGTAATACCACTAGCACATTAGACATCGTATTAATTTGAAATGTTAGCTGAGTTTCTAGAAACCTGAACTCAGCCATCTGTCCCTTCAAAGATGTGCTATAGACACCAGCTTTTAGTATCTATTTCTATTTTCTGAAGAACAAGCTTTGTAAAATCCTAGTTACACCACATAGAGACAAGCAGTATAGCATTTGAAAGCACACACACCTCTACCAGATGGATATTAAAACTTTTTGACCAGCTCCAGTTCTAAAGTGAGTACCATGATCTGTTATTCCAATTTTAAATAAACTTGTATTATTAAGAGGCTCCTTAAACTTTTATCATTCTTTTTGAGTTAGTTTTGAATTTTGAGATGTCATGAGGCTTATTAACTTTTTAATTTTTATTTTAATTCACTAATGCTAAGAAAAAGTAGCATTGGCTTAGTGTATAGGTATAAAATGGCACTTCATTCTCTGAATATTATATGGTTTGCCCATAAATTTATGGAGTTTGGAGAATTTCCCAGATAGGATTGCCAATTACAATGCCTTGTCAATTACAATACCCCTGTACCAGAAGTGGTCCTGAAGCATGAATAAAAAGTGTTATTTTTTTTTGTGTATTATAGGTTGGTAGCCACAGTACGGAAAGACTCAACTATTTTAGAACAATTTTCAGTCTCTACTCAGCCTGATATCCACACAAGTTTTGAAAAAGTATATATTTTAAGGTAGGAGTTGAAACAACTCTAGTGGATCACTGATTCATGTTACCAGGGAGAGTTTACCTTAATTATCAGTTCAGATTTGAATGAAACATTCTGTTCTTCTATTCCTATTGACCTTTTAATTCTACCTTACTGTCAAAGTGTCCACAGTGGCAAGATAATAAAAGTTGTAATACCTCATCCAATCTTCTTACAAGAATATTTGCAATATTTTTCTTTCAGCATACTTGCAGAAATTGTTGTATTTTCTTCAGCCTTAAGATAGAATTATGTACAAATTTTGGTGCTAACAACCCTTTAACACTCCCATCCCACCTCCTTCTTTCTCCCCACACTTTTAAATAACACTTCCTTAAATAACATTTTTTCAAAATGCATTCATGTTTTTCCTTCAGTTGTGCTAGAATTAGATCAGAACAAGTGTCAATGTATTTCTGGTGCAAATTAATAATACAGTTAAGGAGCTCCTGAGTTTGCACTACACATTGGTACTATGAAGGTATAATGCAAACATTAGCTTACAAGAACATTTCTTTGGTAATAAAGGCTTCAGAATATTTTAATCATTCCAAACTAGATCCAGGGAAGTTAATGAAATCAGTTAATTCTGATGCATTTAGTGCCATACAATGACAGGTATGTACTGTGAACATAATGTATGAGACTCTGGGGCAAGATTACTGCATTTATGACTCTCATGAAGTAATTTCATGTTGAGTGCTTGTCAGTCAGCCAAGAAAGAGCTTTTCTTCACAAGTTTCAGAGCTGGACATTGCCTGTTGGAAAGAGTTGAGCAATATGATGATTATAGCTTTTTGCAGCTATTTATGTACTTCAATTTAATCAAACCCAAAAACTATTATGTAAAGATTCAGGTTTCTGTGGGTCATGGCAGAGTGAAACAAGCTCACTTATAAATGTGTATAAGGTATTTTGTAATAAAATCTGTAATATATTTCCATATCAGGAGATGATGAATAAAGCGTATATGGATACGTGGTGGGTAGGATGGGAAGTATTGTACCTAATGCTGCAGTACTATATCCAGCCTCAGTTTGAAAGGAGCTGGGAATAAGTAGTTGTGTAGCCACTATGGTATTATTTTAGCAGTACCTGTGTTTCTCTCAAAAAGCCAAAATCACAAAAAAAAGTTCTAAGAGGCTATTCATTCTGGCCAAACACAAACTACTTACTATTTTCTTCTTCCAGTCTTTTAGGTGAGCTGCAAAATCTTAACTTCCATAATTTACATAGTCTGATGACCACCCATATTTAAACATTTTTAGAAGAGGGGCTGCAATGCTGTAGTTATTATGCCTTTTTAAGTCGAATGACCTCAAAAATAGAATACTACAGACTTGTACTGCCTCTGTATACACATGTGCATGGATTTGTATAATTCTAGAAAATTCTACAGTTTTTTCCCCACTCTTTTACAGAGATCCAACACACTTCAGCTGATGGCAGTGAATGCATTTTAGGTAGAGCCTCTTAGTAGGAGATCAAGATAAATTGAAACCAGCTGGCAAGTACCTCAAAGGAAATAAAAAGGATAAAGTCAGTTCAAAGGGAAGGAAAAGAAAGCAGGTCCATCTTCTGGATATATGAAGTCATAAAACAGGCTGAATTGAATTGAACAGTGCCAAAGCTGAGCTTAAGAACAATGAAGTCGATGAGGAATCAAATATTTCCAAGATTAGTCTAATCTAGCATGTATTTTAAAACTATAGGAAACACTGGGAAAAAATACCAATATGACTTTCGAGGAGGAAATATGCTCCTTCTGTTCCAGAGAAAATCCAATTTATGCTGTGGCTTCTTTTCCTGGTCTTCAGAAATGTGTCACTAACAGGTCTACAGTTGATCAGGAATCATTTGGTCATAACAAAATAATCTTTGACTCTCTATTCATGTAGATGGTGTCTTTCAAATACAGGAAATGTCTTTGTTCTTTTTGATGTGTTCCATTTGTACAGGTTGCCTTTTGCCCAATTTTTAGATGATTCTTTGATTCATTTGGTGTTTAACATCATTATCTTAATCACTATATCTGAATCTTCTTTGTTCATGTTAAAAATTTACTGCATAGATCTAGAAGAAAATAAAATTAATAAAATACGCTAAGTACTCATACTATCAGTTGCAAGTAAGTTCCAGAAAGCTTATGTGTAACCTCTATTGAAGTTTACATCGTTACAATACCAATTATAAAAAAGATCCTGATGACTATCTTACTTATTTCCAGATTTTTTTTTTATTGTGCTGATTAAAGTATTGTAAAAACTACTTTCATGCAAGTTTTCAATAGGCTCAATCTGTAGGTTAAGCGACTGCTGAACTGACGGGTGTATCTTGTATCTTTTCCTTTTGTTTTCTGAAAGAGCTATGGCGATGTCATTTCTGTGATACAGATTTTATATTCATTCCATTCCTGCTGCAGTGTAGATGTCTGTACAGAATAGATTAACTTGGTTTTAACTTGTTTTATGCAAAAGAAGACCCAAGAAGACCCAGCATAACTAAATTGTTTTTTCCTTTTGTGCTTTTATATTTGAATGGTATTGTGAGTTACCCTATATTCAGGAAAAAAAGAAAAAAAGGAATGGTAAGAGGTGAAAATTCTAGCTGAACTTTGAAAACAAAAGAGAATGATGCATAGATTTTTCTGTTTTTATTGGAATTCTTTGGTGCTTATAGTTTATTCCGTTCACACTGTTCCCATCTGCAGCACCAGCTTGCTTTACTTCCCTTAGGACCGCAGGGTGTTTTAATAATAGGCCTTCAAGACCCCCATAGCAACAAGAAGTCTGATAAAATAAAGAGAAAAAGAAGCTGAAGTGATCCCTAGAGAACGAAAACATATTTTCCACTTTTCATTTCCATTTCACAACAGAATGATGGGCTGAACTAATAAAAGCCCATTGGCATTTCAACAAACCCAAACAGAGTTTGCCTGTTGGGTAGTAATTATATGTTCCAAGTATTCACATACATAATTAAGTAGTGTTCTATTTCTTTAAATAAACATAATCACACAGAAGCCAAAATAGTCAAATGGTCTCCTCATCATTTGGGCTAGAGAATAATAAGAAAAGTTTCCCAGTAAAATTTTATTTCCCTCACTGTTCTCACTGGTAAGCTCAGTTGACTTACAGGATTTAATTCAGTTGACATCAGTAATCCTTGGATATTATTAATTTCTGAAATGTATTGTTATCATTTGGCCAGAGATGAAAAATATGTCAGGCCCTACTAGCAGCCTGTATTCTAATACTAACTAAATCTTTTGAGTTTGATTCTAATCTGTTTAAGTTTTACTTGCCATTTACTACATATATGTCAAATTGACAGACATGCAGTTATGGACCTGTGAGAAGTGCCCCGCTTAAGCATCTGCCAGCTGTTCCAAGGATTTTCAAACTCTTTCCCTTTTCTGAGCAAGGTTCCTTTGCCAGACAACTTTGTGTTGCTCTTTTAGGTTACCTGTGTGGTGTATTTTCCATGACAGCATATGGATGTACAGAAGAGCCTGTGTGACTCCAGCTGAACTGATCCTGAGGGTAAGATACACTGTAACAGCCTCCATACAGCAGCATCACACCAGACAGGGAGGGAAGACAGGAACAGCGCTGTAATAAGTCCTTGCACACGACAGCAAGTTTTCAAATTCCACAAAATCAGCTAATAAATGTTTCATATCTGTGCCATTAATAGTCATTTCAGGAAGGAGATATAAGGTCACTGTATGCCCCAGTGAGAATAAGTGGAGACATAATGCTATGTAGGCTTTTGACTACAAGTACAATAGAACACTAAGGATGTCTCAGGCACTGTTTTTCATTAGCTGTGTTGGAACTGCGTCTCTGGCTCCTGATTGTACAGGTTCAATACCATGTCATATGCCATTCACATATTTGAATATCCCCCTTTTGTCCTCCTTACAGGCCTATTACCTCAGATAGCTATCACTGCAGATAGAAAATAGCAAAAAACAGGATAGGGGAAAGGATAAAAGTATTTCCTCCGATGCCCTCCTCCCCCCCCCCCATTAACTTGTATTCTAATTATTGTCCTTTTTTTTCCCTTTTTGTGTGTGTGCATCATGGCAAATGTTGATCTACCAGTGTGTACAAGAAGCACTATGTGGTGCAGCATAAGAAAAAACCTATTGAGTTTGGAAAGTGTCTGCTTAGAAAACAACCATTTGAAAGCTGTTTGTTGGATACTGAATACGTGATGATACAGCTGTCAACACATACATCTATAGCCTTGGATACATAGGAGCAATGCTAATTTTATTAGTAAGAGCTCCAGAAAATAACAATAACTTAACTGAGACATGTCACCATGACCAGTGAAGAACTCTGCCTTGGTGGATACCAGGAGAGAGATATCATATAAAAGTTTCATGCAGAAGGATTTTCTGTTTCTACACTTCACGCATGTTAATGAGATGGGACTGGCTTAGAGTTTAAAAAGCCACTTGGATGAACCCAAGGAAAGAATAAGAACTCTTAATAACTCTTGTTATGGATATAGAAGGAAAAATAATTTGATATCAGTGTTCCTGAGTGAATCCAGAGAGCTGTATGCTAGTTTTTTGTTTGTGAAGAAATCCTATAACTAAAAACTAATCAAGAGGAGCACTGGGCTGTATTTTTAGCTAAGGAATTATCATCAGAAGAACTTCTTAGCAAACCATAATTGTTGCTCCGTGTACCTTGAGAAGGTTTCAACATGACTATATTTCAGCAAAGGTGTTATTTGTGAGCTGTATCATAATGATATTGTGATTTCAGAATTATTTCAAAGTTTTAATTAATCACCTGAGATTTGTCACCAAGACAATACAGTACTGTGTCTTCTCTTGGCTATATTCCTTAAACAAGAAAGAGTAAAATTAAAAATGCAAGATATTCCATCATAATATGTGCTGTGTGTCTTTTTACAGGTCTGTTGGTATTATCCCCAAGGGCTTAGGTTTCTGCTCTGAAAATACTTTCAGGAAAGTAAAATTCCTGTAAATAAATTTTTGTTAATAGAAACAGCATTTAAAGTTACTTTTGAAAATAAAAGGTATTTAATTTTTTCTTAATTTGGTTTGAAGAGGTGGGTAAATACACCACTCATGTTTCTCATGGAATTCTCTTCAAGTGGCCTCTAAATCTGCAGCATGTCTGAAAATTTACAACTAGGGATAACCCAAATGAGGAAATACAATAAATATGTCTCTCCCTTTGCCTTTTTTCAAAGGCTGTGTCTTTATTATACCCCTTCTGATCAGGAAGTGTCAGTAGATACTCTTTCAGGATATCAAAATTTGATTCAGATTTACTCTTGTTTTTTTTTTTTTTCTTTCACAGTTAAAATATAGAGAACATGAAAAAAGGGAAAAAGAAAGTTGGTTGCTTTTGTTAAGGGATTGGTCATCTTTGTGTGTTTGTGTGTGTGTGCGTGAGATTAGGGATTGTGGGAAATTAAACCTGCACATTTAAAAAACCCAACCAAACAAACATTTCTGTCGGCATTGCATGACAGTCACATTAAACATTACTTGCCTGAGAGACTATAAAGTCCTACAAGTACTTCAGCTCCCTGTTTTCCATCAATTTTAATGCTAGATTTTTTTTGCCATGGCTCCTTGTAGCTTCAACATTTTTATTTATAATTGGGGTTTTTTTTAAGTGTCAGGAGCAATTCCAGCCAATAACTCTGGCTAGAACACTTGTAAGTTCATGAAGAAATTAGTGACGTTAAGACAAGTGCCTTACTATTAGCAAAAAGGAATATCATTTGGCGCATTCAACATTGCAACATACATGTGGCTCATTGTCATTAAGACATTGTCTCAAGANAATCCTGTTTTTCAGATCTAGGAGAGGCCAAGGGAAATCAAACAAATAGTAGTGTTACTATTGTTATTAAGAAAAGGCATGGACCTGTAGGAGTGGGGGCATCCACAGAAGAGCCACAAAGTTGGAGCATTTCAATGAGGAAAGGATGAGAGAGTTGGGGGTTTTCAGTCTATAGGAGGCTCTGGGGAGATGCTGTTACAGTCTTTCAGTANTGAGATTAGGGATTGTGGGAAATTAAACCTGCACATTTAAAAAACCCAACCAAACAAACATTTCTGTCGGCATTGCATGACAGTCACATTAAACATTACTTGCCTGAGAGACTATAAAGTCCTACAAGTACTTCAGCTCCCTGTTTTCCATCAATTTTAATGCTAGATTTTTTTTGCCATGGCTCCTTGTAGCTTCAACATTTTTATTTATAATTGGGGTTTTTTTTAAGTGTCAGGAGCAAATCCAGCCAATAACTCTGGCTAGAACACTTGTAAGTTCATGAAGAAATTAGTGACGTTAAGACAAGTGCCTTACTATTAGCAAAAAGGAATATCATTTGGCGCATTCAACATTGCAACATACATGTGGCTCATTGTCATTAAGACATTGTCTCAAGAGAATATTCCCTGGAAAAAAAAAATGCAAAAAGGGATGAAGAGCTCTTCAGATGACAATTTGAGAGAATCTCTGTTGCACAGGCAAACTTCAAGAATCAGCGATATGAATTTTATGATTATAAGTTGTTGAGATCACCTTCATGAAAGGGGACATAAAACTGAAATTCTGAAATACTATTCTTGGTGCTTTAATGAGAGAAGAGTATTAATACTGGAGTGTGGACAAATTCCAAGCCATTTAATAACATTTTGTCTCTCTAGAAATTGTGGGAAATTTTATTAGATACGTTACAGCAATTCTTAGAACTCAGCTGTTATGCTGTGTTCCTACAGAACTGAAACACAGTTATTTGTAGAGCTTTGAAAAACAAAAAATCAAGAAGCAACATTTTTCTGAAGAAGTGAAATTGCTTATTATGAATACTTTTGTCACTTTTTTTTTTCACTTTTGTCACAGTGGAAAAAGTTGCTATTTCAACATTAAGTCTTGCCAAAAATAATAAATTTGGGGTTGATTCCATGCAAAATCTTTCAGAATTTCCACTGCTCTAATTGAACAAGATGAGAGACTAAAGAGCAACTAAGTACAGGTAAAACCAACAGCCATTACAAGAGAATTAACAGCATTATTTTGATTCTTGCCTTTATTATATATATATATATATATATATATAAAAGTATATACATATACATTTATCTTCTGTTTTTCATTTTTTATTCCAAAGAAGAAATACTAATTATTCATGTTAATTGCAATCCTGTTTTTCAGATCTAGGAGAGGCCAAGGGAAATCAAACAAATAGTAGTGTTACTATTGTTATTAAGAAAAGGCATGGACCTGTAGGAGTGGGGGCATCCACAGAAGAGCCACAAAGTTGGAGCATTTCAATGAGGAAAGGATGAGAGAGTTGGGGGTTTTCAGTCTATAGGAGGCTCTGGGGAGATGCTGTTACAGTCTTTCAGTACTTAAAGGGGGCCTGTAAGAAAGATGGGGAAAAACTTTTTATCAGGGTGTGCTGTGACAGAATCAGGGGTAGCAGTTTTAGACTGAAAGAGGATCAATATAGTTTAGGCATAAAGAACATTTTGGAGCTTTCTTTATGTTGAGGGTTAACAGCTGTGATGGGAACGGTTCCCCCACTCCACAAGCCTCTTGGGGTCTGGAGGGGATTGCAAAATCCCCACCTGGGCAGAAGCGATAACAAACACCTCCAAGATGTGTGGTGGTAGAAAAGCCTTTAATGACAAGTGGAAAGGGTTTTTAATCCCTTCGGGGGTGGGCTTTAGGAGGTAGGATGTGATAGGGTAAGGGTTGAGGAGGAGGGGAGTGATTTGGGGGCACAGGGACCAATAAGGGAGGACCAAAACCCAGAGGAAACCCAGGAATGGGGAGTGACAGGTGAGACATCCAATAAGGTCAGGAGGGGGATGGGGCTGGATATCCGAGAAGAGGGGAAGATGTCTCTTTGCCTAGAAAGCCACATGTATGCTGGAGGTCCTAGGGATTACAATCTAAAAGGGGGAACACCTGTACATTGATATTAAATTCTAAAGTCTCTGCTCTTCTGGAAGTTGCCACAGTGATGGTCTTGTTTCTAGGGGTGTCTTTTTCCAAGATACTAGTCTGGATTTTCCCCTGCCTCCGTCTTCCACGTGCTGTAGCAGGAGTTTCTTCCACCAGAGGGTGGTGGTGAAATGCTGGAACAAGGTACTCAGAGATATCGTAGATGTCCCATCCCTGGAAATATTCAAGGTCAAGTTGGATGGGGGTCTGAGCAACCTGCTCTAGTTGAAGAGGTCCCCACTCATTGCAGGGGTATTGGACGAGATGACCTTTAAAGGTCCCTTCCTACCCAATCCATTCTATGATTATGAACACAGAATTCAGGGTGAAGGAAGCCCTGCACCTTCCTAGACTTACACAAATAGAGGAATTTAATAGGAATCTCTAATTTCTGTACACAAAGCTGCATGCAAATACAGAAGTGGAATAAATGAAATGGAATAAATTTGGGAATAAATGACCCATTCAGTCCCTCGAATGTGGTTAGAGCATGAAGTTCTGAATCAGGAGACCTGGTTTCTCCTTCCCATTATGCCATTTAATTGTTCATTGACACTGCATGAAAGATGGACTTCTCTATTTCATTTTTCTTATTGTCACAATCAGGCTAATGAAATTTGCTTTCCTCTCAGATATGCCATGAAATTTAAAAATAGGGACTGACGTGCACTGTATATAAGCCTCAGTACAAATACAAGACATGATTTTAATATTATGTGGGTTTATAACTGTATCTATATTGTTACTGTTATCATTATGCTGATTACTCTTTCAGTGCTTTTGGAATATATAAAGATGCTAACAATCTGCAGAGCTGTTATGACATTGCTGGTTGCTTCCTTCTAAAGATCATCCCAGTCTTACTTGGCTCTGTAATGTGTAGTGGGGACAAACACCTCATGCTGGCTAAGCTGGAGCATTTAAACTGATATCCAGGAGGAGCATGCAAAACCAGACAGCTGTTGCTAAAATATCTGTCTGCTGTTGCATTTGGCACTTCTTCTGCTCTTGCTGCTCCCAATCTGCAGCCCCCAAGGTCTGAGCGACACTGGGTTTGTCTAAGCCAGGAAGATGAAGCCAATTTTTGTAATGAGAAAATTGAAGTGCTAGTGCAGAGGATTAAAACTCTCCTGCTGCTTACTGCAGTATGATGGGACCTTGGTGCAGGAAACATTGGTACAATGACACAGTATCAGTAAACGCAGCAGCTTATGACTACAAACAAAAACAATATTTTGGCATTTTGGCTAAGTGGCACCAGAATGCTTTCAACATCTAATTAGATTACAGTTAAAATGCACCCATATTAAATGTGTGATGATATTAATCCAGCATCAGAAAATATAAGCAAAAGTGACCAGATGTTCTACTTTGACAGATTAAACATTTTTTCCCCCTTCATAATAAAATGTCCTGCTGGCTTGGTGATTTTGCTGGCTGAAATGTGACAAGCTCCCATAACTGTTTATGTGAGAGCAGAGACCATAATCTGCAGCTCCACTGTCCCAAGAGGGATTTATGTCCATCAGGCTAAAGAGTCATATTATTTCTTGTTCTAGCTTTTTCTCTCTTTCCCTCCAAACATCTAATTAGTCCACAGAATGTGGAACAGCTTCAATAACAAAAGTTAAATTACTTCTTGTCATCTTTTTCCCAAACAGCACAGATTACACCTGGTTCATGAACTTTCTTGAAAAGGAGATTGAGATTTAAATCCTCATTCCAGAAAATGGAAACTGTGACTTCTAGCACTTCATATCTTGGTGTAGTATTATAACCACAAAATGACTAAATACAGGAGGGCAGCTACTCTCACTGTATTCTGTTTCAGATATATTTTAAAGGAAAAAAGGTGTCTTCCTTACTTTCATAAGGGAAGACCTAGTTGTCCAATATTCCAGGAGGATTCAAGATATTTTCAGTACTAGTAAGAGGCCCTTGGTAAGTCTTGGTAAGTGTGCTTGAGATAAAGAATATGATTAATTTCTTTCAGATTACATCCTTGTCTGAAGCATTTCCTGTTCCCTGCTTTATCAACCTACTTTTTCCAGCATTTGTGATGTGAATCCTCACTCTGAAACCACTAATTTCTTTGTCGTTTGACACTGACACTGACAGAACCTCTGCATTTCACTGGAAACTCTTGAGCTTGGTGTGGTCCAAAAGCTTACCAATATGGTGCTGGAGTTTTAAAGAATAGATGCATTTTCACCAAGGTACCTACGTGAAGAGTTGTCCTGGTTTCAGTAGAGGGAGAGTTAACCATGACATGATTGGGCCCTGCTCTGCTGGAGATGCCTGAACACCTGCCTGCCCCTGGGAAGCAATGAATTAATTCTTTGTTTTACTTTATTTGCTTGCACTGCTTTTCCTTTTCCTATTAACCTGTCTTTATCTCAACCAGTGAGTTTTCTGGCTGTTGCCCTTCTGATTCTCTTCCCAATCCAGCTAGTGGAGGAGTGAGCAAGAGGCTGTGTAGTGCTTGACTGCTGGCTGGGGTTAAACCACGGCAGAGTACAACTGCTGTAATCTCTGTCTTTAGCCGAGGGTTTAAACAGCGCCCTGAGAGCTCCTGTTTTTCTTTGCTGACACTAACAAGCAGCCCTCAGCTACACAACCCCTCAGACAGCAACCCAAAGCTAAGCGGGGCTGAATGTGAACCTTTGTTGCTGTACAAGCTACCTTAGGAAGTTTGCAACTCAAAGTAGAGTGCAGTCTCTTATGTCTCTATAGTTTTCTGTTTTCTGCCAAACAACTGATTTCATGTACGAACTTTTCACAGCTCCTGAAGAGGAATAGGAAGGTACATAAAAATGTAGAAATATGTTGCAGGGCAACAGTATGGCAGTCAAGAATTCAGAAATACATTCATGACATTTGGGTGTCAGGCTTTACCTGTATCCACAGCAGGCATGTGTGATTTTATGGCACTATACTGTGTGGGGGAGGCATGTGCCATTGCAGCAAGGTTTATTTAATGTGTAAATCCTTTGTAGATGTCTTGCGCCTCTTCCCTTTCTACCCTATTTAAGCTCTGATGATAACACCCTGACTTCTTATGTTACTCAATGTCAGAATATTATCTTCCCCTGTGTTTGTATGCACAGAATACAGTTAAAGACAGAAATAGAGAAAATCAGGCAAAGATGAGGACTTAGTATAAATGAAAGACTGTGCTAAATACTGTCTAGTAATTGTCCAAGTTCTGGTAACATAACATGGTCCATTACACATTATCAAGGTGTGTATATCCTTTGTCAGGGTCAAAAAAATAAAATAAAAAAAAGATCTAGCAAGTGTGCAGTCAGGAAAAGGTTCCATGTCTGTCACATGGACGGAAAGTACTCCAGTATTTTAAAGAATGTTAGAGTACAATTTGATAGAAAAGATGTATAATTTGAGGTATTAATTGGTGAGCACAGATTATCAGCAGAAAATTATCAAATCCTAATTTTTACAGGCATTAACTTGCAGTTTTATCTTTTAATCACATTTTCAGCAGTAATTTGTTTTTGTGAATCACCTCTGGGATTCTAAGCTAGACTTCTAAGTTGGGTACAATATTCCAAAAAGTACAAAGCAATGAAAGCTGACTCAGCTTCCAGCATTTTGCACACTTGGTGATATGAGTGTCCACTGAAAGTTTGTCTTGATGATAAAATGCCTTCTAACTTTGTGTTGAGCAGGTGAAAAGATTGTTTCACAGTGAGGATTCATTCAACATGAAAAGTCAAACAACACTTGATGTATTAACAAATATATTTCTTTATCTATAAAAGCTGTGATTGGGGAAAAAAGAAAAATAAGAAAAAAAGGAGAAATTAAAAGGTCTCTGGTAGTCCATGAAGATAAAAATCTTCTGTTTTTCCTTACTCCACACACCTCTAATTTTATATTCTGATAAAGGGACAGAGACTTTCCATCATTCTGCCTGCTTACATGATGCATCTATATTTCCTCTTTAACTTTTTCCCTCAGTAAGAACATTAGTAGTATGTCATTTTCCATTTTTAGTTACTAAATATCATAGTGATTTGGCATTTTTTATGTGTTTATTATATCCTTTGCATTTTGCTTACTTTTTAACAGTAAAGTTCCTGACGCAATTAAAGACAGAGGACAAAACTTTGTTCTGCTATTTTGTAAAATTTTAAAAGCCATGAATGGTCTCGCTTCCATGCAGCCCATATCCATATCGGCCTATGCACATTTTCATGTTTTGTATAAAGTGCCAAACAAAATCAAAAGGGTTAAATATTTTTATAATTAAGAAAAGCCCAAATTATTTTCATAAGTCAAAAATTTATTTCTTTATATCTTTATTTATTTACTTCTCTGTTAAGTAAATATAATTTTCACACAAAGTGTGCAGCAGAGAAAGTGCAGTGAAACTGCTCAGGAATGCAGTCACCCTTCCTTCATGCAGGAAAAGGGAGCTGCAAAATGATATGCCCACGGCTGTTGGCCAAGTGGTTTGTTCAAGTATTCAGGTCTTGGAGTCCCATGCCTCAAACACTGCTGCTTTACTTTCCATTAAAGGTTCCTCAGAAATGAGGTTTCTTGGTAGAATAAATGGCAGAGGACAGCAATCTACAGCTTGCTCTAAGGCTTAATTGAAGGCTTCTTCAACAAGCAGATTTCATAATCATGACATTATTAGACCAAGTTTGCTTCTGGTGAGCATAACCTGAGATTATAACCTCAGAGGGTAGCACTGCATCTAGTAGTTCATGGAAGGGACTTTTATTGAATTTAGCCCTTTGAAATTATCACATATGACACACACTTTAGAATGTGGGCAGAAGCCTAAGAAGGTTTGATTTCATGTGGAAATTTTCAGATTTGCAACATCTATTTATTTTTTCAGGGAAGGGAGAGGTTGTGTAAAGCACTCCATCTGCTCAAGTTATGTAATAGTTTTAACATCAATACTATTGCTTCTGCACTGTGAACTGACCAGCTTTGCCTTCTTTAGCTATGCCTTTTTTTTTCCTCTCTTACTGTCAAAAAGAGGGCATTAAAGCAGAAATTACAGTCGTACATCATGTTGAATTTTTTTCTTTTAAATGCTGGTATTTCTTCAAAAATCTGTCCCTCATGATACATTGCATGGACAAACCAAGTCCGCAGGCAGCAAACAACCTTGAATAATTCCACTGCTGTTCAGAAGTAATTAATGATAATGTCTCTACTCTCACTCTGCACGTCCCACAGATATATATTTTTGCTCTTGTACTGTGGAGATATGGACTACTTGTTCTACAGAGATAATCATCCAGAAGGACATTTCCATTGACAAGTATTTACCTAAACCCTAGAGTTGTTACTGATCAAGACTGACACCTTTATCAAATGAACAGAGCCATAACACTTTTGTTGTAGAAGCACATGTGTTCTGAACCATCTTGAGCAAACCTGTTTTGTAGTGATTATCTAGATCTGGGATTTATCTTGATCTACAGCATTCTTATTTTAAACATTGAGAATTGTTCTAGTATTTTAAATATTTTACAAGTATAACATGCTGATATTTATCTGAAGAGAATTGTTCTTATTGAATATTAGAAATTATTTTATTCTTTTTTGGATTTTTATTCTTGCTTTATACTTTTGTCATATAATTGAGAGATTGCACAACAACAGTATATGGTTTAGCAAAATATACTCCTTTTATTCTATGCTAAATATGTGACAAAAGCAGTGGAAATTTAATACGAAGATGCAAATATGTTTAGGTATCTTTTCAAAAAGCTAGTATGAAAATGGACTGTACATAAACTGTTTGAAAAAGATTTAATTACTCTCCTATATTGGGAGAGAAAATACTGGGCAAATGTGCTCTGATCTTATCCATTACAACTGCTCCAGTTCCTATATTCTTACACCAAAACCTGATATTTCCTCAGTAAAATACACAAGAAGCTAAGGATCAAATCTGCATTCATGTGTCTTTTGTGAGTGGGGTCCAGCGAAGAATGTCAGTTTGGTTCTGCTTCTTAAAACAATACTGAACGTTTTATGGTTACTTCATTTTTTTGATTTATATTCCCATGGGCTGAGTCCTAAAGCAGAAAGACAAGTATCTCGTGTTTTGTATTAACATAGTGATTATATAACTCTGACTTTTCCAGAAATTAAAAGCCTTAAAATGTCATTAAATTGAAGAATAAGAGTGGCATGTAATGTAGATCTGATAAAATGTTATGATTTCTTTTCAAAGGGCTTTTGCACATGAACTTTGAGGAGTTTTTTCATAGTTATTGAATGTTGACAATGGATGAGGTAATTGTAGTACTCAGCTATTGCCCAGCTCCAGAGTACAACCACACTAAACACCATGGATTTAATAGTAACATTTTTCAGACAGGTTAAAAGTGTAAAAGTGGCAGATGAATGGCCATAATAGAGAGGGATGCTAGAATGTGCGGCCACAAGGCAGGCTGGAGAGGGGAAGAGACTAGGGTCACGAGCAGTATTAATCAAAACAAATGGGTTTCTGGGTCATAGGCAAAAGAAAAGATATGGCTCTCTGCTCTAAGTATTCAGTTTTATCCCACAGAGCTATTAGATACAACATATGCTACATCTCTCTGTGTATAAAACCAAAATTCCTTTAGAATAACTGGATAGTAATATTTTTTAGCTGTCAGAAACTACACTGTGTGACAAAAAAATCCACTGCATCCACAAATTTAGACACATGCCCAAAGGGTTTGTAAAAGATAGGAAGCAACAAATAGCTAATTTGAGACTCAAGCTGGGAAAACAAATCTCAGCACTTAATACTTGACAAGCTGTCCTACCTCAGATCTGGGCCTGGAAGCCCAGGGCCTGAGACAGTAGCAAAATACAAGTTCTAGACATAGAAATCCCTAAGAATCTAAGGTTTGCAGCCAGGGAGAGATTTGTAGTGTATCTTCAGATACAGAGGATCCAGGACAATGGAAGGTTGGCAACATTTTTCCAAAACAAAGTTCTAGTAAGAAGATAAGCCCCTGAAATTACAACTAATAATTGCTAACAGTTTTTTATCTGCTGTGCTAGCCTCTCCAGGAAACTGTGTACTAAATAAATCAAATGGTTACAAGTATAAAAAGGACAGCAATTTTTCTCCTATCTTGATTGTGTCTTAGAAATTAAGTTAGATACTACCATTTACTTAGGAATTTGAGGCTGTGCCTCCCCAAAATAAGAAGGTGAGAGCTCAGCACATGTTTTCTTCTAAATTACCCAGTGAAGTAAACAGTGGTGAAGTCAATGGGATGTATGTGTTACTCACTCACCATCTACCTATCGTCAATTGCTTTTAATGAATTTCATAGCTTTTAATACCTGCACAATCTCCCTAGGTCATATACTATAAGAACTTTTAAAAAATATCTTAAGAAACAACTAGCTTTCACTATTAGAACCTAGCTGCCTGTCCTGTCCAATTTGTATATAAAGTATCTCTCTAGTGAAAACTAACATTTCCCTCTATTTAGAGAGGAAGCACTGCATAGTACTGTGTGGATTTCTTTGAAAAGACAGAGTGCCATGTAAGTGCAACAAATCATTATCAAGGAAAAGTGGATTAGGTGCTTAACAGGATAGTCATATGTTTTTGCTGATGATCCAGGTCATGTCAATTCACAAGAGTAAATCACTTTGTATACTTCACTAATTTAGAATGAATGGCAGCTAGAAATCTCTAATGGACATTTGGTGCTGAAGGTCAAGCTGTATATTATTGTAAAGGCATGTTCTTTGAGATTTGCAATGAGGTTTGATGTATGGCCTTGATTCTGTTTTAATATACCTGTTTTTAAAATGACTACCTGCATTAATTTGCTTTATGAAAGGAAGAAATATACTCCAAGAGGTTTTGATGTGTTAATACTTAATCCTGCTAAACTGCCTTCATCCTTGATCTATAGTAAATGTGTGAGTTTTTTGCTCAGTGATGCCAAGAAATTCTTGGATGTAAAACCGGCAACCTCCAGTGCAGAGAAAGGTGAAAGAATACTTATCAGTGGATGATGCTATAAAAACCATACGTTTGTTGCCAGGTCTCTAATTAAATTACATTTTATTGCCTTTTTTGTGGATTTATTTCTCTTCTTTAAAGCTTTATCTTGCCTCATAAGCAAGATTTAAGATCTAAATGTAGCTGTCCTTCAACTGTTCTCCAGCTAAACATTCCCTACAATCACCAGCCTGTTAAAGCTTGAAAAAAATAAAATGGCACTGAAATAGAATACAGAGGTGCCATGAAATATAATGAATGACACAATAGAGTAGGGTTTTCAAAATAACAGCGCCTAGAATCTTAAATCCCCTCAAAAATCAGATTTTGGGACAGATGCAAAGACTATTGATATCTAAAGAATTGCTTACATGTGTGTGCCCAAGTGACACATAAGACTAGTTCAAACTCTGCCTCACAGCTTAGTCTTCAGGGCATCCATATACATCAATACTTTAATCTTTTCAATTCCCTAGGTATTTATAATTCTTATGGAGTACATGTCCAAGTTGCTTGATCTGAGAAACCGAGTGTCTGACACAGTAGCTTGAATGTGATCTCCTTGTTATGCCTCTCTCCCAGCTGCAATATCTGTGAAGCTCAATCTGTTTTATGTTCATGCCATGTTTTATACAACCTATCAACAATCAGATTAACAGAGGGCATAGGTGGTATCAGTCATGCTTTTTACTAACAACCACTAAAAATTCCAGCAATTTTCCACTGAACAAAAGACTTCCATCCAAAAGCCTTCATCACTGTGTGAAGCATCTGTTTTCTACATCCAGCTTGCTGGGATATACTGCATTTCAACCTAGAATGCATATTGGGTTAAAGTATGGAAAACCAGTAATATTTATCAGTCTGGAGAGAAAGAAGTAAGTTAGAGAACATTTGCCAAAAATATGAGGGAGATTCTTCATACTAAATGTTACAGTCTTTTACACAGACTTGATGTATAGTGGCTGAAAATGTCTGATGCTAATTGTTCTTTAAAGCAAATGCTACCAGCGTTATTATGGGAGGATGGTTTTAAATACTGCATAATGTAATAAGGAACGCATTTTAAATTGTATCAAAGAACTGAGTAATATCTGAGAAGCAAAGGGAAAATTCTGAAATAAACTTAGCATGTTTTCTACCAGCTTGACAGAGAAGTTCATTTGACTTCATTTGCTTCAGCAGAATCCTGCACACCACAAGGGTTCTACTATGACTGATGTTTTAATAATGTGAAGATGGCACCTAGTGTAGGCCATTCAATGAGGGACACTAATATCTATTTGGATCTGCTTTAACCAGTGACTGCCATGGGGGAGGATGGCAGCACGGGCAGCATTGTCAACCTTGTGCAATGTCAAGACAAGAAGAAATTCAGAAATATACCACATTCCTGGAAAGAAAAATACTGAGGACAAAAGTAACAACAGGAAACATTCTGTTAGCTTGGGTTGACCCAGTTGCAGGCTGATGCAAATGCTTTGGATTTAGGTATCAGAAGGAGAAATATACCATGCAAATGTTGTCATTTCAAGATGATAAGTTTTGTATTTTTCGCGGTTTGGTATATACTAGTGGACAGATTTAGAGTTTGACCTGAACACTGAATATATCTGGTTTCTACACTTCATGTTACCATACTTTCTAGTGATCAGGAAGAGTGGTATTCACAAATCACAGGTGTGGTGCTGAGACATTTATTAAGATATTCCTATGTTGTCTTAATTGCTGCACTGTGCAGGCTTTTGGAGGTCATTAAACAATAAGACTGTTGAAGTAAAAATCAGTACAGGAAACACTAATGGCCTAATTTAATTAAAAAAAAATCTCTTAGTTTGGACCATTAGAGTTGCACGCATTATTTTGTGCAAGGCAAGTAAGAGCCGCATTTGGACTAATTAATACTTTTGGGGATAGTCAGACTCATTTTAGAGGGTTGAGCATTATAGTAAAGAAGTAAAATGCTTCTAAAAAATAAAGGCCTTTCATTTTTTGATATAAAATACACAGAGACTCAATGAGCATGACCCTATTCAATAAAATACCATAATGCAGCAAAGAATAGTCAAGTACCATGACACCAGGCTTATTAGCTTTAAAACATAAATTAATCTGTTGTAAAATTAGGAACATATTATGGGACATATGAAGGATTGCAAAAACCCAGACATTCCAAATGTAAATCTAAAACCATTCAGGCTAGTGTGTTCCTAGCCTCACTAAATCAGGGAAAATGAGTTTTATGAACAAGCCACCAGATGGGAAAATGTTCAAATATCACAAAATGTTGATCAGATTTATTTGAAAAGCAAGCTGTAACCATATGCATACAAGAGTAAGCAAAATGGATTTTCAGATATGCAGTGACTGCTGTCAAGCTTGCAGCAGTATGAATTTAATGCTATATTGCTGTTTCTACTGTAGGCTTTCTTGATTTCACTTACCTATTTGCCAGCTAGTATGATTAATATTGATTCAGTTTTACAAGCAATTAAAATGGAACACATAAACAATCTTTCTACTGGCTTTTCACCAGGCAGTACCACATATTTAATGTTTGGACAGGAGGGGTCTCTGAGACATATTAATATTGCAGCATCCAAAGTACTTGGGCACAAAGATACAGATATCATGGCTTCTTTACATCATCAGTTCATCTGCTGGAGTCAGAAGAGGGTATATAAATAATTTTATCATCTAGATAATGGGCACAACTTTCTATTTTAGCTTTTTTAATGTTCTATTTGTTGAATTAAAAATGAAATCTGAACTAAAGATAAAAAGGGATTTAAATACGTAGTTCACTTCCATAGAAACAAGCCAAGTGATTCCTTTTTTGTTTCACATGTACTTTTCTTTCTATACCAATTTGGAATATGCAGTGTAATTTTTAATCTTCTGTAATTTTTTAAATTGTAAAATTTCAGAAGTCAATGTTCATTTTAGGTTACGCAATTAAGCAGTCCTTTTCATAATATAATTTTAAATGGTGGAAGTTAAGGTTATCCAAAAAATCATGTGATTTAAAAACATGTCCAATTGGGACTAAAATTGTCAGCTACCAAGGAAAATTTGTATTAGGTCCAGTGAGTATGGAGTACAAAATCATTCTCCTGAACTGTCATACTACTAGATTTGTGTGTTTTCTTACATCCTTATCAAGTCGTTGCTATTTTGATGACAGCCATTGCCAATGTTTTTGGGTTTTAATTTTTAGTTATCCGGATGTTATTACATTTTTAAAAGTTTCCTACATCCCTGACTTTGTTGAATCAAGGTTGTGTTGTTGCACTATGTTGAACTGGATTTTTAAAAACCAGCAAGTAGCTTATTAATAGCGCAATTGCTTTTAGTATGTGTCTTTTCCACTGGATCTGCATTGCTCCTGTGCCAGATTGCAATGCTGACCTCATGCAGGATCTTGAGTCCTTCAGCAGCAACTTCAGTCTCCAGGTAAGGCTGTGTTATGGCTGTCAGCAGCTCCTTTGTGTTATGTGAGATAGGCGGTAACTGAACACAGCCCCTATTGCCTTCTCATCCACCATCTATCAGCAGATGTTCAAGGTATAGCCCAACAACTAAATTCCTCTTCCAGCCTGCTAGTAGAGAAGTGGCTATGATTAGTGATTTGAAATAAGTATACAGAAAGAAGAGACAAAAAAGTAGAATTTTATGGTTGCTGGGAGAGGCTTTTCCTCTCTCTATTACAGAAAGGGAAACTGTTCCTAGTCCGCTGTCCTCCCTCAATAGACCAGTGATCTACATTAGTGTACAGAAACACACCCTTGAAATCCAAAATGAGAAGATTTCTCTGTCTTTCTTGGCCCATGCTGGCAGTCTTGTCAAACAGCTGTACAGCAAGAATTGACCAGTTCTGTGCGGTTTCATAGATTCACAGCATTCCCTGTGTTATAGTATAGTTATAGACTCTCATTGGAAGGAATTCCTTCCAGAGCTTGGACCTCGTGCTGGTGGCCAACAAAAGGGAGTAATGAATATTCACATTCCCTTTTGATGGCTGAGTGGGGGCCCTTTTGCTATTTTCTCCCTGCTTTCCGAGGCGTGCAGGTTGTGGCTTTTGGGAGAGCAGTTCTTCGGGGTTTTTTGGCTCTGCCTCGCCCTTCCCCCCCCCTAGGGCCGGGTGATTTGGGGGAGGGATTTTTTGTCTTTCTGTATCCTTCTGCCTTGGTTTCGTAGCACGGAGAAAACTCGGGTAGGGAGGCTGCTGCCATTTCTGCGCTTCTGCCCAGCTCAACGCCCCTTCTGTCAAGCGAAGATGGCAACGCGCCTGTCCTGCACCACGGGAGAACCGCGGCTGTGCAGCCGCTGCTTTCTCCTGCTTGCCTGTGCCTCCCTCCCACCGTCTCCTGCCTGCCTGTGCCTGGAGCTGCCATGAGGATGGGAATGCACCTGTCCTGCACCACGGAGAGGGGGGCACGCGTCGTCTTTCTGCCATCGATCCTGCGGGACTGAATCAAGGCTGCAGTGTCAGCCATCGGTAACTGCAGCTGTTCTCGGCCCAGCGGCGGCGAGAGAGAGGGGCGCAGCCGGCCGAGGCGAGACATCGCCACCTGCTGTCTCTAAATATAACTGCATCCTCAGGGCATCAAAGTTTTTTTTCTTTTGTTCAAAGGGTTTATTACCAACTGTTTGGTCCGTTTCCAGATAGATAGAAAGATAGATAGATAGATAGATAGATAGATAGATAGATAGATAGATAGATAGATAGATAGATGGATGTTAAGAACAGTCATCGTTTTCTATATATTTTTCTAATTAAAGTTTTGTTCTAAATTTAAAGAGAGGGGCTATTTCTTTTTTTTTTTTTGTCTGGTCTTCTTGGGGGAAGAAGGCTTTTCCTTTTCTCTCTCTCGGCCAACATAGCTATCTTAGTTCCCCTCCGAACTAAGACACCCTGCTACAATTACCACTTTGTTGATGAGAATAACCCTACTGGTCGTTCACTTTTAAGGAAAATTTGCATCCTAATACAACAAAAACTCTGCTGCAAAGTCAGAAGAGGTTCAAGGCGATTAACTTCATTGTGTACTCCCAGCTGGTTGCAGATGTATGCTGCTGAGTTATCACAGAGTACCTGAGGTTATTGGGAAAACTTTGCTTTATCTGGTGTCAATTTCCTACTGACTGTTTATAACTAAGAGGTGTTGTTGCACTGCTTTGCTCAGACAATCGACTTCTAAATGTACAATTCATTTTACAAGAAACAGGAAAATCATGAGTGCAATAACATAGTCTACAGAGCAGAGATACATGGTTTACTCTGCCATGACTAACTCTTAGAATTTTATTCCAAGGATTAGCATATAGAATCATAGAATCATTAAAGTTGAAAATGTGTCATTGAGTCCAATTTTTGACCAAACATCAACATGCCAACTAAACTATAGCTCTAACTGTCACATTCATTTGTTCCTAGCAAGAAGGAGTGTTTTTAGAATTAACTTTAAATTGGAATATATTGATCAGAGAGAAAAAGTTGAAAGGTTTACCTTGAACTTTCAAATTCTGAGAGGAAAAAAATGCTTTTCCACCTCCATATTTTTTATGTCTTTTCTTTAAGGTGTATTTTAAATATCTTGGAATTCTCTTTTTTATTTATTTTCTTAAAGAAAAAAAAATTTAACCTAAGAGGGCATAAATCAGAGGGCATTTTTTTCTGTGGAGTTCACGGGATGTTTCAGTGGCATGATATGTGCGTTCATTTATCCTACAAAACCAACAAAGTTGTTTATATGCATGGGCACAGTGCAGGGGGATGATAGTCAAAGCTTTAAAACCAAATTCTTACAAAATCAGCAGGGAGAAATTAAATCCAGATTTCAATACTATTACTTGGCTACTAGAGTCCCTATAAGGGACTCTTTAAGGAGGTCACAAATACTAAGATAATTGCATGATATTATATACTAAGATAAGTGTAAAATATGCGCTCTGAGTGCACCGTCATTGCCTCCTATGGAGTTTCTTCAATTTCAATCTATTTTACATTAGACAATTGGGGCATAACACAGAAAGTCAATTTGTTACAACATATGGGAAACAGAAGAAGGCAGAAGTAGGAGAAGCCAGAACTTCAGGTTATTCCCTGACTGCTTTTTTTGTCACCATTAAATAAAGAAGAGTGACATACTGTCATTCTCCAGGTAGAAATTAATATAACCTGTGACATGGGTTTATTGCTATTGAAGTGTATGTGAAACCTTGATGGGATTTTTCGGAAGGACACAGGCATATGATGCTCTGGTCATACTGCCAGAAGCTGGAGATATTGAGACACTTTTTTTTTTTTTTTAATTTTTCCTGTAAGGTCAATCCCTCTGAGATTACTCTTCCATCTGGTTGTACGTCTGCCTCATTCCCTGGCTCTGCACTAAGTCAGCTGTTGGCAATTCTAACATGACAAAAACCCTCTTAAGTCATCAAAGTCCCAAACTTGCCTTCTGGTACAGATAAAAAAGCAGAGATTAGTCACAAACTCAGCTTCTGTTTTCCAAAGAGGAAAGTAAGCTGACAACAAAGCTCATTCATATCTGCCTTAAAAGTTTTGGATATTCTTTGCCTTATTAAGTAATCACCATTTCAAGCCTCTGAAATCCCAGACTAAAAGACTGATTAGATATTAACCTGACTGTGCTGTTTGCTCTAATTTAGATTTATGACTATGTCACTTTAAGGAATGAATGTCTCATATCAGACACAGAAGTATTCTGTTTCTACTTCCTATGGAGTACAATGTTTTATTCACTGGCAAAATTCCCAGACCTTCAATATGATGGGAATAAATTATGTACATTTATATGGCACGTTTGTGAATTCTTAATTAGGGAATGGCAACCATACTCTGAAAAGATGCATTTTATGCAGGGAGAAAAAGAATAAATCCATTAGCTCCTATAAACTGCAACATTTAGCAGGAATGATAGATTTATGCTTGCTTTTAATTTTCGTCCATTGTGCTAAAAAGCCCTTTAACCTTTGGGTATCGATTAGGAGCAAAGAGCGAGTAAGTTCTCGTTGCTTTAGAGGTAAACTTTTCATTTTGACAATATTAGTGAAATGTATCTAAGCTTGTTGAGCCAAAAAAGCAAAACCACAAACAAACAAACAAGCAAACAACAACAACAAAAGTAATATAATAAAGCACAGTTCCAGTCAAGGCAGAGGTTAAATATTTTGTGGCCTTATACAATTCCTTTTATACTGCACAGATAATTAATTTATCAAACTAAACAAACAACTCATGAGTGTTATTTCTGATGTTACAGAGAGAGAAGAAAAATATTTCACCCTGCTCTGCTAATATTACAGAGCACACATAATCTTAAAATTTCAGTTATATTTACCACTATCAAAAGAAAAACGTGCATCATGGTTGCAAGTCAGTGAAAGCATCTGAACTTAATTATAGAAGAATTCAAACACCTATTGACAGTTGTTTAATACGTCTTAGCTGGTGTATATTTTGGCAGAAATTTTAGTAGTAGATGTTTGTATATTCATGTAACTATATAAAGGAGATATAAAAGAACATAAAACCCAAGAAGAACGGAAGCTCTTTATTGTCAGGATACTGCTGACAAACGAAAACTCCCCAGTCACTATATATTGAAAAGCCAGAAAAAAATAAGCTATATTGTTTCAAAGGGCCTTGTCATTGTCATCTTCTTGCCCCTTTATGTGGTCAGCCCAAGCTGGAACATGACTGAATCTGAGAAACTAAGCACCTCAAGCAAAATCTGGATTGAGAGTGCAGGTCCATGAACATGAGAAGTCTGCCTTCTGTTTGAATGTGAGTTAAAAACATGTAAGTGGAAAGTTGTTACATGATGTAGCGAACTGTTGCTTGTACCTTGCTACAACAGTTATTGACATTTGATTGTGCAGCTGCTGCATGGTACTGCTGGGAGGGAATCACAAGGGCAGATATGAAAGAAGTTATAAAATTTCTGGTGTGGATCACTTCCTTGATTCCCAAGGCAAGAGCCAAACTTGGAAATGATATCCTTCAGCCAAGACATGAGCATCAAGCCTTATATTACTTTGGAAGGCTCTTCCCAACCCCTTCCCACCGCAGCTCCAGACTCTCCAACTCAGCCCTAGCCATAAATCTTGGTTAGGGTCCCTGCTTTCTCCAAAGATTAATTATTCCTTGGAGGATAACCTGAATATCAGCCTTGGCTGGTCTGGGAAAATGCTTCCCAGACCCACTATGACAACAGGTATGAAAATTTTGTTTTTCTCAGCCATAATTCAAATATATCACACAGCTGAGGAACCCATACCTTCACTACTAAAAATCAGCACAGAGAGTTTCTATGCCATTTCAATTCCCTTGAGAGTCCATTTCAAGCTCTACTCCAGTTTTGCCCTCAGCTTTCTTTGTCTCCCAAATCTAATTCTAGTCAAATCTGTGTACAAAGGACTATTTAGGTGTTAAATTTTGAAAAACAGATTTAATGGTCACTACCTTATAGAGGACTTTATAACTGTTTTCTTTCCCTTTCCATCCTCATTCTAAGTTGCCATACATGTTTATTTTTTTGTTCTGCAAGACTGATATTACTCAGTGAAAAACACACTGCAGGCTTCTCTGCAGGCTGCAAGTAAACCATAAATATACAGTTCATCTAAGTGTTTGAAGAAAAATATATATACATGGAAATATGCTACTGTTGCACTGCACTTTATTGCTAATGTAGGTCATTGTATGTCATTATTAAGATGGAATGAAAATAAAGTTTTTTCAAAATGTGGTGATTGAAGTGATTGGGTGGTGATGAAGCCCACTGTTTCTAAGGTAGAGGAAATCTTTGCTGCTTGACATTTCAGGGTACAAAATTGCTGGACTGTTTCTTAATTGGAAAACTGAGAAGTCTGATTAATGTATGTAGAAAACATATAGAGTGGTGATGCAAAAATTGTTTTGCCTTTTAAAGCTCACTTTATAATTTAGGATTCCATTTATTATCCTAAAATTAATGGAGTGAAGGTGACTGACCAGCCACCTCCTCTCCACAGGGAGATAAATATGTGCAATTCAATAATATTTGTGCAAATTACATGGAAATTAAAGAACACCAAAAAATTATTAAGGTGCTTTAAGGGCAGACAAATGAAGAATTATTAAGACAAAATGCATGTAAAGCTTTGCAAAATGGTGATTTAGACTGAAATATCTTAAGTGTTTATGTATTAGGAGGGCATAACTGTCAAATGAAAGCATGGATTTGTGTTAACAATCACTAAAAAGAGAATAATTAAGTGCCAGGACAAAAGTGATATAAGTGAAAAGCAAAGTGACAGAAGTAAAATTAGGCTAAATGTTCAAAGGAAAAATATAAAGAACAGTGCTGTATAAACGATGTAGTGAAACTTACACAAAATGAAACTTGGTTTGAAAAAAGAGGCAAGTTTGGAAGTGAAATTATAGGGAACACTCTCCCGTGGCAGGGGGCTGGGCTAGACTGAGATTACTGTTCTTCAAGAGTTTTAGAACTAAAATTTTTTTTTAGGAAATGTAAAGCAAAATGAAAACCAGGAATGAAAGAGGGATAGTAAAAAGAGTGAAAAGGACATTGTTCATCTACAAACCCACACATGTTCAACAAAGGGGCAAGTAGCATAAAATGCCCAGAAAACAAAAGCTGTCCTGTCAGCTTTCAGCTATACTAATGAAATAGATAAAGCACACTGTATTAAAACATAAGTTTAATTTATTGGGGTAGTGTTTAGTGGATGGGATAAATGCATGCGGGACTTGCTGTTAGCTCTGTTTTGAGATGTTTCAGCTTGCACAGGACTTGCTTCATACAATACCACAACTGCTGCTAGAGCTTCTCTCACTGGAAAACATAGATCCACTTTCTCAAACGTGGTACATTTGCACAAACACATGGGCAATGGCTCACTTTTTAGACATACTAACAACTGTTTATTGTTGTGTCCTTTTTCACAAATAATTTATTTTAGAAATATTATAAAAATTCTCGTGTTTTGCTTTTCAGGTAAAGGGGACAAGATGAACACTATGTAGCACCTATCTAGATGCAAATTGTCAAAAGGAGCCAAGCAAAGAAGTCACATCTTTGCATTTTGAAGATACTGCAATGGTATATAAGAACACATCAGAATGGTATTTGTAAGTTAGTGACTCATGCACTAAGTACCAATAAACAAAAGAAAACAAAACAACAACATTCATAATATGACTGCTTCAATATATTTAGGTTTTCTCTGATTCTTAAAAGTACGGTCAATATTTCAAGTAAGGGTGAAGAACTGGATAAAATGTTTTCCTTTTGGAAATGTTGGCCCGTGTGTACCAAACTTTCAGAGACATTAGTTTATCTTTGTTTTAGGTCACAGAGCTCATCTGTGGCTGCTGCTTATGCAAACAGAAGTGACACAGAGCTGGGAACTGCAAATAAATGTCACAAGTGACCTTATCTTGGAGGCTCTGAGCACAACTTAGAGTGTAAGTTAGGTCTCACAACTTATTAATCTCTGTTCTCTGTGCATGCACCACAAGTCCAGTGATTCAGACATTTTGTGTGATGCTGTAGGTAAGAACTATCCAAGTTTTGAGGAGTTACCTGTGTCTGTTGGGGTTCTTTAAAGCTGTGAACTAGGTCATGAATCCTGTGAGACCACTGTGTAACAAAACACTGGTCAGAAAGCAAGATATGCTGGAGTCAGTGGAAAACAGTGTAACCCTTTAAAAACAAAAAAAACCCATATGCACAAAGTATTTACCTTGGTAATTCAGATATCAACCTGTGTGAAAACAACAGGAATAAGTGATCTGCTGATTCTCTTGCATGTTAAAGTATCATGATTCATTCCTAGAACATGTTCAATTATTCATCACTGATGTGAACTCCAATTTTAAAAGTGATTAATCAGTGAGACATAAAATCATACTAACTTTGAATTCAGCTTAAAAATAATTTAAGTTCTCTTGAAAAATTGACAAAAGTTATGTAGTGGTCTCACATCAGATATTCATTACTGTTTTCCTTATTCTTTATTGTTTTTATTGATGCTTTAATGTTTCTGAGTTTTACTATGTCTTGTAACTTTTCTCCTGTTGTAAAATGTCAAGAGCATATTTATTAAAGATGTAAAAATAAACATGAAAAATTTCAAGAGGCCTGGATTTTGATGAAGTGCAAAATGAATTAAAAAGTTACTAGAAAGATGTAGCTCAGTTTTTTCTGAACTAAATTATCCTCTATCTAAGGAATAAAGTTTATGTAAGACCTGTTCTACAGTTGTTGTTGCATATCTTACTATATTATGCACATCACCCAGGCTGGTATGAAAGAATCATTACAAAGTATCAACCTCAGTGTTAAATAATAGAATAATAAAATGGTTTGGGTTCAAAGGGTTTAAAGATCACCTAGTTACAACCCCTCTATCACAGCCAGGAACACTTTCCACTAGACCAGATTGCTCAAAGCCCCGTCCAAGCTGTCCTGGAACATTTCTGGAGATGGGGCAACCACACCTTTCCTGGGCAACCTGTTCTAGCACCTCACCACCCCCACACTAAAGAATTTCTTCCTCATATCCAGTTTAAACCAGCCCTCTTTCAGTTTAAAGGTATCACCCCTGGTCCATCCCTACATGTCTTTGTAAAAAGTCCCTCTCTGGCTTTCTCGGAGGCCCCCCTCAAGTCCTGGAAGGCTGCTATAAAGTCTCCCTGGACTCTTTCCTTCCAGATTGAATAACCCCAACAACTCTCTCCTCTTGTCTTCATAGGAGAGGTGCTCCAGTCCTCTCATCATCTTCGTGGTCCTCCTGTGGACTCATTCTAGATGATCTTACTGATTGTGAAGCCTGTTGTTGATGCAATTATCTTTACCCAGTGGCATTTACTATTTCATTTCTAGTACTTTATGAAATGAGATGAAAACACATTTTTCATGTTTCTACTTCATTCTTGTTTTACTTTGTAAGGAGTCCAAGTTCCCTTCCCCTTGAACTGCAAAATTTTGTCACTGACCTCAAGGAGGCCTGAATAACTATGTACATGGAAAAAATCTTACATAATTGAAGACAAGCAAGCATAACTGAAGGTATAAAAATTGCTTTCTAATGTATAGAATAAAAAAAACCCTAATGAAATCTTTGTTACAAATGTTTTGAGCTAGCTATCAATAGAATGTTCTAATTAATTCTTAACCAAAACATTTAGAAACTTTTTCTACAGTCCTCTTAGATTCTTTATTTTTAATAAAAACCATAAAAATTAAAATGTTGAAGTTCATAATTTATTTAGTGCATTATTTTGATTATAATTAAACTACTTTGCAGCAAAAAATTTGTCAGGTAGAAATATGAAACCTCAGCTAATGGAATAGCACAAGTGTCTTCAAAGACAAAACTTGACATATTTTAGTCTTTGCAATATTTCGAGACTCAGAATTTTGTATTCTTGTAGCAGTCATTAGGAATGGACAGGCTCGTTTCATTGATTGCACTGTGAGAACACTGTTCAGGTTCAGATGGAGCAGAAAGGTTAGTGGAGTATCTGTTAAATGCTTCATTGGTCTGTGACAAATCTCCAGTCATGCTCTTATCACAGCTGATGAATTTAATTTTTAAAAGGTGCTAAAATTGAGTACATCCTGGTACTTTTCAGGGATGTAGAAGCAATTGAATATACACAAAATGATAATTTAGATAATAGCAATCTCCCTGCTTTTATATGGAAATTATTATCATACAGAATCAGTCAGTAAAGAATTCTCAGATTATCCTACAAAAACTTTATGTTCAAGATATTTTTCTTTGGTTTTAAAGGATGAAACTCTGCCAGTTAATAGTTCTGTGTATATTCTGGGCTGTGGTAGCCAAGTCAGATGTTGTAAGTGAATGTCACAAAATGAGAAACTAATAGCAGAAATTAACCAGTTGTGAAATATGGACAGGAATGCCTAGTCACTTTTACTTTCAATATTTGCCCAATCATTTTAAATTATCTTTTCCACATATATTAGTATTATTACTTTCACTGGATTTCAGGAAACACATCTTCATTTGCTATTATCAGTTTTACTTGTTTTACTTCTGTGCAGATCTTTTGCTCTACAACTTCTGATTGCAATGAGAAAAACTTTCAGGATGCTTTTTTTTTGTTTTGTTTTGCCAGAAATTATACATAAAAAATTATGAATCAGTAAGTCATAAAAAGTAACTAGATTATTTTATTTGACATTAACTAACATTGAAACCATATTATGGGCTATTACTTGACTGACTTAACAAAATGAAAAGAGCATTGGATGTAAACAAATTTATAAAATCAGTAATTATTTGAAAACAGTGTAGTTGGTGGGTTTGTTTGCATTTATTAAATACTTCCATGCAGATCTAGTTCTGCCTGTAACTTTCATCCCCAAGGGACTGAATTTCCAAAATCCCTTAAATATCCAACTGGAATACATGTTCTAAAGTGGATTTGCATAAAGTGGTGAGGAGAGAGTTTAAGTTCAATGTAAATCGGAAAAATATTTCACTATTCCCACTGCACCTCTGTAAGGAAATCCACCTAACGTTCTAAGCTTTGTGAAGTGTTTTGTGTTTGTTTAAATGCCAGCGGTAAGTATGTGATTACAGTAGGATTCTCTGAGTTTTAAGGTCATTTTAAAGTGTTATGTACAATTACAGAAAAAAAAAACCTATAAAGCTTCTGTATGATTAATCAAAATCAATGAAAGGGCATTTATCTATAGCATTCTGCCAATAAAGTGGAAATTTCTTTCTAGGCAAAGATTTGAACCCACCTCCAAAATCAATGGGACCAAACATCAAGGGAGATATGGAGCTGATATATCTCTGTAAAATCTACTAATATCAATGAAACTAAGACAAACACCAAAGAAACTAGTGATCTCTCTGGCCTCTTTAAAGATATGTACACATAAGTTCTCACCTAAACAGGAATTTAAATTGCAATTGAAGATTTTCTATCCAAAATTTTTTTGTCTTGTTTATCCTCTCACTGCGTTTGATGATACCCAGCCTTGGTTATTTGCTGAAAGGTGTGACTAAAACGTAATACTGATCATCGTTTATGTACCCCTGCATATTAGAATATGATGCAAATAAAGGCCTGTTGACTGATCTGAGAAAGGAGAAGTATCAATTTGGATGTAATGTTTGCTTCTATATAATAGTCACAGATAAAATGTTAAAAATTCTGTAACTTCTAATTACATTGACAACACCACATTTCTTTAACCTGAGAAAACTTAATTTTGAAAGAAGATTTTTAACACTGCCATAGAAGAAAATATGTGATGGGAATGTTATTTACTGGGTTTTGTGCAACCTTGAGTTCTAAGAGACATGATGAGATGAGCTACCATGAAGACTTTGGATTGAATTTTGGCATGTGTTATTGATGGCAAATCAATAAAAAGCACAAAACATTCAGTTGACTAAGCAATTGACATTTTACAAGGGTCCAAACATAGTTTTGTTACAACCACCATTAGTCCTATATGACACTAAAAAAGTTCGTGTTTGAGACCAAACTATGAACAAAATAAAAGTCCACAGAACACTTCATTAAAAAAAACAAAAAAAACCAAAAAAAAAACAGAAATCAAGTTTACAAAGAGCAACATGGGAAGAGTTCTGGGATTATGTACCATTATAAAATGTAAGATCTGGAGATTTAATGTGAACATGGAACCAACAGAAAAAAAATCCAGTCCAAATCAGCTTAAGAAAATTCTCAATAATAGAAGAAAACATGCTTTTACTTTTATGATGTGACTAGGTAAGAGGAAGAGGGAGCTGATGTCATCAACTGGCTGCAATTCTGTAATGTGCTACAAAGTACCTCAAGCAACATGGATTACACTTTATAGCAAAAATGTTTAGCAAAAAGCATAAATTTAATTTAATCAAAGCACATCATGAGTAGTTCAATGTAAAAGAGATACTGCTAAATGAGAGGGATAACATCAGAGTAGCCTGGTTTATTGGATGCTTGCCTGAGAGTAGAAGAATCTAGGATTCCTCTTCCTGATTTAAGGATTACTTAAGAAAGTAGTGATTAAATGTCAAAGCACTCTAGTTCTTTCCTTTCAACTTCCAGGAAATTACTAATTTGATACAAAAGTTCGACTTAGCTTAATTGTTCAGTTATTTGTTTTCTTAGTTTCCACCAAGTATTTTGCAAATGTTCTTAACAGTAATCCTTTTTTCTTTGCAAACTTGTTAATTTCTTTTTTTTTTAATAGAAACTAACGATGATTAAAGGCCAGTTGGCCTAGTAATTTTAAGCAATATCTCCAAATAAAATTTAATATTCTATTTAAAATAGTAATTTTAAAACTGTGGATTTCATAGCTGAAGAACTATTTTCTATGCTGAAAAAACCTAGTTTAGAAAATGATCAGAAAATGCTTGGAAAATATATTCAAACAAAACCGAAATACATACAGTCTGAGACAGAGATGGAAAGATAATACTTATCACTGTAAATTCAATCTGTCATGATAGTGGATGGTTGGTTATGATCTCTTTTTCACTAGGAAAATCTTCTCTTAAAAATAATTTCTCAAATTCATGCAGGTTTTCAGGAAGCTGAGTTTGAATAATCAAAATAATTAGTAAGAATAGAGGGGAAGTAAATTAATAATTTGAACTGATTTTCTATTCACAAACACTGTCTGATATATAATCAGGAAAAAAAGATTTTTAGAAGAAAAGTAAGCTAATTTTTAGAAAATTAAACAAAAAGTCCCAAAATATTTTCTTAGTTATTCTTAAGGAACAGGCATAACATGTGGGGGTAATAAAACATATATCATAGAAGTAATGTAGGCTTATCAATTGACTATCATTTTATTCTTAAATTTCTGCTTAGAATTCCACAACACCATCAAGCACAGGATCATAAGGGTGTAAAAAATGTGAATTCTGTAGTCCTGATTTCCTAATCTATACAGATAACTTTTTGCAGACTCAGACTCAAGTGACACATATGTCCTTGTGGCAGCAAAGTAACTCAGGTCATAAAAAGGATCCTGGCTTTCTGTCTTTCCTGTCAATCTCATAGATTTCTTCACAAGTGTTCAGCAAGGCATAGATGTGATCAAAATTGTCTTTGCTAAGAGCAGTTAATGCAAGTTTGATAATAAGGGTCTGTATTCATTTGAATTTGGTTTGTTGGTTAGTTGTGGTTTGTTTAAAACACTAATGCTGGAAAAAATACTTTAAAATAAATACTAGGAACCCGACATATTTTTCTATAGCAGGGGATAAGAAATAATTTTTCTATTCCATAATATCAGATTGTTAAAAGTGTAATTCTTTTTAATACGATGCTCGACATGGATATTCAATCATATCTTCCTCATATATAAGGAGAAATTGTACATCACACACATTTGCCCCATTTCCACATTTCTAAGAATGCAGAATTAATAATAGTATAAATCTCTAAATAGTGAAATTTCCCTTTATGTAGAAAATACATAGTTTTTTGCAATACTTACAGCCCAACAGTAGCATTTTAAAAGATATTTGCATCGCCTCATGAAGGAGACTGGCATGGAAAGATATTTTTGAAAGTTTCTGGTTTGGTTAGTTATATTGAATAGCCCACCTGATATCTAACTTCCTCTGTTAGATCATGGAATCATAAAATGCTTTGAGTTCAAAGGGATCTTAAATATCATCTAGTTCCAACCTCCCTGCCATGAGCAGGGATACCTTCCACTGGACCAGATTGCTCAATGTCCCATTCAGCCTGGCCTGGGACAACCACAGCTTCTCTGGGAAATCTCTTCCTGTGCCTCACTACCCTCACATTAAAGAATTTCTTCCTCGTATCTGATCCAAACTGACTCTCAGTTTAAAACCATCACCACTTGTCCATCACTACATGCCCTTGTAAAATGTCCCACTTCAGCTTTCTTTGACAGTCCCCTTCAGATACAGGAAGGCTGCTACAGGGTTTCCCTGGACTCTTGCGTTCTCCAGGCTGAACAACTCCAACCCTCTCAACTTGTCCTTATGGGAGAGGTGCTCCAACCTTCTGATCATCTTCATGACCCTTCTCTGGACCCACTCAAAAAAGTCTGTCATGTACTGAGGGCCCCAAAGCTGGATGCAGCACTCCAGAGGGGGTCTCACCAAAAGGGAGTAGGGGGGCAAAACCTCCTCCCTCAACCTGCTGCCCACAGTGCTTTTGATGCAGGCCATGATATATTTGGCTTTCTGGGCTGCACGTGCACATTGCCCTCTCATGTTGAGCTTCTCATCAATCAACACCTCCACTATATTAATTACTAATAATGCAACAGTTATTATCTTTCATATTTCAAAGTACACATATCAGCATAGTGTATGCTTAAAATAAACCAACTTTAACAAAGTCCCTGTGCTCTTTTCTGCATATATGTAAGCGGCACTTTATCAGGGAATAGAATTTCAACAATTTCATCAAATCCTTTCCTGCCTAAAGCTTTTTACCTACCTAACATGTATGTCATTCAAAGACACTTAGGCCTCTGAACTACAGGCAGGGGTTGCAAAGAAACCTCAATGGAAAAAAATGTAGAAAGTAATTTTCTGTCTTGCTATGGAGTATTTGCACTCTTAACTGGTATTTACCGCTAAATCAGCCTGTGCAATGCTTGTTCCAATGACTCAATGTATCATTTGGACAGAACTCCCAGTAGCATGCTAAATATATCCAGCTCTTCAATAGAACTTTTGAAATTTACTGTTCACCAAGCCAGTGCTGTAACATATTGCCAGCAGTGAGAACAGCATGTGTTACTGGAAGGTTAACTAGTCTTCAACTTCAGCCTCTGCACTATGGATGATATTGGCAAAGTGTGTTAAGGTCAAATGCCTTTCTTAAAACCGTATTTGAAAATGCTTATGATGGCACAGGTCTTTAAGATATAGCTATACATCTGTGCACTTACAGCTAGGCAATGTGGTAGCAAGACAGGAACTGAAAATGAGTGCTGCAGCATAAAATAGCTGTTAAAACCAGGAGAGAAATTTTTTTTTTAGTTTGATGTGTTTATTATAAATTTGGTGTGACATTGATATCTTTGCTTTGAATGTTTGACTAAATCTTTTAAGTGTGTGAGTTTTTTTGATTGATGAAAAAATAGGGGATGCTATTCTTGTTATTCACTGTTCTGTCTTTACAGAAGGCAGATTAATTTGTAAGTAGGATCATTATAGCATATTTCTCTAGCTAGCACTTCAGAAAGTTAGTCTTGCAAAAGTTTGGGACAACATGCCAAGGTAGAACTATCCAAGTCAGTGGTCATTTGAAGTGTCTGAATCTCTTCTCTTACAGAAATGTTTAGGCACTTGTGGCTGGTATTGTGTTTTCCCCCTTACATACAGTGTTTCTCTTAGCCAGGAAACGCTTATCGACCACACTTTGCAACATTTCTGGAGCTTTTTTTTTTTTTAATATATGTAAGGGAAAAAGGAAAAAGGAGGCAACAGTAATTAATATATGAAATAGTATGTGCTATGTCACTTGAGGATTTCTGTCACTGTCAGAACTCTGAATTTATTATAATCCCTTCAAAGATAATTTTAGCATGCATTGTGCCTCCTACAAAAAAAAAAATATTAAATGGTGTGTTTCCACCCACTAGATCATCAGCAAGTACCTCAAAAGAGCTTGTTTCTGTCAGAGACTGTTAAGAGTCAAGTTCTTATTTGTGAAGTATCGTATAATAGTATACCACAGAGGAACAAAATGCTGCAAGATCTGTGGGAAAACTCTAAGTTACTGGGAAAGGTCCTTCTAAGCACATACGAGAGAAAAAATGTACATTGCTTTCTCCTTCGTGTAGAATAACTGTGTAACTCAGTACAACACTAAACATGTACGTGAGTGCAACAGCAGAAAATACAACAGGGTTATTGTGTCAAAGACAGATTCAACCCACTTTAAGGGTGTGAATGTATCTGATTCTTTGTATAAACTTCTGGTTTTTGCATCCATAATTTACACAAACAGGTACTTGCTGCTTTCAGTACAGAGCTGATAGTCATGCTAGAAGAAAAACTCTTCATCTAGAAGGATAAATACTCGTGTATCTATTTTGTTCTTTATAATCAAGAAGGAGTTTGGTCTGCCCATATTCCAAACTGATTGAAAAGGTGTATGGTGGTTATGAACAAAGAAGCTGCTGAACACTACTGAGTTTCTACCAGCCCTGTGCAATCACCCCTTAGGGTGACCAGACTTTTGTGGATTGATCTGGTCTAAATCAGCTGAAAAGTCATTGCAGAATTCACCTTATTTATAAAAGTTGCAAGAAAACTTAACTTTCAGAGACCAAAATTCAATCTGCCATTCCTATTTTATATGTATGTGATATTTCATATTTTAAAATATTTGTAAAGTCTCACAGAAGGAGAAAGCATTTAGGTTGGACTGGCAGATGTGAAGAAACTGTAACAATATCAATTCTCATGCCTATAGACATGTCATTACATAGCACTTTTCAAAGTGTGATAAGATGTTCTGAACAATTACATAGGGGTTTTTTTATAACATGATCAGATAAAACAGAATTGCAGACAGAATCTGGTACGGTGTGTTTTATATCCCATTCTCCGAAATGCTGCTTTTGACAACTGTACTGCATGTTTAAAGAATGATGATTTAGTGTTGGTCTTTGACTTTGCTTTTATTGGAACCATATGAAAATTGTAAGGACTTAATTTATTTTATAGAAGTACAAAATAGCCAGGTCACATTACAACTTTCTGAAATGTAATTGTGAATTTACAAGGACTACATTCATTAGGAAACCACCATTTCCTTATTTTCTTTTGGCAACCTTGCAATATCCCAGCCCTCAAAAAGTGGTTTTTTTTGGGTTTTTTTTTGTGGGCTTTTCCTGTCTTTTAAGTGTTTTGCAGGTTCTGATTCTGTAAAACACTCCATCATTCCTTCATGAACTTCCAGAAGTTTAGGATTTTATTTGGAAGTCTCCTTTTCAAGCAGCATTTACTCTTTGCCTATTCTGTATTATAAAAAGCTGACATTATCAGAGCCTACGGTGGTGTGATTGCAGGCAGGAGCTGTTTAATACTGAAGTCTGAAAGCAAAGACGTCTTTAGATCTCATATTGCCTCATATGTGACCAGGGATAAGGTATTTTTTAGCAGGGATTTGCATTAATAAAAATTAAAGCTTTAGGATTTCACTTCAAAGGGAAATGTCAATGAAAGCATATCCTCTCTTAGCTGCATTGGTGGCAGAATATTAACATCACTAATGTAAAAGTTTATATAGCCAGAGGCTGCAGTCTCTCTCAGTAAAGAAAAAATAATTCTTAGACCACATCAGAAGAGTGTAGCACTTAAAATACACAGAAATGAGGAGTGTCTTTTTTTCAGGGGCAGTAGGCACACAGAGTTCACTCATTTTCAACTAGAATATACATTATTAAAAAAAGTTTAATTTTTAATGTATTAATTCCAGACAGGCATTTACATAGAAATAAATATATTAGTAATTGTGTGCTAACTTTTTCGAGATTTACTGGTGCTAAGTATTATTTTGTGATACAGTCACTGATTTCAGAAAAACAACTCTATAGGGCAAGTTGCTGCTTAAAGAACAGAAAAATCTGTGTGAAGTATTGCTTATCAAATACAATTACACAGTAAAATGGATAATTTCATTGATACTAGTCCATAAGAACATCCAATTTGCAAATAGTGAAGAGATTTTTGAATGCAGAAAGTCCTTTTTAGTTGAAAGGAGGAAAAATGAATTATCAATTTTTTGGAATAAAGCACGAGGAGAAGATGTGTATTTGCGTTCTTACTGTCTCAAATAATTAAGGGATTTCAATTCCTTTATTGTAAGTAATATAAGCAAATAAAGCTATAATTCACTCACTCAATGAGAAGTTCAGTAACATAAATTGTCAGCCAGGCATTGCTCAAACATTTAAAGCATTCATTAGTCTTCCCAAATGCTGAAAATTGTTATTAAAAAAGCCTGATGTTTAAGGAGTATCAGGTGGAGATTTTGTATACCTATTCAGTAGGGTTTGATAGAGCTGCTGATTTTCTTTTTTTAATATTGGTTGCTTTCTGTTCCTGGGAGGATTTGGCTGTGATTAAGGGTTGCATGAAGAATATATAATATTAAATGGGATAGAAACTGCAAGTTGGCGGACTAATCCACTGACCTGTAGAAAACACCGTTTTCCAAAAGATGTTATGTGTGAGGCTTTCTAGGCTCTTCTAAGTGGTTTTAAAGAATCACTTCCACAGTTATACTTCAATGAACCAGAAGATGCTGTTGCCTGATTGCATCAGTTTCTTTTCCAAGATCTGATGTTGAGGCCCAAAAAAAGAACAGAGGATTTTAATAGCATTTCAGTTGCTTGTGTCCAAAATTAGGATTAAAAAGCCTTGCCCAACAACCACTGAGAAAGACCTACATTTTATTTCATTTTTATCACTGAAGTTTCTTAGTTTCCTATGGCCTTTTAGAATCTTATTATCTTCCAAGATTAGTGTTTTATTGAATAGCCAAAGCAACATCTCGTGCCTGAAGTATAACAGTGTTCACATATTCCTCCAAACAAATGAAGAAAAATGACAACGCTACATTTGTGATTTACCTGGCCCTCTTCTTTATACTGATTTAATCACTCAGTCAGCTATTAGGAAAATCTGACTTTGTTGTTCTTCTCCCCTGAGAGGATTTGGTCTAGTAATTATAGAATATGTGAACCACAGTGAAAAGAGTGATTGACAGACAAAACTCACCACTTCTAGAAAAGCTTTCTAAGCAGCATGACAGAGATTCAGAGCCCCTTTGGGCACTAGAATTTATTAATTTGTTTGTTTATTTATTTATTTTTAAATAATTTGTCGCAACTGCAGCAGGAGAGATCCTGATTTCTGTGTAAATTATTTTTTGTACTAATTATAAGGTTAATAAAAGTTCTTTGACTTATAAATGACAAATTAATCAAATCTCATTTAAGAGAATATAGGTGAAGGATTTAAATCTTGCTTCTGTGTGTGTATCATTCAATGCTGACTCAGTCTAATAATTGGGTGTAATGTGTACATAGGTTTCCATGATGGGATAAAAACTGCTCCTTGATAAACCTACTCTTAGGAGTGTGGTTCAGCTGTAAGCTCTGATCCGTGGAGACTGAAGCCTAGGCTTTCAATGTACCTCTCTTTTAGTGGTATCAAGTTGAAGGAATAAATTCAGAGATACTGCAGAGTTTGAGTGTGCTGGTTCCACAAGTGAAATAGAGTAAATGTCATGTATCCAATTGTGGATCTGGAATGAATTTATTGATCTGACAGTTTACATTCCACTTAATTCCAAATTTTTTAGAGTTATTATGGAGAGAGGATTTGATGTAATACAGGTAGTTTGAACTACTGCACTGTTCTTCCGATGGAGAAATTGTGGTAGAAAAAATCTGAGATGCAATTTTCTCAATTACACATGCAGGAGTTATTGCCATATTTTAGGCCAATACACTGAAGGCTGAAGAAAAGCTCATTAAAAAAGTCAGCTAATGCTTCATTTTTGCTACTCCATTTGAGTAAAATTGTGGTTTACCAAAACTGAACTTTCCAATCCCAGTCAGCTTTTCTTCAGACTCCCTTTTCCACTGCCTTGAATGTTTTTCATGCTCTAAATTCATGTTGTTTGACCTTTCTATCTCAAATTTTTCAAAAATTCTGTTCTGCAAATCATTTAGTCCTTGTGATTCAGAAAGATATATAATTTAAAGATTACAAATTCTTCCAAAATTTGTCATTCCATGCAACTTTGCTTGCATTCATTGCATATATCATTCAAAGTAATGCACCAAAGAACTAGAATCCATGATATATTGACAAAATCTCACGGAACAGCATTAGCAGCCAGGACATTTAAAGTCTGTCTTTTGATATAATTCCTGCTGTCTGCAAATGTATCATTTATGTCTTAATTATGGTTCAAACAATTTGGATGACAATTTCCAGATTACAGGTAAATTGCAAATATCTTAGCCAATTCAGTGCATGGAAATGGATTCATAATAATGTTTCTGTTTCTCAGGTACATGGAATTATTTTTAACTAAAGAATAATAATAGAATGTTAATATGAATTCGTATCACTTTAAAAATTACTTGATATTTTCATGAATTCCAGCAGAAGTTGATTTATTCCTAATTACAAAATCATTTATCAAGAGCAGCATATTGAAGCTAAGTGGTTTGTATGCAAGCACATTTGCAAGACTTCTATGTTCGCATTTATTTTCTTCACTCTTGAGATAGGTTTACTTTGCTTAATATGCAAATACTGGATTTGGAATAGTTTAAATTGAAATTAATACTCAGTACTCAAATAAAATATAACTTTATTCAGGAGATCCAGAAAAGCAAAGAAGATGTAGAATTAAACTTTTTCCTTACTGAATTAGATATATTGTCTGTCACAGAAGGTATGTCATGTATTACGTGAGAGATACTGGATCAAATAAATTACTTAGTACGTCAAATAAATCATCTGGTAAAACATACTGTATTAATATTAAATCAAACATGTTTAAGAATTCTGCAGCCTACAGGTAGTTAGAAAGCTATTCTTTACTCTATATTTAAATTCAATTCACTAAACATGCAAAATGTGCACCATCTGGTAAAAGGTAGAAATATTCCTTTGGCAGCTTTCTTTTTTTATTCTGTATTAGACTGCTTTATCAGCTTTGGTACTGAAATAGCAGAATGGCGGTAAATTCAGCACTAGTAAGCTTTCTTACACTTTTTAATTGTGGATGAAAAGGCTTTGCTAATGAGGAGTGTTATGAGACAAACATTTATATGGTGACTATGATGTGGATCATTGCCATGCCTGTTTATTACAGCTCTTAATGAAAGGCAGTTTCCTATTACATATGTGTGAGTCTGCTTTTTACTGTCACTGACAATTTTTTACTTTAGGTTTGAATAATATCTGTTTAGAATTGATGAAGTTATGCAGACACATTGTCAAATTTTAGCAGTCCTACTCTTTTGCTGTGGTGTGGTTTTTTTTATTATTATTTGGTAGTTCAGTTAAAAATTGACTTTTTTTTCTTGTTTTGTTTAACCTTTTAATAAACTATTATCTTTTTTGGATGTTGATCTTCAAATAAATGACATATTATTTATATGGAACCCATTTAAGTATTATAGAGCTATTTAGCAATAGATCATGTTGGGAATTCTGGTCCAAATAGGACACAATCCACAGTGCTGTGTCTAGATATATTAAAGACTTCTGCTATATTGTACAGTACACCTGACATGATTCAGTTTGAGAATTGTGAAGACAACTGTATAGCAAGGTATGCTCCCTGTTGTTTCTGATTATAATTTTAAAATGTCTCAGAGTTTAGAACAGAGCAGTCCAGCCTCTTTTATTTACTTATTTGTCCTTTGCCACCACATCTTCAGATCCTAACTGTCATGGAACTGCCTAAAAACCATGTGGTTAAATCAAGCAATTGATGTGCACATAGCAAAACAGTATTCAAATATGTTACCTTCTAGATGTTTACACATTTATTGACTTTGTCTTGCTAAAAAGATACATAAAAGTATATGAAGACAAATTTTACTGAACTTAGTGACTTTTTCCAGTGAATATCCTTTGATGGTGATGCCTTACAGGAGCGAAGAAAAAAATCCAGGCATCCAGTAGGAGATAAGATAAGTGTAAGATAGGTGAGCAAGAGCTTTAATGAGCCAACACCGGCTCCAGGAATACATTCACATGAGAATTCTCACTTATTACAACTAAGTTACAGGTTTTTATGATAGTGTCCATCCAATCTCATTCTGTTATTTCCTCCAGTCCTGCCCCTGTCCCACCCTCTCCACGCCCCATCAAGAATTAGGTCTGAGGTCTCAGGACCCTCTCTTCATCTTCGTTGTCTTCTTCACAGCACGTCAGGTCCTTGGAGGCCTTCCAAAGCTTCAGATTTGGAGGTCCTTCTGTCCCTGTCTTTATCTTGTGGTACAGGCTTCATGGCGCTTTTCTGCAATTCTACCTTGAAATACAGACTAAACAGCTTAAGGAATTCTAAAGGATTGATATAGGATGGGATCAGTGTGTATAAACATTCAGCTACTAAAGTTACATTACCAGTACATTAGATCTACAATAATTTCTAACATCTATAAAATTAAAAAATCAAAAATCAAAGAGACTCTCCGGCATCAATGGAAATGAAAATGTTATACTTCAGACTGTGGAGAATTCTGTGAAATTGTGTTTTTTCCTACAATTACAGGAAGTTTTGAAGCTACAGTGGGGCAGCTTACTCAGCCTTTCTGAGTGGGCTTAACCCTTTTATTCTACACGAATCAGAAGCAAAAGAGAAGCTCATTATTGATAGTGAAGTCAGTGAGAAGTCAGTGAGAATTCAGTGAGACTTGCACCCCTTCAATGCAGGAAGAGCCAGAAAACCCTCACTATCAAGCTGACAGAGGTTAGCAGAAAGTGAGTAACCCCACTCACAAGTGATTTTTCTGTGCTGTGTCAAGGAGGATCATTTGACCAGCAGCTGTACAGTCATTTCGAGTTGAGGAAGCACGAGACCCCCTTTAAAAAGGTAGTTCTGCACAAAGTATGGAAGCAAGGAGTAGTAGTTGCTGCTATTGGCAGAGTAAGAAGTACCAGGTGGCAGAAGGAAGTAAGTCCTTCAACAGGATTGGGAGAATCTATGTATACAGGATGGCTGCTGCCCAATTTATGGAGGGAGATTTGGCTTATGGATGACAGTTGAAGGTTATTCAATATCAATATACGACAGTACAGGTAACTGAAAAGTTTTCAAGGTCAGTGCTGCATTAACCAGGGTGCCTTTATCAGCTGTCTTCAACCTCTGCACTGCTTTGTCTTCCGGATGATAGCCCTCAATTCTGCCTCCCTTGGAACATGATGTACCTACATTAGTAGAGCATTAGCAAGTAGTTAAAACACAACACACTGATCTATGAAGCAGTAGGATTTGTTTTCTCCCTTTCTAGGTTGTCTCACAAAACATCCGGGCAACATAATCAAAAAACAAAATACAAACCCTTTCATGTCAGACAACAGAACTGACTAGCTTAACATACAGCAGGCAATGTAAGTCAGTCTGACAGATATGGCAAAACAGACTCGCAAAAACAAGATCAGTGCTCAGCTTATATGACTGGAAAGTTAAATAAAGGATAGCAAAAGCAAAAATGCTTTAACATTACCTTGAAAATTTTCTTCTCTTGTGGCCAATTTTGTTTACTTGTTTATTTAGAATTGGTTGGTTCATTTCAGATTAAAATACTTTACAAGTTCTGAGAGATTACCTGAGAAACAAAAGATGTATTTTTTTAATATGTCTTCTGTAAAATGTAAAAGCTTACTTCTCCATGAGAAACTGTTAAGATGAATTATTCTTATGGAGATATACTGCTAGGACACATAAGGATAGTTTTTATGTTTTTCATAAATTCAAGTGTCAACAAGTTGGTTTTTCATTCCCTTCCTCAGCCACTGACACAGAGCCAAATCAGAACCACTTAAATTTGTTTTCATTTGGATAAGAGGAGGTGAGGAAAGAAAGGCTTGATTTCTTAAGAACAACAAATTCAAAACCAATATTGTCTTACTGAAGCAGCAGAACACCATGAAGAACAAGGACTACTCTGTGAATAGGATTTGATGAAAACAAGGTAAATCAGATTGTAGGTCTGGTTGTACAAACATGCCATCTGTGTTAGGTCACTGTGACATGGGTATTCACAGAATCAATTAGGTAGCAAAAGACCTCTGAGCTCATTAAGTCCAACCTATGACCAAACACCACCATGTCGACTAGACCATAGCACCAAGTGCCATGTCGAGTCTTTTCTTAAACACCTCCAGAGTTGGTGACTCCACCAGCTCCCTGGGCAGACCATTCCAAAGTTTAACCACCCCTTTTGTGACTAAATTGTTCCTGGTGTCCAACCTGAACCTCCCCTGGCAAAGCTTGAGACTACGACCTCTCTTCGCTATTGGCAGGGAACAAACTGGAATCCTTATAAACTATGAGATATTAGTAGCAGGTCACATTTTCACTAATTTCAAATGTAACTAATTTTAGGCATAGTTAACATATTTCTCATATTTGTTAAGGGTGCCTCCCTAAAATTGTTTTTCAATGTGTTCATATTTTAAAATAGTGGTGATTATGGCTAATGGCTAAAATTCATGTTTTTCAATAGAATTTTGAAAGTTAATACAATCAAAAAGCATCTGGTTTTGAATACACCTCTGCTAGACCACTAACAAAACCAGTAAGTAATTCCTGTCCAAAATTTGAAACTTTTCTCTACAGTTTTTCAACTTAAGTGTAGTTTTCATAAAGCAGTGGCTTACAAAAATATTCACATAGAATCACATAATAAAATTAGAAAAGATCCTTAAGATAATCAAGCCAATTATTAACCCAGGACTGCCAAGTCTGGCACTAAACCATGTTTCTAAGTGCCATGTCTACATGTCTTTTAGGTACCTCTAGGGATGGTGATTCCACCACTTCCCTGGGCAGCCTGTTCCAAAGTCTGACCAACATTTCAGTGACGATTATTTTTTAATATCCAATCTAAACTTCACCCAGAGCAACTTCAGGTCTTTTTCTCTTGTCCTGTCACTTGCTGCTTGGGAGAAGAGACTGATTCCCAGCTTGCTACAACCTCTTTTCATGTAGTTGGAGAGAGGGATAACATCTCTCCTGAGCCTCTTTTTCTCCAGGCTAAACAACCCCAGCTCCCTCAGCTGCTCCTCACAGGACTTGTTCTCCAGCTCTGTTGCCCTTCTCTGGCCATGTTCCAGACCCTCAATGTCTTTTTTGTAGTGAGGGGCCCAGAACTGAACACAGAATTCGAGGTGTGGCCTCAACAGTGTCAGCTACAGAGGGATGATCACTGCCCTGATTCTGCTGGCCACACCAGTTTTGATACAAACCAGGATGCCTTTTTGGCCACCTAGACAGACTGCTGGCTGATATTTAGTTGACTGTAAACCAACATTTGCAGGTTCTTTTCTGCTGGACCACTTTCTAGTCACACTGCTCCCAATGTGCAGCACTGCATAGGGTTGTTGTAACCCAAGAGCATGACTTGGCCTTGTTGGACCTCGTACCACTGGCCTTGGCCCATGGATCCAGCCTGTCCAGATCCCTCTGTGGATCCTCCCTACTCTCCAGCAGATCAACACTCATGCCCAGTGTGGTGTTGAATGCAAACTAAGTGAGGGTGCACTTGATCTCTTTGTCCAGTTTATTGGTAAATGTATTATTTACCATGTATGTTCAACTGTGTTACAGTCTTTTGGGGTATTTATACAGGGTAACTTTCGAAAGTTCCACCTAAAAATTTAGGCCCCCCCCCACACATCCTCCCATTTCGTCATGGGTGTCTTCAGGTTTCTTGCTGTTTTTTCATTGAACAAGATTGCCATCTATTTTGGGAAAGGGGCATCGGGGGGCTCTTTGCATCTTCCTCATCACAAAGTCTTCCTCACGTTGGCAGGTTTCCTGGCATATGTGATTAATTCTTGCTGATCTCTAACCTCCTATCTGATTGTTCTAGCTCCTACTAAGACACCTTCATTTTTCATTTGTTAATATAGGTTGTTCTTAACTTAAATAATTCTCTACTGAATTTACTTCTTAGCAGAAACAATCTCTATTGACTAAGTTTTGTGAAGTGTATGGCTCAAGATTGTGATCTTCATTTTACAATATTAAACCGATAAAGGAAAAAAATCGACTAAAATTATTAAAACAACGCTCTACAAGGGTAGAAAGCCCCCTAAATTCTTCAGCTATCTGAGATAAAGGCATATCTGTCTTTCACTCCCAAGTTCATAACTCTCCTTTCAAGGGTCTTCCAGCCAAAGCTCTCTGTTCAGACAGGCCAGTCTTCTTCCCACTGACTTGTCTTGCAGCACAGGAGAATGATCTGTTTATGTATCAGGCATGGTGAATCACGTAATCTTGAAAATTATTTGGTTCGTTTAGTGTAAAATAATTAGTCAGCAGTTGCTGTTTTGTACAGACATCATGGTGACAAGGTAAAACCTGGGCTAAAATAGATGCAAGAAATAGGCACTAGATGGTAGGCAGATATTTAGCCTCACACACTTGTCAGTTTGCCACAAAAATGTGATGCAAAAAAAGTTTCTCCTTTTTTTCCCACTTCCTGTAAAAAGGGGGCTTCAGCAGGCTTCACAATATTTCAAAATTGTTGAAACCAAAAATAATGCAAAGGTACTCCTGAATTGTAACTTAGATCCCAACCTATAGAAACTCATGTTGTAGCTGGATGAAAGAAGTTCTTCTAGGAATTTGTTGTCCTCTCTCTAAATTAAGCAGAAGAGAAATTTGACCCTTAGCCTTCAATATTCAAGATGGATGTATTCCTTGCAGTACTCAAAGTAGAAGGAGGTAAATAACATTTTCACAACCATAGTTTATATATTTGATTCTATCAAGAAACCACAACTAATTAAATTTTAGGTCAATACTTTCAAGTGACCTGAAATAATCATTCACATTTAAAAATTCTGTGGGTGGACTTTTTCAGGGAATTTTTTTGCTTGTTTTTTTTTTTTTTTTAAATGTATCTAGCTGAGTTGCAACTCCAGCTTTTAGGTGGCTAAATCTTTGTGAGGTGAACACCATCCTGACTAACTTATATTTTCTAAAAAATCACCTCATTAGTTTATTTAAAAGACTAACTACTTCAGAAAGTTCCTTCTCTGAAAAGCTGCTCATTTGAAGAAAGTATTTCAATTTTAAAAGTTTGACCTTTGAAATAAAACAATTTGATATGTCAATGACAGACATGGAACAGATCATCAATGGTTATGCTGTAGCTGCTTCATTTGCAGTGGCATTATAGAAATCTATATCTGCTGGGCAATTATCTATAATTTATCGTACAAATACTCTCAGTCACTGATAATAGATGATGTAATTTTTCTATGATACTAATATAGAAATGTTGAAAAGTTTCTATATCTTTTGAATCATGCACATTATCTTAGTAATGGCTTCAAATAAAAATTTCTAAGTCTATCTGAACATGACATTCTAGTGTACTGGATTTATTATGTGTGAAAATTAATTTACAGGTGTATTCATTTGTTCCCTGAAATCAGTTTTTATAAATATTGGTCTGAAGGATTTAGACTTACACAATGGTTTTATCTGTTATCTTCATATTGTACTCAAAGAACAAAATAAAACATCTTTGATGATGAAATATGCTCTAGGATTGTGGCATTCAGTATTTTTACTTTAATCAATCCCAGTAGACATATCTTACTATACTAGATCAAACAAATTGCACTTTTGATGTAGTTTGAATCTAGTGAGGCTGAATAAACTACATTTATTCCCCCTTACTTTATGGCTGATAATGAGCAAATGGATAACCAGATGGCATAGTTTTTGTAAAATTTCCAAGACACATCCTGTAGTATAAAAAAAGACACATTCATAATTGTCCTATCCTCTGGAATGTATCTCAATTCATTCAAATAAAAATTGTCATAGAAGCTGCTGCTTTTCACATCACTATTGACTCTTAAAATACATAAATAGCAAACCTCAGAATGAGAAATGGTACTTTTTAAGTATAAATGCAACTAATTTTGTATTTATTTTCTTTATTCTTTCTAATTATTTCATAACAGAAGGTTTTGGAGAAATCATAATAAAAATTAAACACCTCGAGATACATAAATTTAAAAATGGACTTTGTTTACTTCAGATAACACAAATTAATTCTAAATGTCATGTATTCTAAATAACACTTATTTCAGGAAAAAAATGAGGCTTCCACAGTAAGTCAGTACAGGGCAACTGAATGACTGAAATCCTTATTAAAGCGACAGTAGTCAGCCACCAGCAAAGCCTTGCCTATACAGGTGAAATCCTAGTTTTGGTTGTATCTTATATGCTTATATGGTAACCTCTGCATGGAAAGCTGCCTAGGGGGTTCTCTGGAATTGGAAAATCCTCCATCCAGGCTGCTACTTGAAGCATACATTGAAACACCAGGTAATGCCTAGCCGTTGGCTTAGATAGAACAGAAAATGACTGGAGACTGGAACTCTCTGAAATCTCTACCTGGAGAGATCCTCCAAAAATTTGTCAGATTTTTCTGCAGCATTCTGGCTGAAGGCAGCTGGAAGTTCAATCAATCACCCAAGGTGTTCGTGACTAAGTACTTTGCACAAGTACAGAGACACAGCATATGTTGTCTCATACAATAGCAATTACATCATTGCACCCAAAAGTCCAGGACAGGACTAAAGAGTCTGGGTCTAAGAAATGTGACTCTGTATGTGTATGTGTATGTTTACTGTGCAAATTAAATAAGATGTGAGTAACTTGGTACATTTTATAGCTACATTTCAGACATTTGCATTTTCTGCTCAGTTTATGCTGGTATTGTCAAATGGCAGAGGAGAGGAAAAGTGAATATATACCTTATTCTTGAATTACTTTTTCTTGAACTTCAATCTTCAGCTATGGCCTCTTCTGCAGCCAAGCTCCCACATCAGCCTGACTGATGGCCTGTTGTCAGACAGTGGTACAAATACCAAGACCTGTATTTCAAAGAGAGATATGTCTTTCTCTGCTTCCACATCAGCTGAGCAGCAGGCTCAAAGAATAAGAAAAAAGCACAAGGAGAAAAGGAACTGTTTTATAAGCCAGAGCATTCAGTGAGCATCCGAAAGTCCTCTCCCACTGTTAGCCACACACACAAGGCTTGAGTAGCTCATTATGACTAAGTTTCAGTAGGGTGCAGATAGACACCTGTTTCTCTGTCCACATTCAAAGGCAGGTGGACCAAAGCCAGTGCCACTGTGTATGAGTGAGTTAGTCTTTCCTGCTTTTTGTCAGGCCCTATGCCTGCAAACACAATTATGTTTTTACACTGGAGTTTGACTAATCCGGGCAAGAACCTGGAGAAATATGTGCCAATCTTCCCTTGTCCCTGTACACACACACTGACTACACTTATTAGGTTGCATTCAGCTCCTCCATCACACACTTAGTTCCTAAATGTAGGACATTAAGCACCCATGACAGTCACTGGAGATCTAGTGAATACCACCAGGGGAGTTTGGGAAGATACTCAATTCATCTCAAACTAGTCAGCTGTGCTGGGCCTGTGTTTTTTAGACTCCATTGACTGCATTGCTTTTAGCACCACTGACTTAGGCAAAACTTCAAAATAGAAACTTACTTTTAGGTGGATAATTAACACTCATGTTCCCCCATTTTCCAGAAAATTTCTTCAACATTTTTTTAAAATAAAATTATCAGGTTACATTCTCAACAAACAACAGTCATCTCTTGTACTCCCTAAGCATAAGAGAGATTTTTCAAGGCATATCTAAAAAAAAATAAAAATTCTCCATTGATCTATGTGGATTTTTTCCTCAATATCTCCTAGAAGAAATTTAGGTATTTGAGTAATAACAAAGGAGGACAACACTGTATCACTTTCTTTACCAACCATTTCTTTTTTTTCAAGTAGAGAAAAACTCTGTTATAAAAACATTTTACTTTCTTTTTCAATTGCTACTGGAATGTGATATCTTTTCTTTTTCCCAGCAGAGGGTAGGAAAAGAAAATGTTAAGAACTCCTCATGGTCATTTCCATTTAAGCTACAAGTCTTCCATAACAACAAAAAAAAAATCATTCCCTTTATAGAAAGATCATCACAATTCAGGAGCTACAAACTGTAAAGTTTCAGGTGTACATAAAGGCTAAAAATACATTTTAAGCTTTGCTTGAATTATTGATAATTGTTCTTTAGTTTTTTAATCAGTTTTGTACAGGTATGGTATTCCAAATCTCTGTAAAAACTTCATTATGAGCTAGCATTGTCCAAAACAAGAGAGAGTCTTGGTCAGATCCACAGAATCTGGAAATCCAGGTAGATGTCCAAGGTTCTTTGGAAGTAATGCTCCAAACAGAACCACAGTCTCAGTGTGCAAAACCATACAAAATTTTCTCACTATAACCAATCTGGTTGGAACAAGATTTAAGAGAATTTAAATCAAACTAGCCAAACTAATGAACAACAAAGGCGCAGTCCTTTGCAGCCCAAAGCTGTCTTGATTCTGAATGTAATTAGCAAAACTATTTGATAGTATAAACTCAGAAAACAGAGGATACAAGATATTTTTTTTTTTTGGCCATGCCTACAGAAACTCATTTTCAGACCTGTCAAACTTCAGAATTATACACAATTCATATTTCTGTATTTCTCTCATATTGCTGAACTTCAGCAATATGCTGCTTTTGCAGTTCAGTTACAGTTTCTATTCTATTCCAGACACAGACCTGTTGAGGATTTTAATACAATGCATGGAGGAGGCGCAGTGTGTAGCATCTAGCAGAGAAAGTAGCCTGCAGAGAGAAGCTTGGCTCCTGCCTTGTCATGATTCATGTTTCTTATAATATGCCCTAATCTGTGGGAACTTCTCCATATCATGCAGTCTGGCCTGTGAATTCCTCTTGTCGCATGATCTGACATGCAGCATCTCTTGCACTTGATCAGAAAGTAAAATGACTAGCTGATTCATTATACTGTTCTCTTCAACTTTCCTTGAAATCAATTTTCTCTACTGTCTTTTAGTGTGGGAAACTGTTGGGATGAAGATAACGAAGAACCCATGGACTGATGGATTTTTAGAAGTTTCTACTCTTTCATAGTATAGTTATAGCAATTGTATGTATTAGATAAGTAATAGTTATTTTTGTACGTCTGAATGTTCCGATTGGTTGGTTGTACCCCAGTTCTCCTAGTTACATATCCCTCATTGGCTGTTTAGTTCCCGGGCTCGGGGTCGCACCCCATTGGCCAGCCGGTGCCCATGACAACGGCACGTCCCCTTGTTCCATCTACGGCTGGCCACTCCTTCACTCCTCTCAGACCTACCCATATTAGGGAACGCCCTTCCCCCTTTTTCCTTATCTGATGTAGGCCTGCCCTAACTCCTCCCTAGACTCCACCCCTGTTCTAGACCCTTCTCTACCCTACTCTATATAAGCCGGGCTCACATTTTAATAAGCAGCCATTTTGCATCACCCCCTTTGCAGAGTGGTCCTTCCTGAAAGTAAAACGACTAACTGATTCATTATACTGTTCTCTTCAACTTTCCTTGAAATCAATTTTCTATACTGTCTTTTAGTGTGGGAAACAGGTCTGTGGATTTCTTGACAGAGCAAGAAGAATTTGACCTTGGCCAAACTGCTCTGTACTCGTAAAGATAAACAGCTTGCAGAGACTGAGAGAACTCAGGAGCAGCAGAAGACAAATTTGCATAGAGACAGTAGTTTTGTAACTGTGGCCAATAGGTGATTGTTTCTGTGTCATGAGGTCCAATAATGTTCATGCAAGTACACTTAGGAAATATATAAAAGTAGCTGTGTGAAATAGAGAGATAGTTAGATATATAATAGAAGTTTTTACTCTTATCAATTCAGGATCTTCTCCTGCTTCTTATCAAGTCCATCCCAGCAACAACGACATTTTAGTACAAAAGGTACAAAATTTTTCTGCACCCACAATAATATTTTGTCACTTCACTGTATTTAGTTGATCTCTCAGACGCTGAGAACTTTGTTCTACCAGAAAGTAAAACTGCAATGTAATCTTTGAATATGGCTTCCACTTATCTACTCTTGGTATTGAGAGAAACCAAATTCCTTAACTGTTAATTAAAAAAAACCCAAACATTTAAAAGACTAGCAATTATAGTATTGTAAATATTTTGATTTCATATTTGATATTCACACTTTTTCTTTGGTAGTCCAATTTACCTTCTGGTACAACAAAATGAGAATATAAAAAGCAGACAAATTTCCTCATGAATCAGGTACCTACAGGATGCAATTTAATATTTCTAATATATTTGAAGAACTATGTGAATTGTAATTCTCCAGCTTCTTGTGTTAACACACTCTTTCCTCTCTCTGGATATATTTTGAGTCTTTCTTGAAGCTTCTCCATTTTTAAGATGGCTTAGTTATGAATATCAAATTCATCTAGACATGTCTTCCAGTAAGATGTGATAAAATGACAATATGTTACTTTTAGTTGACTGCCATCACATGTATTTCCAAAGATTCATGTCAGCATGAATATCCATGACAGCATCCTCAATTACCCATTTGTTATGATCATAGTTCCACTGTGTGTGTTTATTAGATTGAGTATCCTGAATCCCATAATATCAGACTTGTGGGAGAAATATGCATGTCTCAGGACTGGTTTTGTCCCCTTTGGCCGAAGATACGTTCTACAAAGAGAAAATTCTCTGTTACCCATCAAGACAAATCAGACCTTGTGGCCTAAGCAGTCTTGTGGCTTTGTCTGTGTTTTATCCCCCACTGTGCTTTCCTTACACTAGGAAGGTCACTGGGAATATACAACAAATATGCAACAAAGCATGCATTGTATGCCATGCTCCTTTAAAGTCTTTGTACAGCTAAAATGTCACCTTTGGCATAGCTCAAATATGGGTTCAAATATATGTAGCAGTAAATGCCATGTGCATTTTCTTGCTTCACTGCTCATCCTGCTCCACAGGATCTTCTTGGCTCAGGTGGATTTCCCCAAGAGCCCAGAGCCCTACCCTGGGTCTCCATACAGGTATGCTTTGCTGGGAGGTCTTCCTCTAGGCCTCTGCAAACAGCGTCCTCCTATTGTTCTGCATCAGTGCCCCTTAGCCTATAGGAAAAAGACTGCTGTTTACCACAACACTTCTGTTGGGTTTTATCTTATGATTCATCACTTGTAGGAGTGGCACAGGTCACCAGGTGAACTGTTGTCTACATATCAAAGCACTCCCAGAAGGAATTTTCTTCCTTGATCCATACAGAAAATACAAAGACTTCGCCTGGAACTAAAATCTAGCTTAAGATAACCCTGCCATTCTGGGTCACTCATCTTTGCTCTAATCACTTTATTATTTTATTTGCCCCTGTTGCAGTTCACCCTTTATGATAATAGAACTAGTTATAGCACAGTGCAGTTGTATGTTAAATTGCACATTTTTAAAAAATTAAAACAATGCAGTAAGGTAGGAGATTTCAAATTTGATTTCACCTAGAGAAAATCAGGAAGAACTGTACATTTATTTGATGTTTTAGCTAGAAAAGGCTTACAAATTATCACTGATTTTTGATTGTCTGCTGTGCTAACACAATTATGCCAGTACAACACATGCACTAGTATCCATGGCTTGTCTACACCACATGGAAAAGATATCTTTTAAGAACAAGAGGAAACAATTCATTAAGCTTTATTAAACAGATAAAGAAGTCACAAGATTTAACAGGTATCATGCAGTAGCCTCCCACTATCCCGCTGATGTTTCTTAACTGCTCAAACCTATCTGAACAGGAAATGCTACTTATGTTTGTGTGTCCTAACTGTATTTGATAGCATAAATGCTAATTTTGAATGTTAAAATAATTCAGAATAAACAAAGGTTTTGTGTTAGTCTGTTCCTGTAAAGAGGAATTAACATTTAATGCCTTATAATGACTGATATCAGTAGAGCATGGCTGAAGTTATTTGCTCATTCCTGAGAACAGCATTTCAGGTCTGTCCTCCATCTGCTATTCACTGTGTGTAACTAATTTCATGTCAAAGACAAAACTTACTCAACTGGAATAACTCTAGTTTATAATAGCAGGACTAGCAAATTTATGTATGATCATACATTCAGTTTTGATTTTTCATTTAGTTGTTAGTTAAAACCCTTGTGTATTCTTTGCACAACTATGCTATTTTTACTCCTGTCCTTCAAATAATGATATTTCTCTGCTAGGACCTGAAGTATTTTCACAAAAAGGAAACCAATGAGGTAGTTTGAGTTGAACAAAATGATATTATCTCCTCTTTTGCTTCCACAGACCTAAATGCGTTTTGGTTAAATATTCTTGTACTGAAAATCACTTGCATTTGATTAGATTTACATTCAGAATATAAAGGTGTTTTAGGTGTCCTGATTTTCGATAAATTGTATTGCATTATCTCAGTTCTACTTGTTCCTGTAATAAAAGTTTGACACACTTATCAGGTCATAATTATCCATTTGGCTACATACACCCATGCAGGGAATGACCATAGCTGTGGTGTGAAGATTTTATCCTGGACAGGAAAGAATTCTGCCTTCTCAGGATAACAATATGGTGCAGAGATCAAATCAGACCTTTAAATATTCATCAACAATTTTCACTTGATAAAACTCTGCTTTATGTTTGGGTAATTTTACACCACCAATTGTTATCAGGTGCAGGGGATCAGTTCTGGATATAAGTTCAACTATTATATAGAAATATATCTGCTGTACTACTTATTTTTGTTGGTACACTCAACAGTTATTTTTTCAGACATGTCTTTTTAAGAAGGTATTTATTAGAAATTCTCCATAATTCCAAGGTGCAAGGCAGATCTTAACTGGTTCAGCATACATTAAAATGCCCATAAGTATATACTGGCTGAGATTTTTAAAACTGCTAGTTAAAACAAAGAAATAAACCCAATTTGATTTTTTTTGCATACAGTAGTAATAATGTTTTCAGTGATATTTTTTTACAAAAAATAATTATCAAGCATGTTAAACCTAAGCAATACTTACACCACAACTTGAAAGGAAATATACAGATTTATTAACACTTTGCATATTTATGCTCATGACATTTAATTTGACTATTAAATACTAATCTCACTGTGAGCTTCTTGCTCTCTAAAAGATAAATATGTGAGTCAGTAATCATTTCTTTAGGTTTCTTCTCTTTATTGCAGTGTAAATTTTGTATTACAAATGGTTGCATTTGAGTGGATGTTAAATAAGTATGACAATCAATCTGTAGACACTGGTAGGAAAAGCATTACAACCTTACACAGTGAACTGCCGAATATTTTACCTATGTTTTACCTAAGTTGAGGAAATGATTCAACTGCAGGTGCTATAAGTTACCTCCTATCTGAAAGGACAAGGATATACTTTCTGCTATGCACAAGTTGTGCATTTATGACAAGGTTTTCATATCATACCTGGGGAATCTCTTATTCCAGTGCATCGGAGCAGAATCAGTATTAGCACCTACATTCTTACTAGAGAATAGAGAAAGAAATATTTTTTTAAATCACTTCTAGGCTAGCCAAACCCAGTTTTTTATACCATGAAAAGCATTTCTAGGTTTTGTAATACTGTGGGGTAACTTTAAGGTTGGAGGTTTCTTAGTAGGTGTTCTATTCCATACTTTTCTCTCCCTTTCTTATGAAACTTAACAATTTAATAAATTTTGGAGCATTAAGGTTCTCAATAAATTGCATGCAGTAGACCTTTTGTTTTTTAAAATGTTTCATAAAGTCATATGTATTAAGTGTAGCTTTGAAGATCATTATGCTGCAAGTAAATGGTTCTTCTTTCACGACGCAGCATGTGCTACCATGGTTAATTTCAATTACTGATAGCTGTGGCCAGGTTTACACGTCTCCTTTGCTGGCTATTTGGCTGTTATTCAGGGACCACAGAATCACTGAATGGGTAGGGTTGGAACAGATAACTAGAGGTCATCTAGTCCAGCCTCTCTGCTTGAGCAGGGTCTCCTAGAGCATCTTACTCAGGATTGTGTCCAGATGGCTTTTGAATATCTCCACAATCTCTCTGGCCAGCATGTCCAATGTCATTGTTGAGGTGGACACAACAAAAATCAGGCATAAATCCTGAGTGGATAAAAAGTGAAGGAACAAGGTTTTTTTATTCTTCACACAGCTGCTTTTATAACTTTCTTAAATGTACGTGCACTAACATTATTGATGCTCATTACACACAATCATCTATTGGCCACAGTTATAAACGTCTGTCTCTGTAGAAACTCATCCAGGTTTCTTATCTTGTGCCTCTCCTGAGTTCTCTCAGTCTCTGCAAGTTGTTTATCTTTACGGGTATACATGAATCTGGCCAAGGTCAAATTCTTCTTGTTCTATCAAGAAATCCAAAGGCCTGGTGCAATTTCCCACAGTCCCGGTGCTGTCACCTACAAAATAAAGATGTTCTTCCTCAAGTTCAGGTGGAACTTCCTGTGTTCCAGTTTGTTCCTGTTGTCTCTTGTCCTATTGCATGACACCACCAAGAAGAACCTGGTCCCATTCTTTTGACACCCTGCCTTCAGATGCTTAAAGATGTTGATGGGGTTCCCTTTCAGTTGTCTATTCTCAAGGCTGAACAGAACCAGCTCCCTCAGACTGTCTTCATAAGAGAGATGCTCCAGTTCTCTATTCATCTTCACAGCCCTCTGCTGGACCTACTCCAGAAGCTCCATGTCTCTTGTACTGAGGAGCCCAAAACTGGACATGGCACTCCAGATGTGACCAGGTCTGAGTAAAGTGGCAGGATCACCTCCCTCAACCTGCTGGCACTGCTCTTCCTAATGCACCCCAGCATACCATTGGCCTACTTGTCCACAAGGACTCACTGCTGGCTCATGGACAGCTTGTTGTCCACCAGGACTCCCAGGTCCTTCTCCACAGTGCTGCTTTCCAGCAGGTCATCCCCCAGCCTGTCCTGGTACAAGAGGTTACTCCTTCCTAGGTGCAGGACCCTGCATTTGCCTTTGTTGAACCTCAGACAGTTCTTCTCTGCCCCCCTTCCAACTGTTGAGGTCCCTCTGAAGGACAGCACAGCCCTCTGTGGTATCAGAAGGGCATCTGACACTTCATCCAAGTCATTGATGAACAATTTAAACAGTACTAGGATCAACATTGAACCAGTATTGTTCCTTTGGGAACACCACTAGTGACAAGGTTCTGAACAGACTTTGCCACAGATCCCAACTGTCTGAGCAATGCCATTCAGCCAGTTCTCAATCCACTTCACCATCCACTTGTCGAGCCCACACTCCAGAGCTTGTCTGTGGGAATTCATGGTAGATAATATCACACATAAGAACATAAGGATTTAAGCAAGGGGGCTCCTGCAATAAAATCTATTACAAATACTGTTGGGAGCAGAGGAACCTGTCATAGTCACTAATGGACAAAGTGAAGTGTAACTCTATAAAATACCTTGTGCTGAATCTCTAGTACAAAACCGTGTAGATTTGACAGAAGAAACTGTGGTTGAAAGACATGCACTGGCTCAGCAGTTGCATATTAAAGTATTTAAATGTTGCCTACGCTACTCCTAGAATTAACATTGTAAATTAAATTACCAAGCTATTCTGAATAATTTTCTGAGGTTGTATAGATATTAACAGTAGTATAATCTCCCCCAGTTTACAGCCCCACAGATGTGCAACACACAAAATAAGGATAGAATTGAGAAGGTCAAAGCTGGATGACAGTTACAGTTGTTTACATCCCTTCAACTAGTAGCATTACCAGTTGTTCAGTTATAGCTTGATTGTGGTACCCACATGATGTGAATGTCTTCCATGCATCACCTCTCTATCAAAACCAATGTAGAATGGTAAAATTGTGGTTGTGGAAATAGAAGGATAAGGATTTCTTGCAATATTCAAATAATCTGTCTTGCAGTCTTCTGGAAGGATCTGTGGCATTTGTCTTTCTTTTAATTCTGAAGTGTCTTTTTTAGCAGGCCCTACTCAGTAAAGCACTTTTTCATACTCAGTTCCTTTTGAACAAAGCTAAATAAAGTCCCGGTTTTAGCTTGTATGGGCAAAAATCATTTTAGCTGTAGTCTAGCCAGCCTAGGTGTCAGGAGCAGACAAGATGGTCTGTACTCAGAGACATAGGCAAACCCAACATTTCTGTTCATTTTCTTAAGCAGATCATATCCTTGCTATAGCTTCATAAGGTAAAATTTTAAAGTTAAATCAGCAGGAACTGGGCAGATGCTGATTGTCAAATGTATATGTAACTGTTCTGCTAGTTTAGGGTGTAGTGTCAGGGCACAGAGCTCATATGTGTCAGAATAATCTCCATAGCTCAGAACAACTGCTGAGGAAAGCAGCTGTTACAGCCACCATTTGTCATTATGTTCCCACATTAGCATATTACAACAAGGCTTCAACTTAAAAATAATTAAAAATCCCCCCCCCAAAACCCCACTGACACACACTGAAAATATTAAGGGACTGTTCTGTAAGGTCTATAAATGCCAAACTCAATTCAATTTGAACTACCATTACATTTCTGCAGTAGTATAGGATTGGCAGGCTGTCTCTGGCAGGATTTAAAAATTGGGATTTTTTTTCTAATCAGGTCAGAGCACTGAAAGAATTGGAGGCCAAACAAATTCTTTTTATAGCATTCAGAGAGTTGGAGAATGTTTTCTCTGGCAGTCTTTTGTTTAGTCATTGGGTGGTTTGTTTGGCATTTTGGCTGTTTTCAATGGGATTACAATAAATGCACATACCTTTTGGTCACGGGCAAAAACTCACTGTCTTTACAAATGCACTGTAGAACCTAGCTTGGGACTCTGTTGTTTTAGACTGAAGATATCTAATCCCAAGATTGTATCTTCTTCCCTAGCTACAGAAAATCTGTGTTTGTTCTGTCTCTTTCTAAGAAATAATGCATAAGGAGAGACCTTACAACAGAATGGACATTTGGAAGGGTGAGCAAGGAAAGACCAGATTAAAGACAAGGTATAAGAACATATATTAGTCAATCTGTCCAATTCCATGTCATTATCATGTTTGTTTCTTCAACCAAGCCTAAAAAATGAAACTATTTCCTGATTATCTGGAGCCTGATAGTGTTGGGTTGATGGTTGGCTGGATGCCAGATCCTCTGGTTCTCTCACTCCCCCTCTTCAAAAGGGGAAGAAAATAAGATGGAAAACTAATAACCTGAGATAACTTATCAATTACTAGCATGGACAAAACAGACCTGTTTGAGGAAAGTTTATATAATTTATTACTAAATATATTAAAAAAAAGCATATTGAGGGAAAAAAAGCCATAAGGTGGAACACCTTTCTCCAGCCGTTTTTCCCAGTCTCACCTTTACTTCTCCCTTACTGACTACACTATCCCTCCATCCCAAGCAGCGCAAGACGATGAGGAATGGTGGGCTATGTCTCAGCCACTCCTTCCTCCTCATGCTTTTCTCTACTTCAACCTGGGTTCTTCCCCCAGGCCACAGGGAAACACCTTCCCCACAGGGATCTCTCGGGTGCAGGGCCATCCCTGCCGGGGTCTCTCCTCCCCTCCTGCCTCCTCCCGTTCTGCCCTCGGGGCTCTCAGGGCTGTTTCTCCCCCTGTTGCCCGCACTCAGCCCTGGCTGCCGGGCAGCGTTTTGCCCTCCCTTGCCCAGGTTTCCCCGGGGCTCTCTCCTGCCCGCCCGGGGCTGAGGGGCTCAGCCGTGCCCTGCGCTGGGGCCGCTGGAGCTGCTGGAACCAGCTATACACTATCACACTAGCAAAATTGTTGTATTCGTAAACATATTTTATAGGTTTTCTTTAAATGTAACAACACCCAGATGCTGCCCAAGTTGAAGTGCAAACACACGATACAAAATCTGCTTCAAACATATTTGCTCACCTAGCTACATTCAAAACCACACCTGTGAATACAGAAATAATCATCATCTTTAGAACAGAGGCTTTATGTTGTTTCCATGCTCTCCAGACATGCTGAATTAGGTTGCCAAGACCTCATCTTCCTTTGCACTGCTGCATCTTGTCACATGAGGGATTGTAAACATGGTAATGTTACTGAAAATGCCATCAATGTGATAAAGTACACCAAAACAAGTCTTTCAAATTACATATCTGCAGATAAGTGCAGGTCCCTTCCCACAAAGGTCTAATACTTACTGGTTCACTGATTTCTGGAAAGCCGATAGTTTGGACTTCCCTCAGATATTTTCTGTTTTCTTTAGATAGGTTACTTCTAAATCACTGCTCACATATCCATGGTTTTAAGAGTCTACAGAGATGCTATTAAGTCTTTCTACTCTATATAGTAGCCTGTGGGGGTTTGTTATCTCTTATTCAGTTTGTTGATTGCTGGGGTGGAAGAGTGAAAAGTCTTGACTGCTGATGAATAGGCTTCCCTAGCAGCCTATGTATACGAAAAGTAGAAGTCACACTGGAACTTCTGCTATCATAATTATCACAATGATCATTGTCACAAAAATAAACTCTTTTCCATGCATGACACTGGAACTCCATCATAATGTATAGAAAGGAGTAATCCCTTGCAACGACTTCCAACGGACAGTTATTATTGTGCCAAATCTTTTAAAACGCTGACATTTCCCAGGAGTTTTTTATGATGAAAATCATATCTACTATTCATAAGTTATAATTGGAAAAAACTCTATTTTTTTGTGAAGAACCCAAGACTATGTACCTACTTAATTTGAAGGGCAAATATGCTGATTATAAATAATGTGCAGTAAAAATGTGTTAGTTTGCAGGCTGCTACATTATATTTTCTTCAAAAAGATGATCCTTGATGTTAAAAATTAAAAATACTTTAAAATATTTTCAAGTATACGTGATTATAGGAGTTTTGATAATGTATTTATTGCAAATAATTAAATATTGAAATAATGAAATAGCATTCAATACACATAAAAATGGCTATTTTATGTATTTAGTCTACCAAGGTTTTATTGTCTTACAATATTGCTTTAAATGCTACAAATTATATGATTGTCAGATGTCAATAAAACACATATTTGCACTCAGTAAATAAAAACACTTTGATCATGCACATGAACCTTTCCATCCTACTACCAAAGATATACCTAATTAAACATCTACACACAAACGATGTCTTAGAAAAAATTGCTGTCACTCCTGGTTGCAGTTGTTTCACTTTAGACATAGCTTTGTAGTTTTAGTGAATATGATAGGGATGAGAAAGTTAATACCACTTCACTGAAGGCTTTTCTCTTCACATGTAACTAAACTTATTGTTCATACTGTTCCTTCTGATTGGATCTTGATTTTTTACAATGCACTTTCTGCAGTCATAGCAAATAATACTTTGTCCATGGACGTTCCCTCAGAATGCTGCTGCTGCAGACCTTTTTTTCTTGATCTGTTATATCTGTTACTCTGAGCATGTTAAAACTTCCACTAGAATCATTCTCTGATATGTCTTCAATAGTCAATAAAGATTCAATATTTTTCCTGGCTTAGTGTCATCTTTTTGCCTGTATTTCAGTCCCCTTTCATACACCAGGAGGAAGACTTTTCCAGTATGCATATATTTCAACCATGCAAGTTCTTCCCTTTTACCATACATGACCCCTTCCACTTTTGAATATGCCTCCCCAACTATGCATTTTGTACAATTGTTTTTCAAGTTGTTTCTCCTAACTTTTTTGTCATCCCACAAAGAAACAGTTTTCAGTGTTTCAAGGTGCATAATGTGCTGTGATCAACAAGTTTTACAATAAAAGATTGTTCTCTATTATATCTTTATATGTTCTCATTTATTTTTATTCATATTGTCTTCTCTTCAACGAGTCTTTCAGCTTTGAACTTTTTATATGAACTCACTAACACAATACCCACAACTGGAGTTCATATACATTATATTAGTATGATGTACTAATGATAAATAAGCAGTAGGTTATGATTTGAGTAGTATATAAGAAAAAAAGGGGAAAACACTTTGGAAATGAGGCTTTGTTTTGTAATGTTTTTACTGAACAAGCACTATTTCATGGTTGTTGTTGCTTGTTTCTCAATGGAAAACTAATGTTTTTAGGGAGGGCCCTCAGTATACTGACTAAATATCATAAATATTAATTTACATTTTGACAAAGAACAAGTACTAGAAAGGGAAACAAACACTGACAAGGCAGAAGCAGAGGCAGCTGAAAGAGTGATAATCTTGATAAAATCAACATGCTTTTCTTAATTTTTTATGGTTATAGTATAGATTTCAGCTTGACTCAAGTGTCATATTCATCTTAAAAGTGCAAGGCATGAAAAAAACCAAAGGTATTTTCAGCACCATTGAATATTTAAGCAATAAAACCAGTTTACAATAATCTTTGAATATATTATGAAATCTGTGGAATGATGAGACTTGAAAAGAATGCAAGGTACCAAGCATCCACAAAATGGCATTAATCATAAGTATTTGAAGACTCACTGTACACTCTTTTTTGAAGTGTGTTTCCTTCTCTAATAGAGCAGCTGTATGATCAGTTATATGTTCAGCTATATCCTTCCCCACATGAGAAGTGTCACAGGAAGCACTTAAGATTAGTATATTTTATATAATTCCTTCTATTTAAATGACAAGTGTTAACAAACAATATTCACCAGCATCCTTAAGCTCTCTGTAAATGTAACATATACATTAACACGAATAATAATTTTTTTAAAAGTATCTTATTTCCTGCAAAATGCAAAGTGAAGGAAGAGCACTTTTGTCTCCCAATATAGTACTGAGTGCTCAAGCCATCTAGGTAATTATGTACCTTTCAAATCAACCCAAAGACAAATATGTTTCAACCAAAGTGCAAATCTCCTCTCTAAGCTAATCAGCAAATAAATGTAATAAGACTGAGTTAAGTCGTATTTCCTGGATTACTCATTGCAGTCTTTCATTCCTCAAACATAAAGTCCTGCTCCTTATAAAATTTATGAGTATGCCTAATTTAATACAGTAAAAATTCCTCTGTCCCTAAATGCATGCAGATTTCCTGGCAGAGTTAGTTCACAATTGGTATTGCATGTGGAAAGTGTCATTCAAGCATTATTTTTTCTAGCACAGTATAGTCAACCTTACAAGAGGGAGAAGAAAACTTGAGTTTTCTCAATCCCTTTGAAATTACTTTTGTTTACTTTGTGAATACAGCAGCAATGACAGAGAAGACAAAAAAATTTAACCATATTAAAACCAATAACATGTTTTGCATACACTGTACAAATTCAGATAATGATTCTTGCTGAAAAATTAAGAGCCTTATCAGTATGTCCTTGAACAAAGAGGAAGCCTCTGCTGGCTGTTAAACACTGGGTTTTTGTTTAGGAGAGAGAGAAAGCAAGTTTCAGTAGACTTCTTCCTTAGAGCATGGATTAAATGGGAGGGCATATTGTCTCTACTGTTGTTTGTTCCTTTTTCTTTTGATGTCCAGGGACATTACTACTGTGCACTGTCCCCTACTCACACCAACTTACAGCCTAATAGTCTAGTTTGCGATGCATCTGTTTTTCAGCCTGAATTTCACTACTGCCATTTCTTTGCACATAAAAGCTTTAGACCATAGATCTGTAGCATTATACAAGACCTCTTTTATACAAGACCTGTACAACATTACATCTATATAAAATTTTTCTATGGTTTTATTGGACCATTGTATTGGGGTTTTATTGGCCAGGTTTTGGTAGCAGGGGGCTACAGCAGTGTCTTCTGTGAGAAGCTGCCAGAAGCTTCCCCCATGTCTGGTAAAGCCAATGCCAGTGGGCTGCAGGATGGATCCACCCCTGGCCAAGGCTGAGCCAACCAGGAATGATGGTAACACCTCCATGATAACATATTTAAGAAGGAAATAAAAGGTATTGCACAGATAAAATTCTAGCCAGGGAAGAGTGGAGTGAAACATGTGAACAGCTCTGACACTAAGGTCAGCGGAAAAGGAAGGGGAGGAAGCACTCCAGGCACCAGAGCTGAGGGTCCCCTGCAGCTGATGGTACAGACCATGGTGAAGCAAGTGCTCCCTCTGCAGCCCTTGGAGTACCACAGGGATGCAGAGATCTGCCTGCAGCCAGTGAAGGAGCCCACTCTGGAGCAGGGGATGCCCCTGGGAGTCCCATGATGGAGCAGGGTCCTGGCAGAGACCTGTAGCCCATGGGGAAAGGAGCCCATGTGGAACAGGATTTCCTGGTAGCACCTGTTGTCCTGTGGGGGACCCATGCTGGAACAGCCTGTGCCTGTAGGACTTCACCCTGTGGAAAAGTTGCCCATGGGCAACTTATGTAGGAGAAGTTCATAAAGGACTGTCTTCCGTGGGAGGGACCACATGCTGGAGAATGAAAGGACTCTGAGTAGTGGCAGAAACAACCTGTGATGAACTGACCATAATCCCCACTCTCAGTCTTCCCAAGCCACTGGAGGGGGAGGAGGTAGAACTTGGGAAAAAGTGAGAGGTGTGGGGAAGGTGATTTTAAGATTTATTTTGCTTCTCGTTATCCTACTCTGATTCTGTTAGTAATAAATGTAATTGATATCCGCACGTTAAGTTGGTTTTGCCCATGATGGTGATCAGTAAGTAATCTCTCCTGGTTCTTATCTTAACTCATCAACCCTTGGTTATATTTTCTCTCCTCCATTTAGTTGCAGAGGGGAGTAAGACAGCAGCCTTAGTGGGTGCCTGATGTCCCATCATGGTTAACACACTACAACAAACTAGATAAACACCAAGTACAAGGTAAATAACCAAGGACTTTGGCCACAAAATATATAGTTCAAAATGAGTGTTCCCACAGGTGGCTAAGACCTGAATTAAGGCTTACCTCAACTGAAAACTATAATTTCAGCTCAAAAGTATATGAAAATTGAAAGTAGGCATATTTATAAAGTTTATTTTTGCTTTAGATCTATCTTTTTAGCATAGTGCAGAGATTATTTCTGTAAATAGATGAAATTGGAATTAACTTTCTAATTTCAAGCATTTCAAGTTTTAAGACTGTAGAAATACTCTATGTAATCTTGATTTATTTGTGTGCAAAGGAAAACTCAGTACTTTCTTGTATTTAAGTTGTTGTTTTATTAAGGTACATGGCATTGATATAGAATTATTAGCCATGGAGTTAAATGAACTTTGTGTTTAAAATAACGATAAAAAGGTTTTCAGTTATTTTTCTCAAAACAGTATCTTTTGAATATATGGGGATTATTCTAAGAATTCTAAAATGCATAAAATTGCACTACTATCCATCACACTGGAGTGTCCTGTGGACAGTAACTAACCTGTGCTGGGTTAGTTTTTAGCAAGACTGTTGAGTGCCTCCATGAAGCAAGTGCACACAGTGTGTTCAGTGTGTGCATATTAGTTTGGGTGGATCTTAACTGGAGCTTGTGTTTTGGTTTGTTTTGTTTTAAATTGACTCCTGCAAATATAGATACAATAAAAATGGTGAATAAAGCACATTTTTAAGCACTCAAGTGTTCTAATGTAAAAAATACTTATGAAATACATTGAAAGATGCCTTGTGAGATTTTAAGCATCATACTGATTTAACTGTAAAAACTAGTGAGCATGTTAAAGAACACAGAGTTTTTAAAACATTAAGGATGCACAGGTAAACATTTCATACTTCCTTACTAAGCCTCAAAGAGCTAGAAATCCTGTACATCATAAATTAGTCAAAGAGTCCTGTAAACGATTACTGGACTGCTGATTTAGACCAGGATGCAAAGTCTATTAGCACGTTCTGAACACCCAGTAAGGTAGATAGAGGATGGAAAATACTTAGCAATTTAGAGTGAAAATTTAGGTTTTGGTAGCATAAGACCAAAAGCAGCAGTTATTCTTAAAAAAATCTGATAGCAGAAACTATGTGAAGAGAGCTGAGGCACAATTGTCCCACAGTTGTCCCCATCCCTTCGAGGTCAGCTGAGCTGCCAGGCCAGCAGTGGCAGATGCAGCAGAAGCATGGCAGAAATGCATCTCTTAAGAGCAGGCAGCAATAGGATTGAGGATTGGACCTGGAAATGCAGGCTGTGAGCTGAGTTATGGAAACCCAGACTGAGGGTTAGGTTATTGATGTTAAAAAATTAGATGACGCAAGGTTGATAACACCTGTTTTGAAAATTGCATGTGTCTTGGCTATACTTGTGGTCTGAAATGATGCCAGGTGTCTGAAGAGCCATCCAAGGCCCTGAGGGATACTGATGCTGTAGATATTCAGTGGGTTGTTAGTCTAAGTATCACATAAACAAATACATTTGATCAAGTGATTTCTACTTTGATCCTGTTAGTTCTGAATTAAAACATGACTTTGGAATTAAAAAAAAAATCCATTCCTGCCTAAATTATGTTGAAGAAGCTATTGTATCATCAGGTAAATTCCAATTTTTTTTTAATTTCTCTGTTATTTTCTTTATGAAACCCAGGCTAAAAAATAGTTGAGGGCAGAATCAATGAAAAATCTATGGGCAACAATTATATAGGTAAAACTACTGCTACATAGCAATAAAGAGGTAATTTCTGAATTTGTTCTTAATGCATTGCACAGGCTGTGCTTGCGTGGTGCCTTTATGACCTCAACTTTTTTGTTTATTAAGTTGTTTTTCCCATGATTAGACATACCTTCACATCCTTAAATTCTAGTTTTTTACAACTGCTTTATAGTTTTACTAATTTTGACCAGTTTGCCCACCAAGCTTTCATTCTGTATGTATTTCCCATCAGTTTGTGTGCTTTTACTGCTGACTGTGGGATTTAATAACGTGACTGAGACGCCCTTATTTAAAGTTATATGATACTCAGGAATGAATAATAAAGCTGGGATGGTAGGATAGCATTGTTGGTTAATGAAATGATAAATTGTAAAGAAATAAAGTCAGACAGCATGGAGAAAAGAGAAACTTATTTTTATCAAAGCTACTTTGGGGAAAGCTTATAGAAGCAATTTTATTTTGTTGGTCTTATGAGAGTTCTCCACAAGTGTCAGGGGTTGAAGATAAATACAGACTTCTGTATTTTACTAGAGAGATTAATGCTACTAGAAATTGCAGCAATATTGCAATATTGGTAATTATTTCTCCACTATATATTGGTGACAAAATAGTGCTGGAGAGAGTAGTGTCTCTTGGTCATCAAAACTAATGCAGTTTTTTGGGATAATTTTAATAAAATAATGGATGGTGGTAGTATGCCTAACATGGGAAAGTTATAAAACAACTTTACAAGCAGATCACAGAGAAGACTAAGTAGATTGCAACTCAGTTTTTTTTTTTTATAAAGTAAGTAAACCATTTATAGTGTTCCTACAGGCACCCTGTCTTACAGATTAAAGTTTACCCTGGTAATATTATCTGTGTATAGTTATCATGAAATCAGCTTGCCTGAGATACTAACAACTTAATTATAAAAGATGCCTGAATTTCTCCAAGTCAGACCCACTAAAACTCAGAGGAATTGGTATTTCAAGGGAAGAGGAAAATATTTGACACAACCATTGTGTGAGCCAGCTAGGCAAGGTGCCTTACTGGACCTGTTCTTTGTGGACAGAGAAGGACATGTGGACCATGTGGTGCTTGAAGGCTGTCTTGGACACAGCGATCATGAAATGATAGATGTTTTGGTTCTTTGAGTAGTAGGGATAGGAGTCAGCAGAACTGCCATCTTGGATTTCCTGAGGGCAGACTTTGGCCTGTTTAGGATCTCACTTGACAGAGTCCCTAGGGAGACAGTCCTGAAGGGCAAAGAAATCCAGTCAGGCTGTCCTTCAAGAAGCAAATCTTAAAGGCATGGATGCCAGAAGATGACCTGATAGGGAAGATTAACTGGGCTTAATAAAACTTAATGTTTCGCTGGAACTCAAGAAAAAAAGGTGAGTTTATGACCTTTGGAGGAAGGGTTGGCTCACTTAAGAGGACTATAAGGATCTTGTGAAGTTTTGAGAGAAAGTTAGAAAGGCAAAAGCTCAACTAGTAGCCAGAACTTAATCTGGCTACTGCCATAACAGACAATAAAGAAACGTTTCTACAAATGCATCAATAACCAAAGGAGGGCCATGGAGAATCTGCATCCTTTATTGGATGGAGGGGAGAACAGAGTAACAAAGGATGAGGAAAAGGATGAGGTAGTTAATGCCTTCTTTGTCTCAATCCTACTAGTAAGACAAATTGTTCTTGGGATACCCAGCCCCCTGCCATAATCCGAGGCTAAAAAGTCAGACACCTGCTGAACCATGTAGACATGCACAAGATTAAGGGGATGAATGGGATCCATTCTCAGGAACTGAGGGAGCTGGTGGAAGTGCTCATTGAGACACTTTCCATCATTTACGGAATCACAGAATATGTCCAGTTGAAAGGGACACACAACGATCATTGAGTCCAGTTCCTGGCCTTGCACAGAACCATCCCCAAGAGTCACACCATATGCTTGAGAGTATTGTCCAAATGCTTCTTCAATTCTGTCAGGCGTGGTGCTGTGACTACTTAACCAGCAGTCTTGGCTAACTATGGAGGTTCCAGTTAGTTGACTGAAAGTTGGCAAATGCGATGCCCATCTAGAATAAGGGTTGTAAGGGGATCTGAAGAACCACATGTCTTTCAGCCTGACCTTGACACTGAGGAATCTTATGGAGCCATCACCTATCACATACAGAACAACCAGGTGATCAGCCCACACAGCATGAGTTTAGGAATGGCAGGTCCTGTTTGACTAACTTAGCTTCCTATTAAAGGAAGACCCAGTTAGCAGATGAAGGAAAGCCTGTGGATGTTGTCTACCGGGGCTTTAGTAAAGCCTTTAACACTATTTCCCACAGCAGTCTCTTAGAGAAACTGGCTACTCATGGCTTTGATGGGTGTATTCTTCTCTGGGTAAAAAAAACTATCTGGATGTTCAGGCCCAGAGAGTGGTCATGAATGGAGTTAAAACCCAGATGACTAGCCAGTCACTAGTGGTGTTCCACAGGGATTAATACTGAGGCCAGTCAGTACTGTTTAATATCTTTATTGATGATCTGGACAAGGGGATGGAGTGCGGCCTTGGTCAGTTTGCAGGGGTAGCCAAGTTGGGTGGAGGGTAGAAGAGATCTGGACAGGCTGTCTTGATGGGTTAAGGCTGATGATATAAGGTTCAACAAAGCCAAGCGCCAGGTCCTGCACTAGGGTCACAACAACATCATACACCCCTGTGGGGGGGGGAGGGGGCAGGGGGAAAGTGGCTATAAAGTGGCTGTCTCAGTTTAAAAGAAACCAAAAAGTATATCAAGGAAAGTGAGGAGCCCTTCTGGACTAGGAAGGGGGCCTCTCCCCAAAAACCACCACAACCTTTGAAACTAAGAGACTTAATCAGAAAATGTAGAGAAAAGGGATAACAGTCCTTTAGTACAAATATATATATATATATGTATAACAAGAACTAACAAACAAAATAAACAGCAAAAACCAGAGCAGAACAAACAGCAACACCATAACCAAAACTTTCAAACAAATCAAATTCTATCTCTGCTCCTTCTGTGCACTTATGTTTACAGACAGGAGGAGATCATGCCACGCCTCAGGAGGCAGTGGCCATGGCAACTCACTCAGGGGCTCCAGTGAGGCAAAGAAAGGGGACAGGGAGAGGTGCTGGCTCCAAAGCTCAGTCCGAAAGCACTGTGGGGGGCATTAGCAACTCTGCTATAGATGGCGTTGATCCCTATAGTGTATGCAGGCAGCGGTGATCATTCCCTCAGAAGAATGGTACAGGAGTGCGGAGTCAGGGGCAAGCCAGGAACTCCCTCCCAGTCCTTTCACCAGTCCAGAAGGTGGCAGCTGGCACCCATACAAATAGAGAAGTGTGTCAAGGATGAGGAAAACACCTCTCTTCATCCAGTTTCTCTCAGTCCTTTCCCCATCCATCACATTGGAATGCAAAGCTACTAGCCATCCCTTTGTTTAGGCTTTAAACAATTAGCTGGCTCTGGGAGCAGGTAGTGGGGGACTGGGGGACAAGCCATCTCATCCTGGCCTCCAGCTCCAGAACCACTGTGTTGATAAGGGAGAGAAAAAATTTCCATGAAAGATTTTGAAATTGTAACAGTGGCCCAGCAGAAAAGAATCTGGAGGTGCTGCTCAACAACTGGCTAAACATGAGCCAACCTTGTGTGCAGGTGGGCAAGCATGTCAATGGCATCGTGGTTTGTATCAGAAATAGTGTAATCAGCAGGACTACCCAGTGATCATCCCTCTGTATTTGGTGCTGGTGAGGCTGCACCTCAAATCCTGTGTTCAGTTTGGGGCCTCTCACTACAAGAAAGACATTGAGGTGCTAGAGCAGAGAAGGGCAACAGTGCTGGTGAAGGGTCTGGAGAACAAGTATTATGAGGAGCAGCCAAAGGAGCTGGGGTTCTTTAGCCTGGAAAAAAGGAGGCTCAGGGGAAACCTTATCCCTCTCTACAAGTACCTGAAAGAAGGCTATAGCAAGATGGGGATCAGTTTCTTCTCCCACATAGTAAGTGATAGAAGAAGAGGACATGGCCCTAAGTTGCTTCAGGAGAGGTTTAGATTGAATATTAGGAAAAATTTATTCACTGAAAGAGTGGTCAGGCATTGGAACAGGCTGACCAGGGAAGTGGTGGAATCACCAACCCTGGAGGTATTTAAAAGAAGTGTGGACATGGCACTTAGGGATATAGCTTAGTGACAGACTTGGCAGTGCTTGGTTAGTGATTGGGCTTGATTATCTTAGAGGTATTTTTCAGCCTACATTATCTTATTCTATTTTACCTTCTAGAGAGTAGTGATAATTTGTTGGGTTATTTTTGACAAACCAGTATGGAACAAATAGAGGCTTGAAGAAAAAAAAGAAATATCAATATTCAGTGATCGTATAGCTTGAAAGGAAAAGAAAAAAAATGACTGAGCCACAGGACTTTCAGAATTACCTTGGTTATTCAATAAAAATAAATTTTAAAGGAAATAATTATTATAGGAATTGAGTCAAACAAAAAAGCCTTGAAATGCATGTGATATGCATTAGCAAAATAGTATTAGATTGACCTTACATCTTTCCTAGAGAAGATGGACTGCTTCATAGTCATCTTATCTGTTAGAACTTCTCTACAGCATTCAACATGATGATGAATTAAAAGTTATTCTTAAAGAAGAGGGTTAGAAGAAGTTTATAAAGTAGGAAATAAAAAAAAAAAGATTGCAACAGGTTTTACTGAATGAAAGCATCAGCTCAGTTGATGTTGTTAATGGAGCAATCTAAAAGAGGTAAGTAATAGAGATCAAATTCAACTGTATAAATGAAACATAATGTACTTTAGGCAGACCTTTCTTTTAATCCTCCTGGCAGAGAGGGGGTGGAACTTAACATTGTGTGGGCGTGGCCAGGTCGTTCTATACCACCCATATAGGTGGCATGGTTTCGGGAGGAAAACCCAGGTGCCCCACGGAAAATGCACAATTTTGCCTCTACCTCTCCAGCAGAGGGACTGTCAAGACCAATGCCTGCAGACTCAGTCCCCTTGTTGCCACTACTGATCCTCCTCCTGTTTTCTCCATATTGCAACTATGGGACATGGTGCTGAAAATGAAAGTGCAGAAAAGCAAATCGACTGTACAGCTGAACTGACAGCTCTGGAGCAGAGGCTGCCACAGGAAAAGGACTGGCAGGGGCAACATCAGTCCAGCCAACCTGTCAAGGCAAGCAGAACAGAGTCCAGCTGAACCCAGCCAAGCCAAGTGAAAGGAGAACAGCTGAGCAGTAGGAAAAGCAGCTGTGCCCTGCGGGACCTAACTGCCAATGCAGCGAAGCAGCAGAAACAGCAGCACAGGAACCTGCGCAGAACTGAGCCCAGCAAAGTGGTGGTGCAGCCTAAGTCAGGTGACCCAGCTTTTGGGGAGGTTGTTTGTCATTGCTTTTCGTTGGTTTTTGGGCTGCAGGTCTGGGAACAATAGCCCCAGTAGCTCCCCTGCCTTTTTGCCTTTGTTCCCAACAGCCATGTGGTGCAGCATGTGAAACAGTCACTATATTGCCTTTGTCTGAGAAAGCCACTTGGACATAACTTTCAGGGAGTATCCACCATCTTGGTTTTGTTCCCAGTGGTGAACATCTTTAAGTGGGTAAAATACCTTCTCTTTTTGTATACTTTTGCTATTAATACCATTGTTGTTATTGTGCGTGTCTTATTCCATTCCCTTGTGCTTTCAGTAAATTGTTATCTCAACCCATAATCTCTGCTTTTGTCCCTCTTATAACAGAAGGGGCAGAGTAAGGGTTATTCAGTTTTAATTTTCAGCTGGTGTTAAAGCCATCACACTATTAAAAGATAAATATTCTCAATTAATTTTCAGGATTCAGTTAGTAAAAGACGCCTCTGCCCAAACTAAGACGAAAACAAGACCACATTCCAAAGTCAATAGTACAGTTTTATTTAACAGTAAATATAAGATAGAGACAGAAATAAAGAGGGAGAGAAGAAGCAGAGGCAGGGCAGGGAGGAGAGAAAGAGAGTGAGAGTGAGAGACAGAGATTAAGTAAATAGATAAAGATATCACCACCACATGGATTCCAAGAGCATCCTGCTGGTCCTTCTGTGGTCTTCTCAGTGGTGCAGCTTCCCATCTCATGCTTTTGGGGTACAACTTTTATACCCTTTAAGTCCTAGATATTCACAGGGAGATGTCGTTCTCACAACTTGGGCTGTCATGGGTGTAAGCAGTTGTTTTCTTTCCCACAGCTTCCACAGTGGCATTTTGCTGGTGTGTTAATTTCATACCTTTACCTTCTTTTAAGTATGTAATTAATGCTTTCTTTTCTCAGTTTTTCACAGTGGGAATATTTGTTCAGATTTGGCTTACCAGGCCTGGTTCCTGTTGTTGCTAGTCTGTGCTTATCACAAGTTCCTATTGTGGTGGCTTATCCTATGGACATTTCCTTCTTTGACAGTGTTTTGAGACAATTGCATTCTTTAAGTCCTGTCATTAATGTGTATGTATTAATTGATCATAGGATGGTTATACAAAAATGCCATGAAAAAGTAAGATATCATTCAAGAGAATCTAGGTGTAGTTGTTCCTGTAGAACAAGAAGAAATAGTTCTTCAGAAGTCACTGAGTTGATTTATTATTTAATGTGTGTGATTCTTGTCACATGTGTGTTTCTGCAGGTTGCACTTTAAAAATCTATGTGGGACACAGTGATATATGTAGGCTAATTCCAGTACCCCACAAACAGAACAGACAAACCAGTAAACAGGTTTTCAGGGGGCAGGTTTTGGTATAACACAAAATGAATAAAATGGTTCTGGTTGTTCTTAATTAAAATTGATTATTTTCCTACATCATGATTATCACTTCACCTTGTTTACCAGTATACAATGTTGGACAACAGATCAAATGGGTAAAAGCTGGCTAAGGATGAGAAATAAAAGATAAATTCTAATAAAAAGCTGTGTGTTTTGAGTAAAATAGCAGTAGCAGGATCAAGAGGCCTAAGTACTTTTAAAATAATACTTGAAAAGTTTAGGAAAGGGATTATATGGCATGGTTGTCTGTGATGGCAGGTGTTGCATAAAGGCAGTTCATCATAGGAACAAAGGAAACAGGATTAGGAAGAAATTATTGCAATAATCTTATCTACAATTTTCAGATATGTGTCCTATGGTTAGGAGGCATGGAGCAATGAAGCAGTCTGCTCAGTGTAGCAGCAAGAAGAAATCAGCTGTAGTCAGCTGCATTCTCTTACTTATTATCCATAGCTCTACTGATTTGATTTGATGATTTCTTTGCATTTTGTCTGCCTTTAAGGACAAGGTTGACAAAAGAGTTATTCAGAATATTTAAGAGAAATATCAATAGATTAGCAAATACAGAAAGCTAGAGGTCAATATAACTGGACCAGAAATTGTAAGATGCCATTGATGTTTGCCTGCAGGTAGAAAAAAGGACAGTGTGAGTGAAATTAAAATCTAAGAAGCAATGTCTTCAGAGGTCTCATGTACCTTAGGTTTAAAAATGAAATGACTTGAAGGAGGAGTAGTCTCTGTTGTCCCATGCTGTCAAAATTTTATGTTTGAGTACTGCTACTGTTGATGTATCCCCTTTGCTCTAGTGTTTAAAAGATGCTTCTGGGCTGCAATATTAATCAGCAGTATTCTTTAGAAATGTCAATAGCTGGCATACTAGCACTTCAAATCTATATCCCTTATAAATGGGGAGCACTTGACATTCATTCTGTACCTGACGGCAATACTTGGATGGTGACACTATAGAAGAGAGTGAAGAGAGAACAAATATAAACTTTGAATTTTAGAAAGTGCAGAAGGACCAGATAGTCTCCAAAAGTAATGGAAAAACAGTGTCAAAAAAAGTTCTGGTCCCACTGTATTCTGGAGTGGCTTTGCTACTGAATTCAAAGGGATCCTGGCTTCATAATTAAGTTTATATTTAAGAAAGCACTTGTTCTAGACTACACACTTAAGGAATATGATTTTTTCTGCAGCCTTGGTATTTAAAGTAGAAATGTGCCAAGACATACAAGGGTAACATTTTTTTCTTAACTGTTTAGACTAATTTCTTTGGATTAAAGATCTGTTATTGTGTTTGTAGTTTGAAACAACAGATTTCATCTTCTATTAGTTCTGTCAGTGTTACTGTACACTGTAAACCCTTGACTCAGAATGTTAATGATGCCAGTAATTATAGAATTGTTACCTATAGTTAGTATCACATGGATATTAATCAAGGTAATATTGATCCAACCTGGAAATAGCACTGTTAGTAATACAATAAAGCACAGTTTCTTGCCACAAACCAAGAACATTGCTTAAAACAGAATATTCCGTAGCCTTTGTCCCTCATGTCAATGTAACTCTTTTTTTTAATATCAAATATCCGTTCTGCATCTTCCACCTATATCAAAGCCACTCAGTGAGACAACATTCTTAAAGAAAAGAGACATTGAAGTATCAATAAGCTTTGGAGTAATAATTAAAAAAAACCAAAACACAACAGAAGAAAAAACAAAACAAACAACCCCCCCCACCCCCAAACCCCCTAAAAACACACACAAAAAACCCATTGCACATTTCTCATAATAGAACATTTCTACAGTAGCGGGATTGTGCAAGAAAATTTACAAATACAACACATCTGCTGTTACTATCACCACTGAATAAATTAGAGTATGTCCACAGTACAGTCAAAGGCTTATTCTATATGGAAGTAGATAAACTATATTTATGCTAGCGAGATTATATATTGATTAGTTTGCCCATGTCAGTACCCTGATAGCACTGGAAGCAGTTCTGTTGAGTTTGGTAGACCTAATTCATCAAGAATCACCCCAAGTAAGATCTGCTTTCCAACTAGTGCTGCGTCACTCTCAGGAGCTGTACCCTCTGTTGCTCACCACATGAAGTGACTATGACTGTATTCTGTCACTGAGGCTCAGGTATATGGAAAGAAGGAGACATTGCTTGATGACTATGCTACCATCCCAACCTCCAGTCTCTGCTTCTGTGCAGTGTGGCTGCATGCACTTGTTATCATCAAAGCTTAGCTACATGGTTTTTGAGTTTATTCAGTGGCTTTGTGCTCCATCCTGAGCACAAGATACAGAGATACTTTGATTAGTATCCAAGCTACCTAAAGGCAATTTTCACAATGTCTGCATAATCTGGAAGCCAGACTGCTTCAAGTTTAAAACCAATTATTAAATTATCTTAGCACAGTGAACTTACACAACCATTTAAAACCAATGGTTTTAAAACAGTCTCACTGCTTAAATTAACCTTTCATGTCAACTTTTATCTGACTATGATTTCTTCAGCAGCTTTTATAATCAGTTTTGATTTTCCTATCTTACATGTTTTCACCTATTTGACATCCTTGCAAGATATTTGAATGAACTGCATTTTAATGAAGTGTGCTGGTGTTATGGTTTCAGACTGACTCTGGAATTCCTTCCAAATAGCTTGGAGCCAACACCCCAGCCTCGGTGAAGGGGGTTAACAAAAGAGACAAAAGACATGCAGATGCGGACACTTAAGTACTGTGGCTAGGCTTTTTGTTGGGATCTTCCCCCTAGCAGGGGGGAGGGGGTTGGTTTCTCTCTGGTTTTCTGCGCAGGTCAAGAGGGCAGTCTGTCGTGGGAGCGAAGAGGACAGGGACACAGAGACACTATCTCAGCATCACTGGATATTGGATTTTGTGTTCCTTTTCTTCCTTTCCCAACTCAACTGTTCTTCATCCGTGGGTGATTATAACCATTANTTTTTTTTTCTTCCCTAATTAAAATTCTGTTTTTCCTAAATTTAAAGGAGAGAGATTGTTTCTTGGCCAGCATAATATCTTAGTTCTTGAACTAAGTCAGCTGGAAAATCCATTTGTCTTCATTTCTGCCATTTTTGTTCACATCTATAATTATCTAATATAATTAAAAAGACTAGCCCAAGAATGAAGTGCTGCTTAACATAACAGTTAGTCTGATGGTCCCTAAGGGATAATGCTGATACTAACGCAGTGATTCCATGACATGGCCATCACTAGAGTTCAGAGAACCTGCCTCTCCTTCTGATTCAGACACTTAACTGTAGAACAAACTGGAGTAGGTGTATTCATCATTGATTTCATTGGTGCATTGATGAAAATAAAGACCTTACTGTTGATTTTTTGTTAAAGGATTTTGGTAAAAGTCTCATTGGTGAAACATAACCAATTTAGTAGACCACCCTCATGACTTTGTTTACAGTTCCTGGTCTCAAAAGTTACCCTTTAACTTATGGGAACAAAACATTAAGGTTCAGTGCCCCTGACTGAATTTTGAAGTTTCTCTAAACTCTGTTCATGAGCCTGTGGATACAGCTCATGTAAAATATGAAATGAAGATTGACAGAAGGACACAAGGAGAAGCAAATACAGAGAGTGACGCAGACAGTCTAAGGCAAAAAAAGCAAAAATGTTAACAATGTGGAACTCGGTAGGTCATGAAAGTAGATAAGGAATGCTTACCTATGAAATGCTGCAAGGAACATAGCCAGACCTATGAGGACAGAATTTCATGTCAGTGAGATGGAATTTTGAGGATTAAGTCCTGTGACTGTTAGTGGAAGTATGTACCAGTTTTTTCACAACATGCATATGAGCTATTGTTGAACATTTCAAAGAACAAGTTCAGCTAAATGTTGCTAGTACCTTGAAGAAAAGAGGGCTGTTAATTCAGAAACTGAGCATTCTTCTAATGAGTCATGGCTGATATTTAAACTTAAAATTTAGATTAGGGTTAATGAGTCAGACAAATGAAATATGCACATTTAAAAGGGCCTAATTCACTAAATTAAGTGCAAATCACATATTCATAATTGTGTTTTAATGGTATGATTTATTATTTTGAGTTCCACTAGTATAAGAGTTCTGGACCTGGGCATAGATTGTTGATTCTCAGCAATATTTCATCTGTTTGACATGATGTGTTGTTTTAAACCACCTGCTATCTTAACTTTGCTGGAGGACTGACAGAGTCCTTCTTTATCATAATGTTTGCCCGAATGTTGTTTCTTCCATTTTCAGCATCCTCCAAGTGGAAAAGTTTATAAGGTCTTTTTCTTGAATTTCTTCCGTACCATAGCAGTTTTCATTAATTCCAGATAAAGGAACTGGCTGCCAACAATTCCAGGAGCAGTATCTGACTTGGTTACTTGTTCTAGTTGGTGATTAGCCAGGAATACAGCCAGCCAGTGTAACAAAATCACATAAAGTTAACTTGTGTCATAGTTATTTTTGTGTTTTAGTCTGCAACTAAATAGGTTAAGAAAGTATTCATGTTCAGACCTGGAAGAAGAGGCTTTGAGGATCTACAGATACCCCAGGTGTGAACATATGGTAGCTGTATTCTCAGCTGAGAAAAACAGAGGCTGGATCCTGTTATCAGACAAATTCTAAATTTCTTTTGTCAGAAATTCTGCTAGTTAAATACTCTGAAGGCTGTAACCTGTTCAAAATACTCAGAAACACCTTTGAATCCTTCTAAGGTAAGATATATTTTTATGCTTTTATAATTATAGAATCATATAAACCTTTATGTTGGAAAAGACCTTTAACTAAGATCATCAGGTCCAACCATTAACCCAGCAGTGCCAAGTCCATCACTAAACCATGTCCCTAAGTGCCATATCTACATGTTTTTAAAATACATTCAGGGATGGTGACTCAACCACTTCTATGGGCAGCCTGTTCCAGTGCTTGATCACCCTTTAAAAACTGAATAAAAACATTTCCATTGTTGAGAAGTATATTTCTTCCAGTATTTCTCTGAACTTTATTTAAGTAGTTGTCCTAGGAAAACAAAATGCAAACGACTTATCCCCCAGTAAAATAGCTTTCACCTGCTTTTTTGCTATATCCATTGCAGATATTAACCCATCACATTACCCACAGTCAACAATAATCACCCCATGTCCATGGATTTTTCCAAAGCAACATCTGTTTTCATTTTTCCAGTACTGAAAACTGAGGTGCCCCGTTCTACTTAGAAAGACATCTGCAGCCCAGGAGAGACCCCTGTGGGACAGGTGTTTCCCTGTGGCCCATGGGAAGACCCTAGACTGGAGCAAGGAAAAGTGTGAGGAGGAAGAAGTGGCTGAGGAGCTGTTATGGACTGACTGCATCCTGCCATTCTCCATCCCAGTGCTCCTGCCCTCTCGGGGTAAAATAGACAGAGGAATCAGGGATGGAGGAGTGAAGCTGAACCTGTGATAAAAAGGGGTAAATGAAGGCAGGTGTTTTAGGTTTTGTCATTTTTTCCTCATCATCCTACTCTATTTTACTTGGCAATACATCAAATCAATTCTCCCTGGGGTAAATCTGTTTTGCCTATGACAGCAATTGATAAGTACCCTTCTCTTTATTGTTATCCCTGAGCTTTTCCATCCTACAGAATCACAGAATCGTAAGAGTTGGAAGGGACCTCTGGAGATCATCTAATCCAATCCCCCTGCCATGGCAGGGTCACCTAGAGCAGGTGACATAGGAACAGCTGAGAGGGAGAGGTCACAACATCTCTGGGAGGCCTGTTCCAGCGCTCTGCTACCCTCAACGTAAAGTTCTTCCTTCATGCTGCAGTGGAATTTCTTGTATTTTAGTTTATGGTCTTTGCTCCCTGTCCTGTCACTAGGCAACACTGAAAAGAGCCTGGTACCATCATCTTGGCACCCACCTTTGAGATATTTGTCTGTATTGATGAGATCACCTCTCAGTCTTCTCCAGACAAAACAGGCCCAGCTTCCACAGTCTCTCCTCATAAGAAAGATGCTCCAGACCCCAGCAGAGTCCATTGGTTAAAGTTTGAGACATCTGCTAGCTGTGACCTTGCAAACAGACAGCTGGGCTTGCCTTGGCCAAGGATGACATAAATTTGATAGCCTTGATTATTATGCCTCTCTACAAAGATGCCAGGTATCTTTGAACCCATACTTTAAAAAGATCAGAATTGGTTTTGTGAATTGGTGTCATTTTAGGTGATCTAAAGGTGAACCTGTAAGTTATGCCAAAACTAAACTTAATTGACCTCAGGTTTTGTACTGCCTTTCCTGAGAGTCAAGTTCTGTGATCCAGTAACTAATTTGCTACAGAGCTGAAAGGAACTTCACCATGTAGGTACTTAAGCACTCTATAAGGACAGGGTAATAAACCTTGCTGCTGGAATTAATTGAAGGTGGGCATCTGGATATGTGCACAGTTCTGAAAGAGGTTTCTGATTTTATCTGTCAGGAATTACCTAGCTCATCTCAGAGCAGAATAACAATTTCCTCTGGTGAATAAATACCCTATAAAATGACTAATGGACTATTTAATTGTCCTATCAAAAAGAGCATGGTTGTGACTAATGTGCAAAATAAACCAACTTTGGAAACCTCATACACTACTTACCAGCCTTAAAGTAATGAAGCATGATGATGAGATCTATACTTGATCCTAACTACTCTGTTATTCATGTCAAAGTTTTCATCTTAAGAAATTAAATGCACTTGCAAGAATGTTCGGAACATGAATGAGCTTGACTCTTGCAGTATAAATCACAGATTTTGCCCTCAATCATTAAGTTACTTGTTTGAGTTTTAGATACTATCTTTTTCTAATGTGTCACCAGGGAGGGAAATATAGTTGCAGAATGACATATTTAATTCCAACATTAGAAAGACTAAAGTAAACAATAGTTCTTTGTTTGTGTTTCAATGGTGCATAAAATTACAAAGTTCCAATGGTTTTAGTTAACCTTTCTTGTGTATCTGTTAAAATCAGCCTCAGTTAATGGAGAAATATATAGCATAGCTGTCAGTTCAAATTCAACCTATTGGTTCAAGATTGTTTAATGCACAACAGTAACCACATTGCTGGTAGTCTGTGTGAGAGTGCAGAATCAGGCTACAGGGCAAAAGAAACTGAAAATTATTGCTGCCTGCTCTATCTGGCATTCTTCAAGTATGTGAATTATGAAGAAGTTTTCAGGGACTACATTGCTGAAATTAACTCTAATTGATGCTTTTATTAACCATCTTTTAGGTTCTCATTTAACAAAATTTTAAAAGATGTGTTTAAATTCTATCCAAGACAATTTATAACTGAGTAAAATGTTAGCATTTATTTGTCTACTCACTTCTTTTTGCTATATCTGCTAAAGTCAGAAACAGGACCTGCAGTACAGAGAAAACGTAAGATGTTGAAATCCATGCTTTGTGTGTTTTGTGAGCAAAAATTTACGTACAGGATTTAGGCTCTTATGGAGCCTGAATGGTCCATGGCAGGAGGCTGGAACTGGGTAACCTTTAAGGTCCCTTCCTACCCAGACCATTCTATGATTCTGTGATTCCTTTTTTTCACATGTATTTAATTTGTTTGAGCTATTTTGACTAGCAGTTGTGTTCTCTAATACTGAGCAAATCAAAGAATAGACAGAAATTACTTCTAATAAAATTGTTGTCATCTCTTTTATCTGGTATTGTACTTTAATCCCAACATATTATTCAGGTATCAGGTACTTAAGCAATTTGGATGCTATTTTATCACCCCTAAGGAATGTGGTTGAAGTTCACAGCTACAGCAGCTGACAGGCACATATCTGTTGTGTGCAATAATAGCAGATTGGTAGCCCTGGTGACATTAATCTGTCACTTCTCATAGATGTGAAGCTGATGGAAAGCCATTTTCAAAATAACACCAACTATAAGTTTTATTTTATACAAAATTCAAACATTCACAGGTTCCTTTTGCTATGCATTGCTATCAGTGTCACTCCAGAATATCCATCATGCCCCTTCATGAATGTGGTAGTAGTTCAGAGTATTTTGTACGTGGTATGTGGTGTCTAAAAGACTAAATTATAAAGGAGAACAAATAATGACTTTCATGGAAATGCTCCAGCAATCCAGTTCAGTTTAGGTAATGATATATTATTTCTTGCTTTCTGATTTGGATACTTTGAGCTTCTGACATTGGTTTCAGCAATTTGTTTTCTTTTCTGTCTGCCTCTTCTATGATATGAAAAAAGCTTTTGTTCACACATTTTTCGATACCTTTCCCTCCCATCTCCACCTATCTGAAGCAATTGTCCCCATCAGATTTACAGGTCAAACCTTTAAACTCTCATGTGACTTTCTTCTAGTACTGACAACCATCACATAACAGTTTCCTTTTTGACACTGCTAGCAAAATGCATGATTTGGCAGTGGGGATCTTAAGTCTCATTCAGACATTAAACTGCTGTCTTCCCTTCAAACTACAAAAAGATAGTAACTCCTCAGAGATCTTGTATCAAGGAGGTGAGGACAGGAGAGATCCAAACAGATCTGTGGAGGAGACAGGAAAGAATTTAGAGATACTTTGCTCAGTAAGGTAGGGCACATATCTGGATTATGGTCATAGGGAAAGTTTTGCAGTAGGAATATCTGATATCTGTCCTATTTATTTTTGCCACATGTATTTCCTCAAGGCTTCTAAATGCATTATAGTTGCACAGAAAGCTTGACCAACACATTCATCATCATTGATCAAGCCGACTTTGATGGTGTCCTTCAGGTGCTTCTGACAGTTATTTGAAACAAGTGACACTTCCTGGCTGTCTTGTGGTTTTTTTATGGCTTCTAGTGAACACCAATAATATGAATTTCATTTTAATTCTTCTGTAAGGGATCTTATTTATAGAGCAATTTCTCATGTGGTGTCTTGTCTCTATGAAATGATTGCCAACTCAGGCAGCAGTTAAAGTTTACTGCTTAGGCCGTCCTTCAAGGTACCATATGGATATTACTTTCTAAAAGTAATTTAGACTGCAAAGTGCTAAGAATATGTTAACTCCTTGCAAGCTGCGCATCCCTTGTTGGTTGATTTTATGAACTGATCTAACTAAATTTAACAGTTTACCAACTTTCCCGTTCTCTTCCATCTTCAAATGTGGCTGACAATTAACCCTGATCGTTAGAACAGTGTCAAGTACTACTTAGCATTAACATTTTTGTGACTTAAACTATGATGCAATGTTTTGCTAACATGTTATTATTTGTGTATATTTGAGCAAAGATCAGCTTTTTATTAAATATTTTTATTTCCTAAGTAAGATATCCGTAAATAAAGAAGAAAACCATCAAAACCCACAATTTTGGAAACTCCAGGAGAAATTCAAAAATATAATAAGGTAGGAAGTAGGGTACGAAACTGAATATTTTAGTTTAAAAAAAAAAAGGAATAATTCTACTGAAACATAGTTTCTAGATTAATCTATTTTAGTATTTTGTGGTAGGAGAAGTTTGGAGTTTTTTTCCAAAACCTACAAGTCAGTAGTATGTTCATGCACAAAGTTATGGGCCTTTGTCATGGTTTATCCACAGCCAGCCACCAAATACCACACAGCCACTTACTCACTTCCCCACCAGTGGAATCGGTGAGAGAATCAAAAGAGTAAAAGCTAGAAACCTTGTGGTTTGAGACGCAGGCAATTTAATAGGCATTCATTCACCACTTCCCATGGACAAGCAGGTGTTCAGCCATCTCCAGGAGAGCAGGGCCCCATCACATGTAACAGTGTCCTAGGAAGACAAACACCATCACTTCAAATGTCTCCACCTTCCTCTTTCTTTCCTGCATGTAGCTTTATATACAAAGTATGATGTCATATGATCTGGAATATCTCTTTGGTCAGCTGGAGTCACCTGTCCCTGCTGTGTATCTTCCCAGTTTCCCATGCACCCTCAACTTCCTCACTGGAGTGGCAATGCAAAAAGCAAAAAAGGCCTTGGCTCTGTGTAAGCCCTGCTCGGCTATAACATCTCTACATTATCAACCCAGCACAAATCCAAAACACAGCCCCATACCAGCCACTGTGAAGAAAATTAACTCCAAAATCAGCACAGCCCTGTAGTGTTTCTATCTATTTTGCTTTTACCAACTTTTTTCCGGAACAGAAAAATTCAGAATTTGGAATATAATCATTATTATTTGTTCAGTCATTCAAAGCTTTTTATAGAAACAAGTGAAGTATTTTATTTTTTCTCATTATCCCTGTGTTTCCTGATATATTTAAGTATGATTTGAAAGTATGATTTGAAAAACAGTTGATTCGGTAATGGATACTGATCCTGAGTTTTCGCAATTCTTGAGTGGTGTCTTATGAGCTGCCTTGTATCTGTTATAGACCTGCAGGTAAATTACTTTCATTTTAAATCCCCTATGTACTGCCAGTGTGGTGTAAAGGGAGATGTGTAAACAGTTTCTTGAAAGCTAACATGCTGGAGGGAAAAATCTGATCAACTGTATAAAACAGTTTTCAAAAATAAAGGTCACTCAAAGCCAGAAGAGTTTGAGGTTTTTAAGTCACAAATAGTTCTAATAACAAAATGTCAAACTCAGTCCTCAGAAAAACTCAAAGAAATCTATAATATTCTGTTAATTTCTTTCCTTTTACTGTTGGATATGAAAGCAAAAAAACCAAAACCTGCTTTCTTTTCTTTCAGTATAATTAATTCAATCAATTAAATAAAGAGGAGGTGTAAAGGGTTTTAGATACGTTGTATTCAGTACTTAGTATCAATAAGATACACTTAGGAAATATCTAACACTCTCCATGGTGAATCTCTTGCTATGGAATAGGCCAGTCACCTTTAACTTGCTTATTGATATTGTTCTGGGTAAAAGCCAAGATTATAGATCTCTCTTGACTATTTTTTCTATTGTCAAATAGCTTGTTTTGCAGTGATTAACGTCTAGATTGTCTTGCTACCACTGCCATTTTGTGACTTTCTTCCCTTCTGCTGCCTGAAGAATAACATTTAGGCAGTTTCTACTGTTTATGCAAACAAGTGGTTTACATTATTTTAAATATAATTTCTGCACTTGTAATATTACAGAAAAAATGCAGAAATAAATCCTAAGGACTGATTTTTCTAATTTGAAAAAAAAAAATTGCAAAGGGAAAAAAAGCCCAAACCGACCTAGACAGTCTAAAAAGGGTACTGATTAATACAAGTACTCCAGGTTCAGGAGGGCAAAGGTAAGACATTGTAACTGAGTTTTCTGCAGAACAGGAAAATCTACCACATTCTGGTCCAAGCTCTCATTTTCCCTGAAAGAGGATCAGATTTTACCACATTCATCTTGGAAAGAACATTACTCGCACAAAATTGTTATAATGGATGTGCATAAAAGAAGACCTTCATGTTATTTGGGTAAATTTGGCAAAGCTTTACAATCAGCTAATGAATAGACCATACAAATTCTTTTTTGTTGAGGACATAATACATGATTTCTGGTTTGATTTTCTGGGCAAGCTTTATGATGATAGTTCTGAAACCACAGTGTAGCATCTTTTCTTCCTCTGCCAATTCAGGACAACCTGAGATGCAGTTTTCCTAAAAGAAATTTAGTGCGAGTTTTTCCATTTGCTGTGTTCACTTGCAAGTTAAGTTTCTCACCTAAAGAAGATCTATGATCTTTAATAGATAATTGTGTTCAGTGGTCAGGTTCTGAAGAAAACATATATTTGCCTGAAAACATACTCAAAATCCTCCTGAAATTACCTGTCTAACTATTGAAAAGAATAATAGCAGTTTGTGTAAGGTTCTGTGATACAAGAGACTTCTTGTATTAGAAAAGAACTATTGCTTAAAAAATACTGAATTGTATGATTTAATTCTCAGCAATATAATTTCTGATACACATTACTACTTGCCATGATGCTATCTGTGTGGTCTTTTCTACTTCTCTCATCTAGGCCTCACTAATTTTTCTGGCTATTGACTGCCATAGTAAATATTTCCTTTGAAACACTTTTTTCTCATATCACTGTCACTGGACAGAAAAACATCAGTTTTAATCTCATTTGTCATAACAATCAAACAAATATCGAACAAATATAGCGTGGTGTTTCAGTCATGTTCTATGCCTGTAGCCTTCAAACTTCAGTCTCATTCCTTCATCCGTTTTTATCTTTACCTAGTTCTTATTAAAGCAGGTGTCTGGGAACATTCTGACCAACTGTATTGCAACTGACACCCTGAAGGTATAAGGTGAGTTTATCTCCACCGTAATAAATGCCTAAAACCAGACACTGACATAAACCTTCTCAAAACTCATTGTCATGTTGCTATTCTCAACTATTTTTGTCTTGTCTATTCCTCACTAACTCTTTGAAAGTCCATGCAATAGTATGGTTCTTTCTTCTTTCTTTTCTTTCTTTTCTTTCTTTTCTTTCTTTCTTTCTTTCTTTCTTTCTTTCTTTCTTTCTTTCTTTCTTTCTTTCTTTCTTTCTTTCTTTCTTTCTTTCTTTCTTTCTTTCTTTCTTTCTTTCTTTCTTTCTATGTCATGAATTACTCTACTGGAAAATAAAGGTCAAATAACTTTTTCAAAACATAGTTGCGTGTACTTTCTTTTTCATGGAATGATGTTTTATTTATGCATCCAAAAATCCTATATATGTGAAGCTATATAATAGATTGAAGTTACAGTCCCTTTTGCATTTCTGAATCCTACCTGGTAGAACAAAATAACATGCAGGTGTTTCAAATATTGCCTGAAATATAAATAATGAACACTACTGGCTTTATTTTAATTCAAATGGGGAAAAGTTGTATTTTTTTAATAGAACTGTCCTGTAATCTACCTTTACTGATATTTTAGTGAATATTTATAATAAAGGAACTTGGTTTTCTTACAAAATTATGTTTCTATTTTACATAAGGTGTTTTTTTCCCTTTTTACTAAGTTTCATCTTTTAGTCTAAATTGTGTAAGACACAATTTTGAGTTAGGTAAATGAAAGCCACTGTATTGACCAGCTGCAATGTGTTTCAATTCACAGTGAATACACAGACCCTTATATATGTGCATATTCTATTTTTGGTTAATCCTCATCTTACTTAGGAAATTATGATGTTAAAAATGACTAGCTATTTCTCTGTTTAGTACATGCTTTAACATGAAAGCCTAGAATATATTTCAACATACATGTACTAAAGCATCTAAAACTGTGGAATGAAGCTTTGTATGGCTTACTATCACACCTGAGTTATCTTTGGTAAGTTCCTTCTCAACGAAAGAGAATTGGCATCAGATACGAGTCTTGAAAATTACTTGGTGGTGACCACCCTTCACTTTCAATGCCTATCTCTACACCAGGCCAACTCAGACTCTTCATTAAGCATGCCCTGAGTTTATTGTTTAGCAGTATTTTCCCTTTCAGATTACAACTGCTGTTCTGCATGTACAAACCTCTACCCCTGTGAGAATCAGTTGTTTGATGAAGTCAATATGAACAAAACAGTTTGAGGATCACAGCTTTACCTCTTTGGCACTTGATGTACAACCCATTTACAAATGCAGCTCACCTTTGGTAACAGAAAACTGTGTACTGGGGAGACCTCACAAGTTCAATTCTGTCATCTCCTTGCTCTTTTACCTTGCTCCTTTCCCTGTCCCTTCAGTTAGACCGGCAGTAGCCTTCTTTCTGAGTGCTGAGACCCCACATTTAGTAAGTCCAAGCTATTTTTCTCTATCTCCCTTCTCTGCCCTGATTCAGTTCACCCTTATTGTCTCAACTATTTTCTCTGTACTGGATTCAGATCTGTAGGGTTTTAAAGTCTCTCAGTCGCAAGAGGACTTTATTCATAATTAGTTTTATATACTATTGTAGTACATAAACATACAGAATCATAACTTAGAAGTCCAAATTGTGCTTGAGACTTGGTGTTCCTCCACAGACAAAATTAATTGTGAGTAAGAAGTGAGTGGATGTGCAGATTTTTCCTGGATACAGAAGTGACTGACCCTGGGATAGAGTACTGACCTGCAGTGCAGAGAAAGTATACAATTCCCAAGCAGGAACTATGAAGCTCTGTGAGGAATATCACTTTGATACCACTTTCAAAGAGGTACCAATTCGCAGATGAGAAGTATTAGAAGACTGACAGGGCAGCAGAGAGATAATTTTCATGTATTCAAGGATTTGTTGTTGTTGTTTTGGTTTTTGTTTATTGTTTGGTTTTGTTTTTTTAACTAGAAGAAGTCATTACAACACTAAGATGCTCTATCTACCAGTTAAGCAACTTGGATATTAAAATAAATAAATAAAGAAGTAGGCAATGTTGAAGGAAGTAGAAAAATAGAAGGAAAAAACCTGCTTAATCTTTAAAGTTAACCTGTGGACTATTTGCTTGTTTGTTTGTTTAAATGGACCAGTTTTGTATCTTTAAAATTTCCACTACTATGAACTGCAGAAGGTGTAGAATAACATTTGCTCCATGTTCAGCATTCTGTGAAACAATGTGAAAGCACAATCTTCACTAGTTCATGGAAGGTGAATCTTCACTTGGTCTTTCCTCTCTGTCCTCCTCTAAAACTGTCTCAAATATCTCTGAAAATTTTAAATGCTATATTAAGAAACATTATTTCACATTATTCCCTCCATGGAGCTCCGTTTCTGTGGAAAGACCTAAAAAAAGAGGGAAGAAATCATAACTTTAGCCTGCGTACTAATCTGTAAGGCAGATACAACATGTTTAGATGCCTCTCTCATATATGTAATAAATAATGGTAATAACAATAATCATTACATTTCTAGATTTTGAAATTCCACATAAAGTTTTTAAGAAAGCTGCAAGATTCTTTACAATTCCATTCTACAAATGTGAAGGGAAAAAATTAAAATTCTTGACAGTCTGGGAAAAAGTATTACCTTTGGGTCATTTGTTGGGACTATGACAATTTTCTAGAAAGAAGCATTTATTTGGGTAAAGGAGCGAAATATATGAAGTCATATCACAGAAGTAATGGTGGCACTGGTATAGTGGGAAACCTAGTTTGAAGTTCTTCCCCTGGTAGAGAGTCAAATTCCAGAGCTGTCAGATAAATTACTAGTAAAATCCAGCAAACAAATGTCTAGATAAAAGTAATCTGAACATAGAAATAGTTCTAGCAGTATCTTTGAGGAATTTGTGGTAGGTAAACTGAAAATGATGATAAGGAGGGTCAGAAGAACTGTCTGCCACAATGTCGGTGTTTGAATAATCCTTTATTTGTACTATAATTAGAATTCATAGCATGACTAGCTTTCAGAGTTTTCTCTCATGCTTCTTCTCTGTACTATAGTTTCCCTTCAACTTTTCTTCTCAATATATGGTATTTGTGGAACAAATAAACATAAGTTACACACTCAGATCATAAACACCAGAAAATATTGTAAAAATATTATAAAATTAGATATCTCCTAAAGGATAAAAATGGAAATTACCTATTTTGAATAATCTCTGTTTCCCTGACATACTACAAATGGGAACATAAGGGATTCATTTATTATAACACTTCTTTTTTTTTTTCTGAAACAGTAAAATGAACATTTTTCTTTTCACTTAGATTGTGTTCAGCATTAATTAAAATGTTTTGCACAGTTTCTCTTAGCAGTGACATTTAGAAAATTAGACAAAAGACACCGTGTCTGCAAGTGAATAATGTCTTTCCAACCATCAAGGTGAGACAAAAGCAATATCAACTATAAATCATCATAATGAAATAAATTAACATGGAGAGATAATGCTGTGCTGAAACAATTGCTGTTTCCTAACCAAGGCCAGGTTCAGTCTTCATAGCTATACTGGAATCCATTTTACATAGAAATATAGAATATGAGTGTCAAATCTGATCATACGGTCTTCCTTCTTTTAGGATCAAACTATTGATATCCTATAAAAGGGTAACTTTCTCTGACATTATTGCCCACAGTGCCATTAAAAATTATCTGTGAAATAATACAATTTTTAATGTGAATTGCACCTCCTCCCAGAGCCAGTGTACTAGTGCTGTAACAGTGCTGAACCTGAACACAAATAGCAAACAACCTGTTACATGTATGAACATGGCTTCACGTTCTTTTGGAATCAGAGATGAACTTGAATTCCATTACAAACTTGACAGCATGTTAGGCTGTTGAATAATTTAATTTCTTTTTCCTTTAAAAGATTCCAAGATTTTTAAATGGTCTTAAAAGTAAAGAAACAAAATACAAATAATATGAGTTTCTGTATGCATAGTAAAGTGAGAAATAGAATTCTCCTTTTTTTTTTGTGTGTCAAGCATGCATGCCTGGTGCTTGAAAATAAAGAAAATTATACCTAACAAAATAAAAATTGTTCAAGTATCTCCTACTATAAATAAGAACTGGATTCTATAGCCAGCCTTTATCTGTACTTGTTCCATAACCAAAAAAAACCCCCCAAACAAATCCAAACAAAGCAACACCAAACCAAACAAAAAATCCCCCTATAGGTATAATAAAATATGTTAAGTTTAAGTGGTATTTGTGCCTAACATGTAATAGAAAGAATTCAGTCTTAAGGACTCATATACATTCACATCAAAAGTAATTTCATTTTGGCTGCACATTTTTACAGCACGTTTCTCTTCCTGATTAAAAAGGTGAAATATTTATTAGAGTCTATGAGATTATAACAGATCGATTCTACTCCACTTTGCAACAAAACTTCCAAATGCTGTAATTCTTTGTGAGGGAGAATTAATCACACTGTATCGCTTTTTCCCAGGACCCAGGGTTTCTTGTAATCTCTGGAAACCCAGAGAGCTGAGAAACTGCAAGGCAAGGAGGGAAAGAGATAACTGAGACTTCAGGCTTCCAGGTCAATCAGCCTCCTTAGTATCTCACAGCAGAGCCAGCAACTCAGGACCATGCACAGCCACGTTGACAGACAGCCACACAGATATCCAGGGAAACCCATTTTATCAGGATGTGCTTTCTAGCAAAGGGCTACTAAGGGATATGTAACCACACAGAAGGCTTTCATTTTCACAGATTAGAAAAGTCAGAAAAAGAACTCTTTCATATAATGTATTCCTTTCTTTTTAGTTTCTGGTCTGTCCAGTGTCTCAGCATACATATGCATATACCCACACCTTCAGATAATTTCTGTGAATTCCAGAAACTGAAGTTTAACTTAGAGATAATTATGTGACTTAGGGGGTGACTATAAATATAATAAATTCTGGGTTTAACTATACCCCCAAAAAATCTACTAATATAGCTCAGAGATTTAATAATTTGATTTCAAAATGTGCAACAGAGCAAGATTTGGCCTTTTGTTGTTTATATATGCTTGAAATTTCAAGGGAAATTAAGTTCTTAAGCATTCCCTAGCCTTTTAGTAATATGAATATTGCTTTGAGTCCTTAATGTTGCTATAGGCTTTCATTAATAATCATTGAAAATAGAGAAAATGATGATTCCTCTGTTTTCAATTGTAACACAAAATCCAATCTTGAGCTGAAAAGCTTCTGTCTGCTCTGCTTTCCTGCATACTGGGAAAAAAAGTAGTCTATTAAAGCTTGTAAAATGTGAAAACAAAACTCTTGTCTTCAAAAGAAATGAGAGATTTTGGGAAGCAGTTTGCTTTCTCATGGCAAACATAGAGGGAAGGGTGGGAATTACCTCTGTTTCTGGATGCTATCTCCGCTGTAGGCTGGGTCTTACCTTCCTGCACCAAAGTTCTTGAAACAAAATTTGAGTTGCAGTTGGCTTGGACTTCTGGAGAGAAGGTTGTTGATCAACCCACATGAGAAAAATAGGCTAACCTGACATTCTGATCACTCTCCTCAGATTACTGTACCACATTTGCAACTGGTGTCATTGCCATAATGATCCTGTAAAATTGTAAATAATAAGCAAATTCCACATGGCCATGAATAAGATAAAAGATCAGTTCATGAACTTATTTCCTGTATAATGTGGTCTACCATCCCAAAATGCTGCAGATTTTTTATGCAGAATTTTCATAAAGTGATGTTGTTAAGATGTTTTACTGAGCTCTTGTGGCAAATGATTTCTGCTTGAAATGATTTTACCTTAGTTCTTGCTTTACAAAGAAGTTTGGAAGGGCCAGTAAGCAGAACATCGATCTCAGAAGTATGTCAAAGGCAGGTGTTTAAATTAATGTACAATTCATTTTACTGCGTATCTAATTTCTTACAAATCATGAAAAATTTCCTTCTCTATGTAGGCATTTATACAGACTATTAGATCTAGTTCTAAATCATTAACCCCTCCAAGTTGCAGTTATTCATAATACATAATGTAACTTCCTTCTACATTTCCCTTTCATGGTGAGTTCATAAATGTTCGTTTTACTTTTTAAAAACTCAGTAAAATAAACCAGAAGTCATTAGGACACACAAAACCCGAGATCATTCATTTACATACGCAGGGAAACCTGTAACTTAGTGTTTCTACCTATTACAATGGTATTTTTCAGAGTTCTTTCAGTGTGATCTGAAAGAAATAAGGAAAATCTCAGTTGCCTTTTGTAAGTCAATCAGTGCCCTTCTTCAGAGCATAAATTAATCTGCAGTCAACTAAGGAATTTTCCTATGTATGAAAGGTAAAGGTAAAAAGGTACCTTGTGCTGTTGCTACCCGCTGTGAAGCATTATGTGGTGCGGGGTTGAAGATGAGAGATGATATTCCCTATGATATTACACATATTTTGTGCATGTGCATTTGCATGTAGTCATATGTCATATGACCAGTCCTGTTAATCTAATTTTTTTTCTCTCATTGTAGAAGAACCTCATTCTTTTGATTTCCTTAAGAAAGGGGATCACTGAAGTACATCCTACATCCTCTCTTCTCCACAAAATGTAATCCATATGCTTTACTGTTGCAAGCCACTTGATTCCACAGCCCTTCAGAAACATTTCTCCTGGATCTCCCCTCATAAGAGAGGCATGCCCTCATTTTGAGAAAGTCATAAGCTCAAAAGCTTTTTAGTCAATATGACTGCAGCCTTAAGCACAACCCCAAGGATAAAGCACATTGTAACTCTCAACCTAGGAAAACCCTCTCACTGATTTGCTTCAGGTCTTTGTGATAAAGAATATGTTAAAGAATGGTCCTCACTGTTTTTCTTGTTTATTCCTGTACTAAAAAAAGAAGCTAAAGCTAAAAAAAAAGAAACTTATTTGGAAATCCTCCTGTGATTCTGGGGGGTGTCACACATGTAACACATGTGCCATTCACGTTGATGAAGAACCATAGGTACAGCTTTCCCCGTATATCGTGGGTTTTCTGAGCTGTTAGCACATACAGGGAGACTGAGATGGCTGTGTTGCATATGGAATGCCATTATAGGTCAATGCAAATATCACTGCAGGTTAATAGAATAGCATGTTGTAACAGTAATGTATCCAAGAAAATGTTTCTTTCTGTTTTACCTAAGTATTTGACAATAAAAAATATTCACAGAACTGCTTTAAGAAACTTACGAGTGAAACTCTAGACTTTGTGTTGCTATTATTAAGATTTTGTACCCTACAATTTTTATGGCATATTTCGATAAAGGAGGAGGATGAGAAGCTCTTGTGTTGTGTGTCGGAGACAGCAAGGTTGTAGTAATTTGTCTCTTTCACTGAGATGTAGTGGCCTGAGAAAGTGAAGAACTCATTTTGTTCAAAGGACAAAAATATGACAATGACCTCATTATTACATCATACCTCCAAACAATAAGAAACCCTGGCCCAGAGTTATAGCTATAGCTTATTTTTAATGACTTTGGATTTAATGTTCTTAAGGGTACTGCCTGAAATACAAGTCTACTTAGGAATGCCTTGTTTTCTTTCTCAGTAAAAAAAATGATAAACAAGACCTAGTTTTTTCTCTCATTTTATAAGTGTTCATATGCTCTTTCCAGATCTGCTGAAGATAGTCCCTATTTTCTACCCCTACCCTCTACCCCTCTTTCATCTTCACTGGTTGAAATTTCAGAATGGAGTCTTACAGGCATCCTGAAATCTTTTCATAGTAAACAGATTTTTCTAAGTACTTAACAGGCCTTACTGGCCAGGGACTGTCCCAGTGTCCCAACCAGGAGCAGGGTATTCAGAAGTCACCAAGGCAGACCCAAGCCTGGACATCATGCTCCTCCCTGTGGTCAATGCCAGGCTGGGGATATTGGCCTGTGGGTGGGTGTCAGACGTTCTACTGATAGGAACATGTCAGAGAGACAGGCCCATGGCTCACTGAAGGGAGAAGAATAGCCTTCCTCAGTGGGATGAGGAGCAGTTAGAAAGTAAAGCAAAGAACACTTAACCCTTTACTAAGCCAGAGATGTCTGTAGGAAAATGCGTTTTTTTGGGTTTTTTTTAATCACCAAACTATGAAATGGTACCCTTGGGATGCAGCTCCTCACTGCGGGCTGAGAGGAATTACAGATGCATGCCCCACTGGCACCTTCAGCAGCAGCTTTCATGAACTGCAGCTTTCTCTCACTCTTTGAGCAAGAAAGTCTTTTGTGAGCAGGGAGAGAGCCACTTGCCTTCTCTCGTAGTGGCCTGTTATGTTGCTCATTTAACCATAGGACAAGGTCTTTCACTATGAAAGGCTATGGTTTTTTGTTTGTTTTTTTTTTTGAATCACATGAATACTGTAAGCCATCTTGAGTTTAGTGTCATTCCTAAAGAAACTGTAAAGCAATACTACATTCCCTATACAACAAAGAAGTATCTTCATACACCCTTCAGGACAAAAGAATATCATAGGGACTCTTGCTCCCGTGTGAATTCTCTTGAGTGTTTAAAGGGTGAAAGACTATGACCTCTTGTTATCTATATAAAGCAAAGGAAGACTTCTGTCTCTATGAGCAATTCTGGCTCTTCAGTTGGCTTTTATTACTTAAACTGAGCTACATTTGAACACTTTAGGAAAAATATGCACATGTTTTTGTGGTTAAGGGCTTCTTTAAGGGTGAGAGTTAATGCAATCTCTTTACAGCATGCTAAATTACTCACTGAAGTAGAACTGTAGAATTTCAAATATTGTTTTTATATATTTCCCCTGTGATCTTGAAAATTTCTCTTAAAAATGGATGGAGTGAAAGAAAAACAAGTTGGGTAGACAACAGATATGTTTTATTGCAGAATAGTAAGAATGCTAATGAAAATCATGGGAAACTGAATTTAAACTTGAATACAGGGATATACACAAAACCGATGGCATGGTAGGATCTGTTATCCAGGTAAGCCTTTTTAACAACAGTGAAGATTGACAAAATCACCAAGTCCAAATACCATCTGAATTAACTGGGAACCTATCAGTTGAATCAAACCACATTGGGAATTGTATCTCATGGTAAATGACATGTACAATTTAAATAAACTGTAATTAGCTAATTAAATAGTTTGAAAAACATCACAAAGGCTAGGACTATGTTATTTAATTTTACCTGTTGAATCTAAATTCTCCCTGCAGTATCAAATGTCATATTCTAATTAAATTGCCTCCCTGAACTAATAGAAATCCTTAAAAATTATGACAATAAAACCAGCTAATTAGAACCAGCAAATATAATTCAACATTTAATAAAATAAAAATATCCCAGTTAATATTAATGATGGCATCTTTCTTTAATAGTTAAACTAAAATGTCCTGTTCAAAATATAAATAAATAAATAAGGTTCTATTATCGACTTTCTTGAATAGCACATTATAGTAATTGACTCTACACTGATGACTGCTGCATTACAATCCTAGCTCTAAATCCATGCCCAGAGACACATAAATGGTTATCATTCAAATGTTCAATAGACAGTCAAAGAAACAGACATTGACATTTTGCATGTGGAGAAGGATGTGAGGCGAGGTGACTGAGGAAAAATAACAAAAATTAAAGGCCATTGTAAGTGGATTTGAGTCACTGATAAATTCATTGCTTTGCAATAAGGAAGTGATTCTGCCATTTTCTGCCTTCTTTTCTAAATTAGACTCTTGCTATTCTCAGTGATATTCTTTGTTCATTTGTGATCCCCACAAAACAGAGATGGTACAAACATAAATGCATAATGCTATATTGAATCTCTGCCTGGAGTCTTCAAAAGCAGATAGCGCACAGGCTGTTTTAAATAAGGCACAAGCCAAGGCAAGGCATGAAACTCCGAAACAAAAAATCTTTTAAGCTAAGCAGTTTTGGATCATCCAAGTGTCCATTGAAATAAATGAAAACTTTCCTAATATCTGTGCATGGGGGTGAGAATATTACTAATTGTCAAAGACAAATGTGCATTTCTTTCTCCCAACTGCTTCGGTTATTCTGGATTCAGAAAAGCCAAGCACAGTCTCCCCTTTTGTACATCACCTCTTCCAAGGAGGGGATTGAGCCAGTATGTAGCCAGATCTGGCTCAAGGTGTCTTTTCCCCTGCCGCGTGCTGGAAGGGAGAGAAGAAAGGAGACGGTCCCAGCCAATTGTGGGATGAGGGCTAGAACTCGTTTATTCATGGGAGCATGGGACTTATATAGGGTCAGGGAGGAGCTTGGAAAGTGGGAGGAGTTTGGGGGCGGATCGCGGCAAGAGGGGAAGGGCTTACAGGGAAGGAGGGGAATAGATGGGGCATGGCCAGCCTCACATGATGATGCTGGGATTGCATCACCAGCCAGCCAATGGGAAATAGGGAATATACAGCCAATGGGAGACTGGTAACCAGGTAACCACCACCAATCACAATACAGCATACAAATTCAAAGGGATAAAACATGAATTTGTGAGTTCTGAGGTAATTGTCCGTTTGTGGTATTGATAAACTGTTCATCCTGGCTGTTCTGGCAGCCTTTGAGACAGTGTTCTCCGACATTCCCCTGAAAGCAAACTGAATTGTCACTACCACAAGTGTGAAGGGTGCAAGCTGGGTTGTCCTGATATGACAAAGATGGAGAAAAATGGGGGCAAAAATGAGTCAGGGAGAATTTTAAGAAAAGTATTAGTCTTAATCCAGTAGTAACATCTGCTGGTTCTGGATGATACCAAATTCTCCTCCTCCTAGCAATTTTTTTTCCCTTTTTTTGTCCCCCATGCTCATGGTTTCTGTCTGTATGGTAAAAGTAATTCTGGCTTTATAGACCTCTGATATACAAACCAGACAGTAGGACGACAGCTGCCAGGTCTCTTGGTCCAGTCTAGTGTTTGGACTCTTAAATGGAAAATCTCATAACCCTCTTCCCTCTTTCCTGGCAGTTTTATCTGATGTGACAGTTACTCTGACAGAGCTGCCTTGAAGGTAATTCTGTTTATGTTTATAGACCCTGACCCAGGTAGTTCACCTGAAACCTGTGCCTGTGTGCTTGAGAAAATATTTAGTCCAAACTACACATTGGTTATTATCAGTTCAAACAAATCTCCTTTTTCACAGACATAGTAAAAATGAAAGTAATTATTTAGTCTATTTTTAAGATTTTTTTTTTTGTTTTGGGTTAGTTTTTATTTTCCTAGTCTGAAGGGGCAATACAGAAGAATTAAAAAAAAAAAAAAAGAAATTATAAGTCATATTGGAAAGTTTTGGTGGACTTAGCTTAGAATGCTCTAGGAAACCAAGACTGTTTAAAAAGAAAAAATATTTTTGCAACTGATTGTATTTTTTTGTGTTATACACCATCACATTTGAGTTTTAGTTGTGAATCCAACTTTTCTGTTTGCCATGTGCGTTTAAAACTGTCATCTTCTACTCTACTGTTTAAGTCAATGTGATAGCACTGATGAATCTAGCAAACAATATTTTTCCCCTACCAAATAAAATATAACCTTAGGTGGAAGGTAAATTGTGTGATGAGAAATAAAATATATTTACCAAAAAAAATTGCACATAACTCCACTTGCACAAAAGAAATGCATGTGTTTTGAGCAAGAAGCAATTTTCCACAGAAAACTTATTTTTTACAAGATAATAAATAATTGTGAGTATATATAAAGCAATTTTTTACAAACTATAAAATTCCAAGGCAAAGTATTATGGAGAAACTCAGTGACATTTTTCAAAGCTGGTAAAACAAACTTTTTGTACAATGATGCAAATATGATTGCTCCAGAGTAATGTCTGGATTTAGTATTTTAGCACTTTAAAGGTGAATTTCTAAAATGGTTGTGGATTTTTTTCCACTCAAGCACACAAGTTGATCAAAAACTTTATAAATGCTTTTGGTTTTGGTTTCATAATAAAGACAAAACTGATAGAACATTATTTTTCCATTTTAAACAGACTGAAAGCAGATTGGAAACAAACAAAAAAAAAGTAAAAGAAGAACACAATTAGTTGTTTAATGAACATCACGAAAACCAATTAGCAGAAATAAACACTAAAAATTAACAGACATTAGGCTGGCTTAAGACTCCAAAGCCAGAGGCAGCCAGTGAAGGTCATGCATTTATTCCAATTTGGTGGAACTAGTGTTCTGCCAAAGGAGTTTTTAATTCAGTTGCCCCCACAATTTATACTTAATAATTTTGCAAAGCACTACAATTCAAAATTGCTGATTTGCCCTGCTCAGTGCCATAGTTTGGGTTTTCAATTTAGAACAAATCCTTTAAAAAGGTTCATATGAAAATTGAGTTGTATTTTTTCTCAACTCTTAATTTGCTTCCTGTTTCTCTCAACAAAACCAGTTGAAGGAAATTTGAATATAACTGAACTAGCAAGGATGACAAAACTGAGTGTTTTTTTTAAGTCTAGAAGGCAGCATCTTTCAGGTAGTTGTAGAGAGTGATAAGGTCCTCCCTGAGCCTTCTGGTCATAAAAGGAGATCAGGCTGCTCAAGCAGGTCTTGTCTTTCCTAAACTTACACTGGCTGGGCCTGGTCTTCTGGCTGTCTTGTATTTGCACTGTGATCACACTCAAGATAATTACTTTCTTGGCCACCAAAGTCAAGTTGACAAGCCTGTAGTTCTTCTGATCCTGCTTCCAACCCTTTTTGTAGATGAGTGTCACACTGGCCCAACCTCCAGTCATCTGGGACCTTACTGGTTAAGAAGGACTGATGAAAAATGATGGAAAGTGCCTTGACAAGCTCTTTCACCAGCTTCCTCAGTACCACTGAATGAATACCTTCTGACCCCTGAGTGTCTAAGTGGCTTATCAAGTCACTAACTACTTCCTTCTGGATTGCAGGGGGTCTGTTCTGCTCCCTGCCCCTGTCTACCAGCTCAGGGGACTGGTTGACCTGAGGATAACTGGTCTTTCTGCTGAAGACTAAGGTAAAGAAGGTATTAAGTACCTTAGCCTTTTCCTCTTCCTTGGTGAATATGTTCCCCACAGCATCTCATAAATAAAAGAGATTTTCCTTGACTCTCCTTTTGCTAATGTATTTATAAAAACACTTTTGATTATCTTTCACCGCAGTGGCCAGATTGAGTTCTAGCTAAGTTTTTTCCTTTCTACATGACCTAATGATATCCTTCTACTCTTCTGGAGTTTGCCTGTCCCTTTTTCCAAAGGTCATAAACTCTTTTTTTCCCCCAGGTTCCAGTGACAACTCTCAGTTCAGCTAGGTCTGATTTCTTCCCTGCAGGCCCATACAGGGACAGCCTGGTCCTGCACCTTTAAGATTTGCTTCTTAATGTATGTCCAACCTTCCTACACCCTTTTGTTGTTAAGGACCATTTCCAAAGGAACTTTCTGAACCTGAACAGGCCAAAGTTCATCCTCAAGAAGTCCATGGTAGAGGTTTTGTCAATCAGCTTCCTTACTTCATCAAGAATAAAACAATTCTGTCACTTCATGTTTGCTGTGCCCAAAACAGCCTTTGACCACCACATCTTCCACCAGCCCTTCTCCGTATGTAAGCAGCAGGTCTAGTGAGGCACTGCTCCTGGTGAGCTTGCTGCCCAGCTGTGTTGGGAAGTTATTGTTCACACATTCCAGTAACCTCCTAGACTTTATCCTCTTTGCTGTGTTGAGTTTCCAGCAGACATCTGACAAATTAACATCTTCCAGAAAAACAAGGTCTAGCAACCATGAAATTTCAGCCAGACACTTATAGAATGCTTCACATGCCTCTTCATGCTGGTAGGGTGGTTTATAGCAGAATGTCACCAGTATGTTGCCTTGTGGCCTTTCCTCTCATCCTTACCCTACTCTTATCATCACTTATCATCACTATCCATGAGCTCTGTATAGTCAAAACACTCCCTAATGTGGAGAGCCACCCCACTGCCTCTCCTCTCTTACCTCTCCCTTCTGAAGAGGTTATAGCCATCAGTTGCAGCACTCCAGTCATGCAAGTCATCCCAGCACATTTCCATGATGATGACTATGTCACAGCTTCCCTGCTGCATCATGCCTTCCAGTTGTTCCTCTCTGTTCCCCATGCAGCACACCTTGCTGCAGATGCTCTTCAGTTTGACTATTGATTTCACACCTAATACTAGCATGCCATTTATCTCTAATGAGCCCGGTCTTATCCCTTTCCCCTTACAAATGCAGTTTAAAGCCCTCCAATCAGGCCTGCCAAATCATTGGAGAGAATCCTTTTCCCCTTTTTTGGAGACAGATGTGAATCACATCTGTGTCCAGCAAGTCTGGTACAATTTTAGCAAAAAAGACAAAATTCCATGAATGGCATTAGTCGTTTAGCATCATCAGGTGGGTTGTCCTGTTATTTTCAGAATTCTTCCCTGCTACTGAAGGGATTGAGGAAAAACGTCAGCTGTACTCCTGCCCCTTCAACCAGTTGTCCCAGTGTCCTGAAGTATTTTTTGGTTGCCTAGGGCTTCTCAACCTCATCACTGCTGATCTGGACAATCAGAAGAGGGTAATAATCAGAGAGCTGAATCCATCCAGGGAGTCCTCTAATAATATCTCTTACTTCCCTGTGGGACAGATTTGGTCGGCACATGGGACTCTCAGTTCGCCACAGAAGGAAGACACCTACAATTTAAAGGCTTTTGTTTGATTTGTTAATAGCTTAATAACAGGATTTATTAGTGCAGATTTTTCCATGCTTCAGTGCTCCTTCCCCTAAACCTACAGAATAGTATGTATGTGTAGATAATTTGTAATTCTTACTGACTTTCTCCCAAACACGGTAAGTTATTATTAAGAAAAACATATTTTTTGTCCTTTTTGTTATGCTATGTAAATCCCTCAACAGTTTTGGCCAAAGTACATATCTGGCAATGATAGTGTATTTTGTTGAAAGGGAAGATTCACTTCTTATTTCTATACAAACATGTGACATTTTCCTGAATGGATTATTTGTAGGAGGAAAATGTTACATACTTCATTAAAATTCAGTTACTTTACAAAATCTCTTCTTTCAATTAATTGAATTGTAATCTGTTTGCAGTTATGATTGTTCTAGTAGTGATGTGGTGGTGTTTTTTTTGAGATATTGTGCCAACACTCCAGAGATTCTGTACTGATGTCCTGTGTGACTTTGGAAAAGTAATATTCATCAGTGCTTTCAAAAGTATCTGCATCCCTCCCCTGATGTCAATGGAAATTCAGACTGCTAAAAGACTTAGATAATTTTATGCCCAGTTACTGTGGTAATTTTGTACATAATATTTTCTTTATTACGAGAATAAAATAATATTCTTTCAGAAATTTCAGGATGTTGAGATTGGCTGAAATAAATATTACAGTAGCCCTCATATATGAAAGCAATTTTAACACTTGGATGTTTTTGTAAATAACTAGAAGTGGGAGAATTATTTTTTAATTTTGGAAAGATTTATTTTTTATTGTAGCACCTTATCAATTTATTTTTTTTCAGTTATAAGGTAGTTTGCATGGCTGGTAATGTGAATTGCCACACATGGTAGTACTAATTATAATAAACTTTGCAAGATGGGGATAGATAAAAGTAACTGATTTGGATCCTAGAAAATAAACTCAAATACAAACCTAGGGCATTCTATATTAAGAGTATCAAAAAGAGGTGAAAACCTCTGTGACATCCCTGTCCAAGGGAGCTGCAAGTTTGCTAGATCCAGCTTTTTTTCACCCACCCTCTTGTGTCTATTCTTAGCAGATGACTGTCTGTCACCAAAATCAGTGAATGCCTCCTGTGGCACTAGGGGATGTCCCCTGAGAACCTTTTTCACAGAAGGATTTTACTCTGAAGGCACATTGGCAGGTATAAGATCTACTCTTCCTTGTCCTCATAAAACAATGTGACATAGCATTTTGTCCCTTGAAACCACAACCTTTTACCCTGTAGAAAGTCAGGTATTGTGGAAAACAGCCACCTGTTTGAGATAATGAAATATGCATGGTCATGATAGAAATGCCTGTAAATATGAACTGCAACTTGTTGATTCCATAGCATCACTTAGTTCTGTGGTTTTTAAAAAAATGGAAAAAATGAAGGAAATTTAGGGTTCCTTACACTGGAATAAGAAGGAATAACACACACATCATGGTAATTCCTCAAGAGCAGCATTCATTACAAATTTCTGTCTTAAAAAGAAGGTTTTGATTCTTGAACAAGCAAAGATAGGTGTTACAGATGATAATAAAGAGTAGTGTATTGTTAGAGGTAGAGGTCTGTATACATTAGTTTCTAGTGGATACTGTGATAGAAGAAAGAAAATTGCCACAGAAGGGATGTGTGTAATCCCAGGGTGAGACAGCACAAATCTGTCTATGCTTCTGTAATGGTTTTAATCAGCGATGTAATTCAGGAATATATGTACTCATACAGAGTTTGCCTGTTTTTTATACACAGGCAGATGAGTTTACTCACTTAAAGTAGCTCTGTTTTTACTCTTTGAATGAGCTCGAGTATTCTACATATTTTAAACTCCTTTTCTCTCAGGATGCTGCAGTGTAAATTTTGATCACATAGCACAGTCATTTTTGTCAAAAGATCATTAGGAAAATAGAGAAATAAAGGAAATATTTTTTTCTCTTTTGTAGTGTCTAGTGCAGTACAGTCTTGATCCTTAGCTCATATTATAGGAATTATAGTAAAAATAACCAATATACTGTTGCCTTAGGGTTTTCATGAATTTGTAGATTTTTATACTTCTAGGTAGTTTCTCACATATAGCATAGCTAACAACCTCTAACCCTGTGTTAGCTGTCTTCAGGGTCAGATAATAGCTGGAACACTGTGCAAGGAAAACATGTACCAGAGCTAAGGCAACTAGATACCATGTTAGTCAAAACGACAAAGCAAAGCCCAGCAACCTTGGAGAAGGTCCAATAAGTGAAAGGGGTCTTAAGACCTCCAGCTCAATTCTAGGAGAGGCGTGCCATGAGGCGGAACCAAGGGAAGTTCTGGGCATAGACATATCTCAGATTGGATACAACTTTTACATATGATAATTGAGTAGTGTTATAAAATTAGTATGCTGCCACGTAGATAGGGTTTTTTTCTGCCTTCTCCAGCTCTCCTACACATTATTAACATTTTTCTCTCACACACACACACACTCTCTGCTGCCCAGCCTGGTGTGTTGCCCGGTGTTCCCCTCCCGAATGGCGGGGGGGAAGAGCTCAGAGGAGCTCTGCTTGCAAGGGGAGAGTTTCCCTCTCTTGCTCTCCTGAGGTGAAGGGAGAAGATATTTCCCTTCCCTTGTTCTCTTGGACCGGACTGAACCTCAAGTCCTGCTTGAAGGAAGACAAGACAAGTAATGGGAACTGGGTACCAGCAAGAGCTGGGGGTAGCTGAGCTGCAGGGATGCAGCTGCAAAAGGGAGTTTCTCCCTGGTTTATAGTGGGTTGGGAAGTGAGCTGACTTGGGCCCAGATGTTGCAAGAGTCATGTTCCCAGACTGTTGGGTGAAAGGGTTTTTCACCTGGGAGGGATGGGTTGTCCCTTGTTTACTTCAGTAAGACATGGCAGAGTGGCTCAGGGGGTTTGGCTGGAAACAGCCGGGAATTAAATGAAAGGGACGCCTTTCAGATTAATTTACTCTGCATGTTTTGAAGTGGTGGTACTTGGGAAAGAGCTCACATGGTATTCCTGAGGCCATGAGTTCATCCTAGCACCAGTCTTTTCTATCTGTTACTTGTCAACACATGTTGTACTCTCTTATACTTTTATACTTTATATACTCTCTTATACTCCTTAATATTCTGTACCCCTAAAACCCTATAAGTAAAAGAACTCTTCTCTACTTTACCCATATAAAGTTGTCTTGGAAAGTTTTTTCCCCCCTTCCTTAAGGCAACAATACAAACCCACTATAGATGTAAGATATATTTAGGTCAGTCCAGTGTATGTGATTTGCAATCCTAACAATCTAATGGAAGTAAAATGCATGATTTGAACTGTGTATAATTTTTAAAACCAGAACAGCTGTAATTAAGATCATACTCCTAGAAGTGATCTTGTGATAATGTGACTATATTGTGTGTCCAGAGGGCAGAGCTGTTGTGCCAATGTCACAGAAAGCATTTAATCAGTGGGAGGTCATGAGGAAAGATAGGATCATGACTGAACTCTGACTCTAAACCAGAGAGCCCAGTGAATGTGTCCTGCACATGTTCACAGGCTACCAGGCTGACTGTGTGCGGGTTTATATTCACTGGAGTCACTTGCACTTGAAAACTGAGAACCTTTCTAGCTGTAGTTGCAATACAGCCCTCCACACTTCTTTGAGCCACAATGAAATTCTGCAGCTTTCACAAGTTGAACATGCAGTTCTGTTCTGTTATGTTTGTGTGACATAGAAAGTAAAATTACTAATTATCAAAGTTCACAAGTGTCTCAGTTCAAAGGAGAACTAAGATATCTATGTTGGCCAATAAATAATCCCTCTCCTTTAAATTTAGAGAACAGAACTTTAATTAGGAAAAATATATGTAAAGGAAAAAAATAACAGTTCTTAACCACAACACATATATATATATATATAAATGTATATATACAACAACAGTCTGCAACAAACCCCTCCACCCCCAAATGACAAGGCAAAACAGTCTAAAAGGTCCTCTTGGCTACTTCCCAAAAAAGGGAAATGTGATTATATCCACAGACAGCAGGTGGCGCTGTCGCACCCAGCCAGCTGGGCTCTCTGACCTGTTGGTGCAGATGATGGCTGTGGTCTAGTTGGGAGTGATGGTCATATTCTGATCGAGAGTAGTGGTTTCCTCCTGTTGAGGTCCTGCTGCTCCTCTGAATCCGACAAACTGCCCCCAAGATCTTCTGAGCCCCATTTATGTACCCTCAGGGAGCACCCAGTCCCTCCCCCAGGGCGGGGACTCACACAATGGGTGATTAGCTCTATGAGTCAGCGGGTATGGTTGAACCATTGATGGCCCATTAGCAGCCACGGCCCCTCAGGCTGGGTGTGAGGGTGCTAACGACTTCCTGAGCTACAGCTGCAAATGGTCCATTGTTCTTGGGGAATGAATAGAGGGGGTAGAATACATAGCTTTAATCACCCCCACACAGTGATAACTGGTCCCTCCTGCTGAATTAGGACAACAAGTTTAGGTCTAGAAATAGAAATAATTCTGGATGCAGAATTTGTATTTTATTGAATGCAGTCTATAGATTTCAATGCCTAAATCTTTTTGTTATCCAGAGCAAAACATTGTGATTTGAAATTTCTGCTTGCCATCCTCTTGATATCACTTTTATTATTTTATATATTGTAGCAGAGATGGAGAGACAGAATAACCTCTGGGATCTCCAGTGCTTCATTTCTGTTCATACATTAGTCAAAAAAATCAAGTAACATCATGCAACAATACCAAAGCAGCTGTAATAAAAAAATCAGGGAAACTATCCGGCCACACTCAGGAGCACAGAAGCTGAATATCTATTGAACAATTGTGACCTAGTGGGTACCAGAATATTAATTTACTTACAAACATCAATTGGCCCGTGATAACTGGCAATGAGGATATTGTCCAAAACACACCTCTTTCTCCCATTATTCACCTAAGTATGTCCTCAGTATTTTTATATATTTATGTTAAATACTGTGATCTGCTTTAGCCAAAATGTAGGCATAAAATAGAAACTGCCAGAAAAAAGTATGAAAATAACACTAGATGATCAAATTTCTTTCTAATATGTGTTTTCTTAGCAGGTATTTAGATAACGCTCAAAAAAAAAAATCTAGAATATATGTATGAAGCATTATTTATATTTATAATTATGTTATATACATAAACCTTGTGCCTGTTAATTATGTTAATACTTTATAAATACTAAGTTCCTGGTCCAATGTTAGTAAAGCATTTAAGCTCTGCCATTATTAATGTCGTTATTGAGAACAGAGTGATGAACTATCTTATTCCTCAGTCAAAAGCTTGTAGTTTTCATTAAATGGAACCCTACAGAATTAGAAACATATAGCTGATTTTCTTTTTTTAAAAAGTAGCTTATATTCCCCTCCTTCAATAAAAATTTAACATATGATTTTTAATGAATAAATTCTTGTGCTTCTGGTTTTTTACAACCCTTGACTTTGGTTGAGGGAATTCCTTACATATGGGCATGACAATTGTAAGGTTACAGTACTATGGTATTGTTACAGGCTTGGCATGCTGCACTTTCTGCTTGAGAGACTTCCAAGATAATATTTACACCACAGTAAAATTGCAAACACAACAGAAACCAGAGAGTAACAAATGCAGAACTCAGGGAGACCCTAATAACCCAGAGAGCAGCAGACTATCTTGATATAAAGGAAAATGAGATTGCATTGTCGCAGACATCAGGAAAGGAATATCAAACATGTTTTCTTGGCAAGTGCTCATCAGTGATTGTCTGAGTGAAGTGAGTTTACGGAAATGTGCAGGTAACCTTCAGTTTTAGGCAGGTTTTCTATAGTTCCCAGAGAAAACAAAATATTCTAAATGCTCTATTTGTTTTCTACTCTGTTATTTCTGCTCTGGACATCTTAGGTTGAATAGTCTCTTGTCACTGTCAGACAGATAAAATCTCATTTTGTGTGATTCATATGTAACATCAGCAGAAACCTGAGCAAAAAGCTTTGTGGAAGCTTTGTGGAAGGTGAAGTGGGAATCGCTGATATGACAGGGTGTTTAAGATCTTATGTTACAAGTGACAGAAATACCTTCTCAGAAGGAAAATCAAAATCTGTTGTCTTTCTTTTCCTCCTTTAGTAAGTGTATAATTTGAGTCAGTTCAAATATATTAAACTTCCAGTGTCTCCAGCCCTCACAGTTTTTCTAGAAACTTCATGATGTTATATGCTTACCTTAAATTCCCGAGTACTTGTGATGTGGAATAATCTTAACCTTTTTTCACTTTGTTTTTTCTTTAATACTTAATGAAGGCTTTTAGGCCTCATGTCTCCATAGCAAAGTTCAACATCTATGTGCACTGAAATCTGAGATTGTTAAACCATCTAGGAAAAGAATCAAAAAGGAAAAAAAAAAGCAGAAGAAACTCCAAAATTGTAGGGATTCTTTCTCATGGGAAAAATAAAGGAGCCGTTTGCGAAGGTCAGCAGACGGCTGCTGTAAGATAAACAATCTTGCAGCCCTGAGAACTTAGATGAGGTCATGTAGTAACTCGCCTTCTGATTATAACCAATAGGTGATTGTTATGTGTGTGCTGTGCCAGTGTGCTTGATGCACGTCTTGTCTGAAATACTATAAGTATAGAACTGTCTTTAATAAAGTGGGAGTCTTGCTGTAACTCATATTGGGTCGTCTGCATTCTTCCTAAAGCCGAGAGCCTGTCCTTAAATGGAGTCAGGATAACCTTCATTACAAAATTATATTACTGCATTAGAATCAAATGGCTTGTAAGATGATAAAATTACTTCTGAGTTGACTGTCAATAATGGTGTTTGAATATCAGAGTTTGGCATATTGAAATTTCAGCTTGATTTTATATATATAAGGTTACACATTTAAGAGACAAATGTGGATCCTGCATGTACCCTGCTGTCATAACGCCCCCATAATAGAAGTGGTCAGCTTTACACAAGCTATGCCTAATCATGTGAATTCATAAGTATTCTGCTCCACGCGGTATTCCTGTTTCAGCACAGAAATTGCATTTGCATATTGATTGCAAGCCCTAGTATTGTTGATCCTAATATATCTATTGTTTTTGTTGCTGGTTGCATCTGTTTATTTTTCAGGCAGGAATATTTTCCCCACAACATTGTTTTATTTACAGATTTATGATGAGCCTCTTTTATTGATCTCCTCTCTCATGCGGTCTCTTCATTGCCTTTGTTATTTTACAGTGAAAATACTGTAGCATAATGAAATAATAGTAATAAATAATAAAAATTATTACCTTTAAAAGAAAGGAGGAATAACTATAGCTTCACAATTCTGAAAGCAGAAAGTTTGTTTGCAGATTTTTTCAATAGGTCTATGATATTGCTGCTTCTAAGAATCTGGATACCAGAATATTTCATCTACCATCACCAAAAATACCTGCCTCCTGCATAGTAGAACTATAAATGTGTCCCTTTTTTGCGCTGTTGCATCTGCACCAGGTGCAGGTTCGCCGGCGGCATCTCTGGGGCTGTGTCAGAGCATCCCCTGTGTGGAGCATCCAGCGCTGCCCCGCCCGGCCCCAGCCGGTCCCAGCAGCTCCAGCGGCCCCAGCGCAGGGCACGGCTGAGCCCCTCAGCCCCGGGCGGGCAGGAGAGAGCCCCGGGGAAACCTGGGCAAGGGAGGGCAAAACGCTGCCCGGCAGACAGGGCAACCTTTTGTCCCTGGGATGCTGACCGAGGAACCATCTCCTCTCAGGGCTAGAGGGGGAAATCTGCAAGGAAAGGATTATGCATCGTTTCCCTTGCTCTGTATCCACATAACCACTATGTGCTTCTTAATTTGTTTTTTTTAATTAGCAGTGGACCAACTGGGTCTGTTTTGAGGATTCCTTTCATCAGAAAGGAAAGAGACAATTCCTTGATTTAAAAAGAAAAAAGAAACAAAAGAAAAATAGAAAACAACAACAAAACAAACAGCCTACAAAATACCTTTCTGTATTAGTTACATTGCAATAAATCATTACAATAAATAAGTCCCTTAGGGTACCACAAACACTGAAATTGAAATTTCTAAAGGAAAATTATGATGATTTTGTCTGTTATGCAATAGAAATTATCCTGAGGTTTTCACGTCAATTATTTCTGCATAACCATCTCAGACTGCCTTTTTTTTTTTTTTGGTGGTTTTGTTTGTTTGTTTTTAACCAAAGAGTTAAAAAGCTTTCTTAGTCCTTCTGCAGGCTGAAATGACCACTGTGGGTCAGACATCGCCAGAAGTTTAAGTCAGTGCGATTTAAGCCACTTAGTAAGGTTTTTCACAGTTAAAATGGAAATTCTGTTGAACATCACTACCACTAAATTCTTTTAACAGTGAGAAATTTTCTGCATTGATTTTCTGTTTCTCCTTTCTCTCGTGTGATCTACTTCTAAAGAAAAACAATCTTCTTCCTATCTTCATTGTTGATATTTTAATACAAAATTAACAAATCTTGAAGAACTTTATTTTACCTTATTTTTGGCATGTCTTGTTAAATATGTTTGTTTCACTGCTAATCATCCAGTCCAGAGATGGGATTGTTCTTTAGAAAGAGGAAGAAGTTCTGTTTCTACCATATTCAGCACTATTTGTATAAAACATGAAAACAAGGTATTATCACTCAAGTGCAGATAAAGGCACTTTTATGTAAGAGGACTAAAATTCTGCCATGTTGGAAGATGTGATGTAACCCTGAATAGAAATGAAGTGGAACAAACTTGGTCCTCTAGGTATATGGGAGATTTTCCTCTTTAACTGGAGTTTTGAAAATTAAATATGAAGAATGAAAATATTTTTCTGTGTCAGTCTTGGAAATGTTAGACACTGTAGTAGTAATGTGAAGAGATTAAAAACAATCACCAGCTTTCTGTACCCATTAATACTTTCTGTCCCCATTGATACTCTCTGTACTCATTCTGTACTCATTACCATGTGCATAATATTGAAAGATTCTGTCTTTTGACCATCACTGTGAAGGATAGAGGTACTTTTTACTAGTATTGTCATCAGAATCTCAGACTCATTTAAGTCTGTGAACTAACACTCAGATTCTTTTCTTGATTCTTAATATTTTCTACCTGGATAATCACAGATTAAAAATCTATTACATGGGTGATAATAGGAAGGAAATCAGAGATGCAGTTAGTAAAATGTCTTTTGGGATGATAAAAGCAAGAAGCAGGAATTCCAAAAATAATAGTGAATATAAGAGTGAATATAATGAAACTGTATGATCTATCTCATAAGTAACTATCTTTAACATTATATTCTCAGGAATTTACATAGGAAGACTAAAGAGAATTCCTTTAAAATCTGGGCAAGATGTGTCACATTAGCTGCATTTCAGTACCATATTTTATTGATACCAACTGATGGCAAAAGTTTATATATTTGGCTGAATAAATGAATACTTAATTCCAAGGGAGCCAAATAATTATTTGTTGTTATAATTAGAGTAGTAGTAGTAGTAGTACTGTTGTTGCTGTTGCTCTTATTGTTCTTAATGTAATTACTTTCATTATTACTGTTATTATTCAAAAATTTGCCCAAGGACTTTATTTTCCTTATGATTTATGGTAGTTTTGTTTGGTTTTGAGTTTGGGTTTGGTTTGTTGTTTTTTTTCCCCCTTCAGTGGTAAGGACAAAAAATTAACATAGGAGGGTATTACTAGAAATTTATATTGCTGCCATATCATAAGTGGTAGACGTAACATTGGCAGAGAAGTGCCATTGCTAAAATTTCAGTTTGCATATTTCAGTATTATGAATTTGAATACTCAAGTTACTGCTTTTAATCTTTTATGAAATCTCCTATGTTTGCTCTTTAAAATTAAAAGAAAAGAATTTTGTGGCTGATTAAGGTTTTCAGATTCCCCACAGCCAAATATTCTTGCTGTTTTATAGCTAGTTTGTATTGAAGATATGGTATCATATTTGACATATTATTTTGAGCTATACTCACCAGAAAGCACCATTATTAGGTTTCTGTCTCAGTCAAAGTTGCTTCCTTTTGCTGATACCTACTGAGTATACTGGCTTTGGAGAAACATCCAAAGTGAACTTCAGGGATTGTCTTCTCTACTATTAACCATTGTGGAATAGCTTCAAAATCAAAGTTTGTACTGCATCCATCTTCATTATCGTTTTATGTTAACACTATCTCACAAATCTCTGTGGAACCACTCCTAGTCTGCTCTGATATGCTTGAAGAAAAATGGGTCAATTATTTCATGCATGTTTTTGTTTACTTAAAGAGGTATCCAATAAGCCAAGGATAATCATGCTTATTTTTTATTTCTGATTGTAAGGTGATCTTAGCCTACAATGTACAAATACAAATGAAGAAAGCAAGCCTTAACTTGTACAACACTATAAAATTGGCAGGTGCTAGGAGACTGCCACTAAAAGGTGAGGAAAGAGGCCAGTTGTTTTCAAAATGTGTCTGTAGGAAGAAGTCAACATGAATAAAATATACGTACAGTTCACCTTAAGAAGTGGCATTTCCACAAAGACATGTCAAAGAGCTTACTGAAATGATGGCTTTTTATTAAAAATAGGGTAGCAGAAAGAAGTATAGTCAAGAAAACATTGCTTCATTGAGGCTTAAAATTGCCCTCAAAGACAATGTACAGCATGTGATTAATAATATCGAATCCAATTCAAAGAGCTCTTTTACAGACTCATAAAATACCAGATTAGAAGGGACCCTCAAGCATCATAACATCCAAACTGTCCTGTTGAAAGTATGGTCTAGACAAGATGGTCCAGCCCCTTCTATCTGGATCTTAGAAGTGTCCACTGCTGGGGAATCCACTACTTCCCTGAGGAGATTATTCCAACAGTTGGTTGTTCAGCTTGTGAAAAATGTTAGTCTTGTGCCTAATTGGAATCCCCACAGGAGTAAATTTGACCCATTACCCCTCATCTTTTCTATGTGGTTTCTTGTAAAAAGGGCGTCTCCATCTTTGTAGCCATGCTTTAAATAGGGGAATATGGTGATAAGGTCTTCTCTATGTCTTCTTTTCTCAAAGCTGAACAAATCCAGTTCTCTTTGTATTTCCTCTCATGCAGGTTTCCCAGTCTTTTGGTCGTCTTTGTGGGCCTTCTCTGGACCCTTTCCAGCATGTCCACACTTTTTTTTTTCATAGCAGGGTCCAAAACCAAACACCATATTCCAGGAGTGGCCTGAAAAGTGCTGAGTAGAGTGGGATAATGACTTCTTTATCTCTGCCAGTGATGCCCTTGTTGATGCAACCCAGCATCCCATTGGAATGTTTTGCTGCAGCAGCACAGTGTGCACTCATACTGAATATGTTTGTCACCAGGACCCCCAGGCCACTTTCCACAGAGCTGCCCCCCATCTGGCTAGATCCCAACCTGTGCTGCAGTCCTGAATTACGTTTTCCTAGGTGAAAGACCTTTACACTTGTACCTGTGTATGGTTCATAACTTCAGACCTTCATAAGGTTCTTGCTCGCCCACTCTTCTGGTCTATCCAGGTCTTCCTGCAGTGTGGCTCTCCCGTCTGTAGTGTCCACTTCCCTGCTCAGTCTGGTATCATTGACAAACTTCATCAGGGTACTTGATCCTGTCTTCCAGATCTCTTCTGAAGTTATAAAACAATACTGGACTTAGTCTTAATCCCTGGAAGACCTCACTTGTGACAGGTTGCCTGTAAGAAAAGAGACTGCTTACCACTTCCCTCTTGATGTGGTCATCCAGTTCTCCATCCACTGCACAAACCACTTGTCTAGGCTGCAATGCATGTTTTTCTCGGAGGAGGCTGTGGGAAACTGCATCAAAAGCCTTGGAGAAACCCAGGTTGACAATTTGCACCACTCACCCCACAACCACTGAGCCATTTACTCTGATGTAGAAGGTGATAAGATTTGCCCTTGGTGAATCTCTGCTGGCTTTTCATGGTCACATGCTTCATCTGACTTATGATAGCCCCCAGAAGGATTAATTTTGTAACTTTGCGAGGGACAGAAGTAAGACTGATGGGTATGTAATTTCCCAGATCCTCATTTAAGCCCTTCTTATAGGTAGGGGTGACATTAGCCTTCTTCCAATCTTCTAGGATGTCTCCTGATCCTCACAACTTCTCACAGAAACATCAGCAGGTGTCTTTACATTCTCAGGTGGAGAGTGCCGAGGCCCATCGATTTGTAGGGGTCAGGCCTCTGTGACAGTTCCCACATCAACTCTTCCTTCAATGACCGGGAATCAGTGTTTGCACCAACCTGGATTTTTGTTCCCAAGGCTGGGAACAAAAAAAAGAAAAACAGTAATGGTAAGGACAGAGGTGAAGAAAGTGTTTGGAACATTTTCCTTTTCAGAATTGATGGTGACTAATTCACCTTGCCTGTTTAACAGCAGGTCCGTATTTTCCTTGTTTACGTACCTGAAGAACATTTTTGTCGGAGAACACTGTCTCAAAGGCTGCCAAAATGACCAGGATGAACAGTTTCAAGCAAGTGAACAACACCAGAAACTGACAGCTACCTCAGAACTCAGAAGCTCATGTTTTAAAGGATGTTTTGTAGCATAGATAGAGATTTATTGTATTAGATAGTCATTCCCCTTGTATTTGTATGCTGTATTCTGATTGGTGGTGGTTACCCAGTTACCGGTTTCCCATTGGCTGTATATTCCCTATTTCCCATTGGCTGGCTGGTGATGCAAACCCAGCGTCATCATGTGAAGCTAGCCACACCCATGTGTATTCCCCTCCTTCCCTCTTAACCCTCCCTCTACTTGCCGTGATCCGCCCCCAAACTCCTCCCACTTTCCAAGCTTCTCCCTGAACCTATATAAGTCCCATGCTCCCATGAATAAATGAGTTCTAGCCTTCACCCTACCATCGGCTGGGACGTTTCCTTTCCTCCCTCCAGTACGCGGCACATTTTCTTGTGGTTTTTGAAATCTCTTGAACCCCAGGTGTTGATAGTCTTCCTTGATTCTGCCCAGGTTCTGGCTTGTGGTGTTATTTGTGGCCCAATAATGTTATCTTTTTACTTTTAGATTATCATGCAGTATAAACATATGTCACCTAAAATGGATTTAAGTAGCTGCTAAACTTCTTTTGGATGCACAGACTAATGAAGTCTTGTCAACGTATTGTCACTTCAGTGCGTCATGGCTCAAGTTGACCACTTATAAAACAAAAAAAATGAGAATGATAGTATGAAACGTGTAAGAAAAGGTTGCTACAGTTGTTATTTTCCATAAGGCTCTGGATCACGTAATATAATTTGTGATCCTGTTCCTCTGTGTTCCCTTTAATTTTTTGGTCACTGTATCCCACTTAACGTACACCTTGGGGACAAGGATGTCACAGCATGGCACAATATGTATTGAAAAATAGGCAATAATCGATGTTGCTTTACTGCTTCCATTCCTCAGCATCTGCGGTCATATTCTTTACATGACTTAAGAAAGTAAATACATTAAATTTATGACATAATGAACACATGCAAGAGTTTTTGTCTTTTCTTATATTGACTAAATAGAAGCTGTATGACACTAACAAAGGGAATTTTTTGCAAAGATTCTAGATTCCTTCTTTTTTTTTGTTCAACTCAAGCTGCTTAGTAAGCGTTTAACCAGGCAGCAGATGGAGAGATGACAAACCAAGTCATACAGTGTCTCTTCATACAGAGTTTGCTGATTCACAGGCTCAGTTGATCTCATCTCAGTCAGATGCAAGAGCAGCTGAAATTCTTTTATTGCGAAAAGTTTCAGTCTTGCAATATTTTATCTGGAAGTAATAATATTTGGGGGGCAAGGGTAGAGGATTTGTTTGTTTTCAAAATAAAATTTGCTGACAGTTTATGATGTCCACAGAACTGTATAAGGAATAAAAAAGAAACCCAAAGCTCTCCACCCATTTTAACGCATGGTAATCTGATTATTTAAAGCCAATAAGATAAAATTGACAAATAAACAAAAAAAATAAATAAAACACACTTCTCTGTGTATTTCCTATATGTATATGCTCTCAGATTTTAAAGAATCAAAACTAGAACCTACTGAAAGAGTTTAGCAAGTCTCCCATTTACTCAGATAATTTTCCTGACAGGATTTATTACCTGCATCACTTATCATCTAGAAATAGAAATGTTTGATTTGTCTATTATACCAGTCTTCAATCCATCATGAATACAATTTAATTTCTAACAGGAAAAAGTATTGGATATTCCTGAAGGCTTTTTCTCCCTTAGTCAATACCCCTTTCTGTAAATCAATAGTGCATGAATTAATAACCTAAAATAAGTATTTAAGTAGAGCTTGGGGTGAAGCCTAATATAACAGTTGAATGTGTAACACTGGCTTACATTTGGAAATAGGGAAATAGCCTTTTTCTCTTCCGAATGACAGTTATAAACCAATAAGAAAATATCTGCTGCCGTTGACCCCAAATGATCATGTTGTCTATTTTAGTATAAATTTTAGCATAGAAACCAATCAGGTAACAAGCTATCTGTCAAAATATAATTTGCCATCCCTGTTATCTAAAACACAGACAAGAAAAGATGTTTTACACTGGTGTAAAGGAATGGAACAGTACTTGGTGTCCCATAATAAGCTGGCTGGTGTAAGGGACTAGAGAGATAGCACCCACACTAACAGGAGGTCTAGCCTAAGAGAGCACGGTACATGCTCATGGCCACAGGCTGTCCTGATGGATGGGGCTAACATACCTAAGAAACTGGAAAGGTCCTTAGTCCTGCTGTGTTCTGAAAATAGCAGGTACTCATTGCCTGGTAATGAAGAAGAGAAGACAGGACCATTTAGCTCTAAAAAGTATTTTATTTATAGGGAAACTGGAAGGCACAAGTTAAAACTGCCTCTCAACTTGGCTGTAAAGAGCACATCAGAGCTTACTAGCTGAGATGTCTGCTGAGCAGCCAGCAGCAATGGTGGCTTTTAATGAAACTGTAAAGCAATTTAAGTTACTGGCATCTGAAAATAAGTGACATTTCCACATAAAAGTGTTCCCTAGGACAACATACGGGAATGAATAATGGCAATAATAAATCTGCTTCAGAGGAGGAGAGGCAAAGGCAGAAGCAGTTATTTCTGGCAAAGTAAGCAGCACTTAATTTTCTTTCCAATACAAAACATCTTCCATTCATATGTATGACCAGCCCTCTATTCTAAGTGATACATTATTGAAAATTATTAATACAGGGAAGTATTTTTTAAACAGAAGGAGATGTCTTGCTATGAGACAGAAATGTCTGTGAAGCATTTGGAAGCTACCAGTATCAAAACAGTTGATTTTTTCTGCTCATAGTTTATGTTGTATCAGCTTATCATATATGCAAGCTACCAGAAAATTTATGTCAAACCCCATTTTGGTTTAGGGTTTATTCAGTCACAATCTATGCAGAAGTTTTCTGAGAAAACTAGAAAATAAAAATACAAAATATTTTCTTCTTTCTCTTTTCTTCTCAGAGCACCAAACTAGATGGCTCTTAACTTCTAACTCTTCTACCAAACTGTCTTTGCTAGCATGTCCTTCGTTATGTAAATTCATTGAATCCTGTGAAAAGGGAGCAGGTAATTATTTTCCAAGATACATTAGCTGACAAAGAGGTTTGGACTATTTACAAGTCAAAATAAAAGATATTATTCCATATAGAGAAAGCTATTTAATTTATGGGGTTTAATCCCTATTATTATTATTATGGAGAAGGTAACAAATATTTTCTAATATTTGAGATTTGAAGATTGAACAATGTCTATCAGAAATATGTAATTATAGCTAACCCTGCTTTGAGGACACAAAGAAGCTAGGGGCTTTTTTAGTCCCTCCCACTCTATTTCACTATTATTTTAGGAACTTAGAATTAAGCTTCAAGGGCTGTTTTGAGTACTGTGGTATTTTCCTTGTTATTTGTGAATACTCTGTTTTCCCCAAATACTGCAAAAATCTATTTTACTCATGCAAAACACTGAAGCTTACAGGGAAATAACTGCAGCACTTTACTCTGGTAGAATGGTGTGTGCTTTCTAAATAAAGTCTTTCCCTAGAGTAGCTTTTCCAGCACTTTGCCCAATCTCGTTTTAATGACTAATGTTAATGAAAATACCAAAGGGAAATGGTGAACTTGACAGGAAAGATTCACTACACAGAATGGAGAAAGAAAGATGAGAGCTTACGGGAAACAACATTCTTGGTATATCATTATTAAGCAAGCAATTCAAAAACTTTGGGTGAGTTTCTACCAGCCTAGGAGTCCAAAGTACTTCCAAACTTCCTTTCCTGAGAATAATGTTTAGAGGCAAATGGTTGGGGCTTTAGATTGCTTTTTTTTTTCTTTTAATTGGCATGAAACTTCATATTGTATACATATGAAGATTCAGAATCTGTGATTTACAAGCTTTTTAAAAAAAAAATCTATCAAAAGATCAAAGCAGAGGCACATAATTATGAGGTTCAAATTACCTAAATTAGATACACTTTTATTAAAGAAAAGGTTTTTTTAACTGTGTCCATAATATGGCAATCAATGGAATAAAGTGGAATCATCTGAGAGAATTGGATCTTGTAAGTAGTTTTATGTGTACTTTTGCTTTACTGAAAATACGAAGCCATATTTCTAGGAAGAACCTAATATTTCATGCTAATAAGTCACATTTCTGAGCCCTTGTACTTGAAGCCAATAGTCTAATGGCCATATGTTGGCTTACACATCAAAACTAGTTGTTGCACGGAGCAGTGGTGATGCTGGGTTACAGCAGAAAGCTGAGCCAAAAATTGATGCTAAGAAGCCAACATTTCCCTAGATAGAAGACTGAATGGCAGGGTGTTGTGGAGGTAATTATAATAACTGAGCCCTACTCACACAAAGTTTCTTCGACCAGGGAGTGCAAGTCATACCCCTCCTTCTACTTTTGCAGTTATGCAAGCAGAAATATAAAAAGAGAAATTAGCAAACTGGGATGGAAATACAATGTAAAGCCTACATACAGGACTCTGACATCCTTCTCCAGCTTCTCAAATCCCCTTTATATATTCAGCTGATGCCTAAAGATTTTGTGTGTATTTCGTAGATTTTTAGAGTTTTAGAAGTATAGGTTTTCTTGCTTACATATTAGGTGATGTTAGAAGTTACTAAAGTGATTTTCTCACATATTCTCAGGCTTTCTGTAGGTCATGATGTTTTTCGGAGCCAACTGCAAGATAACTTGAAGTCAAAACAATGGAAGAGTCCAGAAACTGTTGGAGGTGGTCCAGGGGGCATGGCCCAGGACCCTGATGGGTGGACCACCGAGAGAATTAGAAATGATGATTGGTTATAGATATCTAATATGTTAATTGTTAGGAGGAGTGTAAAAACTGTAACTTTACTGAGGGCGGGGTTCTACAGGGATTTTTGGACGCAGAGACCTCTGTTGAAATGGTGCATATCCCAGTGGAGGCCCAAAGCCTCTGAACTCCCAATAAAGGTATTGTCTATCTTTCTCCATTAATGTTTCCTCTGAGTGCCTATCTTCCAGGATTTTAGGCATCACAGCAGTTCTATGGATGTCTGGAAACAACGAATACCTCTTTGGGTTTTTTTACATCAAATAACATCCAATGTCAGCATTTCCGCTCCCACACGTTTCCTGGGCTGCCTCAATATTGGCAGTATTATATAGCTTCCTACCTATTTTATTTCTAGACAATAATAAGGTCTGAAAACCAGGTATTCTATTTCCCTTGAAGCATTTGATTTGGTACTTTCAAAAACATGCCTTATCTACACCTCAGTGTACTTGTTCCAGATACTTCTGCAAGACAAAGTTTCAGACTCCTGGTCACCTCTTCTTTTCATTTAGACGTGGATTTTTCAGGCAGCATTAATTTTAAATGGAGCTGAGGAGCAAGACTATGATTCAGTGAATATTTCCAGTACCACGTCCATTTTCCAGCTTCTGTAGCTTTTAGGAGCCCAAATAGATGCTACAGTTTTGACCTCTGCTGAGATCCTATTTCTTATGTATTGCTTCCTCAGTCTAACTGTAACCAGTCACTTGAGAGAAGGCATAGGCAAATATAAGAAATGGCAATGTTTTTTGTGTCTTTTCTTACCATTTCTTTGTCCTCTGAATACCTTACAATCAATAGATTTTATTAATATTTTAATAAACAAGGCAAAGATTTAATTGTCCAGAGTAAAATATTTAAATGAGAAAAAAAATCAATGATTTTAAAGCTATCATTTTATCTTGTTTGTTTGTATAGACACCTATGGCTGTAAATTTGCAAAACAAACAAAGAAACAAAGCCCCCAAGATACCTAGACTGTGGTACCTCCTTCAGGACTTCCCTTAATGTTTTTCCAGTATATGAACTACTGCAGTGCAGGCTCCTCTTGCCCCTGCATTATGTTTACGCTCTATTCACCCTGGCTGTCTAAAATATTTTGGTTTTGAAACAGACATTTTGTACATACAAGGCTTTGTTTCAGGGAAATAGCTTCTGTCAGTTTTGTTGATTCCTTCTTCACTTCCTGTGCCCACCCCATCTTTGTCCTTTGGCATGTCTAGCAGAGAACAAGGGAATGCAGAGCTACAAGAAACTTTTCAGCCTTCAATAACAAATTCAGGTTTTGTAAAAAAGTAATTCAATCTGTGCATGGTTCAGTTTTGTGAACTTTTATCCAGATGAGTTCCTCTGTATAGTTTATATTCCTGATGCATTTTCTGCTGTTCAAGTGCATGAGTACTGAGTTACAGGAAGTACTGACACAAATGTTTGTCCTGAGTACTTGGTCTTGTAATTGATATAGAGGTTATTGTTATGTTTAATGTTACCTTTTCTACCTTTTGTTAATAACAAGAGCAACCCAATGACAGACTAGTCTAAGAATTATTTGACAGCTTCACTGAAACTTAACAGGTTGTTTCAGCATAGGGTCATCGAAATTATTTCTTCTCTGGTGGACTAAACTTTATCTGTTTGGTTTTTTTTTAAAAACCTTTCCATATCACCTGCTGTGATGGATGGGTGAAAGAAGAAATTTGATAACTTTCTGGGCAAAGAATAACATTTTACTCAAGTCTGTAGAGACTAATTTATATGAATCTAATTGTTTTGTTATAGCCTTGTCCTTATGCTCTGCTGTGTGAATACTTCAAAATATAATCTCATTGTCTGGAAATGCAAAATCAATATAAAAGGAAACGAAGCAGCTAAGATGTGAAAGGAAGAATTTTTCAAATTAGAAATTAGCATGTCATCTTTCCATTTTGCCTTATTAGAACTAAATGATTTTTATGTAAAATGTATTTACCATCTCTGTAGTCAATTAATATCTGTTTAATAATAAATAAAAGTCATATCCATTGCAATAGTTTAGTAGGACTTTTTAATCTCTCTTACCTGAGGGTTATTTAATAATGTAATATTTAGAATGATATGCAGATTATACATAAAAATGTCTTTAAGTTATTTATATTTTAAAATTAGACTGATCTTCACAAAGAGACAAAGACTAGTCAGGTATCTTCTTGACCAATATACTTCCAGTATTAGATAATTCAATTCAGGAAATCTCACAGTGTATGTGGGCATGTAATCTGTTCCTAAAGGACATAATGAAAGTCGTTATTTTTGCCTGTGAAGAAGATTTAAATTTCATAAGTTGAAATGCTGGAGTGTCTTAGATTAAGGAAGCCTGCTCTTACATTCCTGCTATGACAGAGATTTATGGACTTTGTGCCAAAAAGATCGGTAAAAGGAGTCCGATCATAAAACATAATTTCCTCTGTTGATTAAGTGGATGCAGCTACAGAAGAGGTTGCAGGAAGGTGACATGCTGTGTGTGTGGTGCTATATAGGCATCTGAAAATGCCATACTGATGTGTTCTTACTCACTGCACATTTCTTAGACTCTGGGGGCTTCATCCGACATAGGATGACTGACCCTGAACTCTTTCAGATACAGACACCCACACATTGCTTTTCTTATGAAATATGCCTCATCCTTCTGCACTATGCATCTGTTCTATAGCTGAGCTTTTAATGCCTTTGAGGTTGATAAGGCTGTGTTTTCTCTGTCTGATTAATCTGGTCATTAATCCATCTATGAATGAATTCTTGCAATACCCACAATGCTCCCCATCCCTTTAGCAAGAGGTAGACTCACTACCACTATGTCTGTGTCTCTACTGTCTACCAGATCACAAAAGAGAGCAGGGGCTAAATCACATGTTCTCTATCCCGCAGTCTGTGTCAACACTGCAGGCTGTAGGATGCTTGCAGCTGAGATGAGACTTTGTGCTGTTTTTTAAGGACAGTGGCATTCAGCCAGTACTGATGCTGAACTATTACAGTGTTTGGTTTCTCAGATTCTGGGGCCAAACTGCTTCCTCAGTTGTTGGATACATAACACTACTGACATCCTCAGAGATGCCTCTGGGTGTTACTTGACAAAATCTGCAGTCAGGAGCTGAAATCCTTGGGAGTCTTTGCAAAATGGAAGATAATAGCTCCACCCCAACCTGCAAGGTGTTGTATAGATAAACATGATGCTTTAGCTCCACAGTAACACTGACATATTCGGCTGTGTAAACCTAATAACATAAAACTTTAAATTATTTAACCCCCCCCCCCCTACTGCAAATCTAGATACACAAAACAGACATAATACCTAATGCTTTTAAGCAATATGGTGTCTTTGAGTTCTTTGAATGGTGAGGGTTTTGCCTGTTTTGTTTTTTTGGGGGGAATTTAGGTTTTTTTATTTTATTTTTTTATTTTGTTTAATACCTCTAAGAAATTAAATTCCCTGTGATTTTACTCTTCAGTCCACTTCATATCCTTTTATTTTCATAGTAAGGGAGAAGAAGTAAAACTCAGATTGACCTGTCTGTATCCCTGATTCTAATTAGTTTTTTTTAATAACTGTATCATCTTGTGCTTGCAGTAATGAAAATCCTAAATCCAACTCTTTAACTTGTGTTGAAATTTCTTAATATATCTAATTACTAATATGCAATTTTTATCACAGCCTTCTTACACAGTGGCTTAGTTACTGCTTTATTACAGATGAGGGAAGAACAGTTTTTACACTGTATTAAGGTTTCTGTATATTGTCCAAGGCAAACAATGGTAGTTTAAGCACAAGAGAGAGGCGGCAGTTGCTTTCCTTCTATTGATTCACAGCTACATCAGGCTTAACTTGTAATCAGCAACACTTTGCAACTGGCAAGTTTAAGCACGTACTTCTTCAAACTTCATGCTAGGAGACTAGTTTAAACACAATCTTTCAACTCTGGTTTCTAAAAGTATTAATTTAGAGTTGTTAGCGATGTCTGATTTGTATTACATTTAAGACTCTTTTGCATCACCCTAGAAGTGTTGAGGACAACTAAATATGATTAGATTTCTGCATACTTGAAGGTCTCTTTGCTGTGTTAGTGAGGCTGTAAAGTGATCTAGTGTAAACCCAGACGGTGAAATCTTGATTCCAGTCAGTGACAAAATTCACATTGATTTTAATGGAACTAAATTTCACTCAACTTTTAAGGCTGAAAGATGCCATAATAATCAACTAGTCAGAACTACAGCATAATACAAGACAGAATTCTTTCAAGTGTTTCCTGCATAAAGAGTATAATTTCCGCTTGAGCTATTACATATCTTTCAGGAACATACAATTTTCATTTAAAGTTCTCAGTGATGGAGAACCGAGTACTTCCCTAGGTAAATAGTCCAAATAGTTGATTAGATTCACTGATAAAAATATGCACCTAGTCTAATATGAATCATCTCACTTCCACCTTCAAATATTGGATCTCGTTATACTTCATTTGTTAAATTAAAGGGCTATTTGCAATCAGAAATCTTCTCATTGTAAGTAATTGTAGGCTGTAATCAAGTCACCTCTTACCCTTTCCCTGGATATACTAAAAACTCTGCCAACCACGTTTCTCAAACTGCAGGTTTTTCATGTAGTGTTTTTTAAGAAGCTTTTTATTTGACTGTAGCTTTTTCAAGTTGTGGACACATTAAAAAAATGTACTATTCTAAAAGATATTCTTTAATATCAGGATATTGGCAGGAAGATAGTAAGTATAGTAACTTTTCCATAAAACTTTTCTATAAATACAGCAGTCTCTAAAGGTATCTATTTTATATTAATCCCACTGCCAGGAGTCAAACCAAAGTGTTTTTTCAGAGATAAGGAGCAAACAATAGCAAAGATATAATGTATAAAGCAAGCATCTGCAAACTACTTAAGACTATATATGCCCATAGCATGGAAAATAGTTATATACAGTTTGGCATATTTTATACGTGGCTAATTATTTCCAAAGCCCACTCTAAAATCAAAGACTTAAGTCTTAACAAGTTTGGTTGTTAAAGATGTTACAGGTTTTTAAAGTGTGTTGTCAGCACACTGTGAATAATGCATAGAGTGATCAAGAGACCCAAGGTCTGCAGACATTAGTCTCATTTCTAACATAGTGAGAGGGAAACTTAGCCATAGCTGAGTTATATAAGGTAAAGGTACAAAAATATGCAGCTGGGATTCAGTGGTGTGCTGCATATAAAATATGTAGTGCACTGTGTACCCTTTTGAAAGTTATCATCCAATATGCAGTTTCTGCACCATTTAAATCAGCCATTTTCAGAGATACTTGTGGTACAAAGATGTATATAGGTCAAACACAGGGGGTTCTGCTGGTTTGGTACAGTTGGACAAAAAGGGAATTTTCTGAGGCACCAATTGTTGAAATAGCCATAAGGACAGGAAGGGAGCTCTGGCACACACATCCAGCCAAAACACTCTCAGGAGCCTCTTGTGACCTTTGTGAAAATTCTATTCCACATTTTTGAGTATTTCCTCTTCTATACATATCTGTATTTTCACAGCACTTTTTGCTACCTTAGCATTATGCTGCATCAGCAGTTCATCTTGAGTCAAACATATACATAATTTTCCCAAAGGCCTTCTCAGACTTCTGGCTTTCTAAAATTCAAGCTAACCTAGCTGGTGAGTGCAATTTTCATTCTTATTTTCAACCATGATTTTAGATGTACCTGCACACGTAAGATCAATTGAGGCTGTGTTACCAAGTAAGGCATATTCTGTCCAAGTTTTGCAAGACTGATTTGTTCTTAGCATTATTTACTATAGATCTGAAAAATTTAAAGGCATTGCTGTTCTACATCGTTTATGTAGATATCAATGTGTGATGGTACAAATTTTTTCATCTTTTTTTCCCCCTTTTAAAGACTACCTATTCTTCTCTTCAACCTTGCAACTATTAATTCTTGTCACCTTTTTGGGGTTTTGGTTTTTTTTTATTAAATGCCTGGATGTGTACAGAGTATTTTAAACATCACGCTAGCTCCTTACTCAATAGTAGGACTGTATCTGTAATGTCAGTTAAAATATAGGAGAGTATTATCATTCTTACAACTGCACTACCCTGTTGGCTCATTCTGTAGTCAGCCACGTTAATTTCCATTTTGGTGGTCTTCATCTGGAGACATCAACCCTGTCAGTCTGAATCACCCTTTTTAAAGAGATAAAGCATTCACACTGATTGATCTGCAGAATCATGGGCAATTGAATCTACAGGAGCTTTCTGTAAGGGCCTGCAGTGAGATAAAGCATAGGGATGAGTAGGGTTTATGCTACTGAGTGGAAAAAATTGAAAAAAAGAAATGGAAAAACAACCTAAGGAATATCAACTACTTATGAAGCAGATAGTTTGCCTGTGTCTGAGGTTCTTCAGACTGGAATTAAACTCATACATTGAAAATAGCTGCCAGCTTTCTGAATAGGTAATAATAAAATTGTATATTTGACCTGAAACACAATTATAATTAGAATTCCTACATGCTCAGTAGGTGCTCTCACCTAAAGGGACCCCTACTGCCTCTGAAGATTTTTGTAATGAGGTATAAAACATCAAGTCTTGTATCCTGCTTCTGACTGTTAACTATCTCCAATGCATTAATCTCAAGTCAAAATAATGTCTTTTTGCAGTTATTCAAACAAGATCTACTTTATTATTCATGCTCTATCTTAGCTGCATGATCTTGATCTTCTTTTGTGTCAGTCCCATTATACTTTTCAGAACATGAGTGACAATAATGTTTCTTCAGGCAGTGCATGGGAAAAAAATAAACATCATGCCTAAGTTTGTATGTGTGTGTGTTGGTTGTGCTGAGGCAGGAAGTACTTGGACAGAATGTTGGAAAGATGACATTGCTGTAAGATCAGGGCTAGCATTAAAAGTTACAGTCCTTTTTCTAAAATAGCTTACTTTGTTTGCAAAGGTATGTAATCTGGGTTTAGAAAATGGCATGTTATCAAACATCCAGTGTTTTTTATAGTGTATTTTTAAGGCACTATTAGATTTACATTAAGTATAACTATCACACAGTTTATATATATGCAACAAGTTAATATATTTAGTATGTACAATAATATATGTAGTTAAGACATATGTATATAGTTAAGAGGTTTAAATTTATATGATATGAATATTTCAGGAAAAATCATTTTATAGGATGAAAACCTGTTAGTTTTTTCTCTGTAACTCTCTATTGACTTATTGATGATAGAAGGTAACATTCCATAACATAGACTGAACATTTAAATCATAATCTCCATTCTTAAGTGAAAGAAATGCAAGCCTGTGTATACTGCTGGAAGTTTTGTGTGTCCATCTTCAGGTTTAGTTTTCTGCATCTGATAATCATAGATTTGTTAAGTCTGGGAAGGGATTTTGCGAGGCTGTCACTTTGTCTCCCACTCAGTGCTGGGTAAACACAGAATTCAACCCAGATTGCTCAGGGCTTTATCCAGTTGGGTCTTAGAAAGCTTCCAGAATGGACACTGCACAGTCTCTCTGGGCAGTCTGTTCCACTGCTGGACTGTGTACATGGTGATTTTTTTATCCATCAAAACCTTTCTACTTAATGCATTTTTTTGTGAATATGGCAGCCCAAGTATTGTTTCTAGATACTTGAAACACTCCTTATGCTCCTCTGTATCTTTATATAACATTTCAGTTCAGGAAAACCTAACATTTCAGATGTAACAAAATGTTGTGTGGTTTGGGGTTCAGTTTTTTTCATTTTTTCTTTGTTGGTTTATTTGTTTTGTTGGGGGTTTTGTTGTTGTTGGTTTATTTGCTGTTCATTGTGTTTGGTTTGGGGGGTTTTGTGTGTGTGGGTATTTTCTTCTTTTCCCCTGAAATTCTTATTTTGTGGGAAAATGAACATTCTAGAATGTTTTCTCTGGAAAAGATGAAATATCAGTGTGTGAAAAGTCTGTGGTTTTGTCAACACAGTTTGGATTTTCACTAGTGGTTTGACATCCTTGAGCAAAAATGAGAGTTTTGCCATAAATCTTTTCCAAATATTTCAAGTGTAAACCCGGCTTTCTAAGAGATAGTAAAGATGTGGCATAGTTAAGAAGGCAGAATAGATTTCTTTTAACAGGTGCTTGAAGGAGAAGAAATATTTGAATCGGTTTAATGTGCCAAAAAACCACTGTTAGAAAACAACATAGAATAAAATAAGGTACGAGCATCTCAGGAAAAAGCATGTCTGTTGGATTATCAAGTGACATTGAAGATACGTTTAGTAACAGCATCATCACATATAGCTGCACCATTCCTTTAACATCATATATACCCCCACTAGCAAAGGTGTTTTGTGTGTAGAAAAAAAGAACAAGTTCAGCTAGCCAGTTCAACGTGGAGTTTCAGTAAGACTCACTAGAGAATTGGGGATTATTTCCATATTCACAATGCAGCATGTGCAAACAATTGGTAAAAGCAAGACAGATTTTTATGTAGACCACTACCAAAAGTTTTGGATGAAAATTTAAAGTAGCTTCGTTCCACGTAACCGGAATAGTACCAGCAACACGGGAATGAGTAAGGAGGTATTTTGAAATGAAAGTCAATCTTGTAGTCATCCACTATCATGGGTTCTTGCCAACATATTCATTCTTGTATTTGTTGTCATATTTGATTATACTTGAATTCCCGTAAATCCTTTAGCTGAATTACAAATTACGTCTTTATTTGGAAACTAATATGCCCCCAAAGGCATTGTGTACCTTCTTGTGTGCAGTGTGTAGTGTTAGTGACTACAGAGAGAAAGCAAAATACTTTGGACTTTCCTCTTGACAATTAAATAATTGCATGTGATCATTTCAATACAGTTACCATTGAAAATCATTGAAATTCGGTTTAGTTTGTAATAAAGAAATACAAGTCAAAGTCTTTCTGGGAGAAGAAAAGAGAGAGTATATGCATGCAAATGTATATTTTATGTATGCTACATATAGTATTCAAATATTTCCATTCTATAGTCAGTACAAATTTATTTCTAAAAATTGATAAATAATTCATAGCATATGATATAACACAATACTTCTTATTCTCCTTAATGCTTTGGAAGCAAGGCAAAGTTTGCAAACAAGTGGTAACTTGGTAACTTTTTTTTTCACATCATCTTTTTCTAAAAATTTTCACTGGAAGATAAAGATAAATTTCTTTTTTTTTTTTTTTTAGATTTCAAGTATGCTTTTCTCTTTGAAGGTAGTTAAAAACAATAGTCAGCTGATGAGGAATTTTGTTGTAACTGCTGATTTACTTGGCACTAGCTAGCTTCTCAAAAGAACTTTGAGATGGGAAAAATATGTTCAAGCTCACAGATTTCGTGTAATAGGAATCTAGGTCATAAGCAGTGTTGCCTTAAGGAAAGGGAAAAAAACTTTACAAGACAACTTTATACGGGTAAAGTAGAGAAGAGTTCTTTTACTTATAGGGTTTTAGGGGTACAGAATATAAAGGAGTATAAAAGAGGATATAAAGTATAAAAAGTATAAAAGAGTACAACACGTGTTGATAAGTAACAGATAGAAAAGACCGGTGCTAGGATGAACTCACGGCCTCAGGAATACCATGTGAGCTCTTTCCCAAGCACCACCGCTTCAAAACATGCAGAGTAAATTAATCTGAAAGGTGTCCCTTTCATTTAATTCCCAGCTGTTTCCAGCCAAACCCTGAGCTACCCTGCTATGCCTTACCGAAACAAACAAGGGACAACAACCTGCCACTCCCAGGTGAAAAACCCTTTCACCCAACAGTCTGGGAACATGACTCTTGCAACATCTGGGCCCAAGTCAGCTCACTTCCCAACCCACTATAAACCAGGGAGAAACTCCCTTTTGCAGCTGCATCCCTGCAGCTCAGCTACCCCCAGCTCTTGCTGGTACCCAGTTCCCATTACCGGTCTCGCCTTCCTTCAGGCAGGACTTGAGGTTCTTGAGGTCCGGTCCGGGAGAACAAGGAAGAGGAAACATCTTCTCCCCCCACCTCAGGAGAGCAAGAGAGGGAAAACTCCCCTTTGCAAGCAGAGCTCTTCTGAGCTCTTCCCCCCTCCCTTTCGTGGGGGGAACTCCAGGCACCACACCAAGCTGGGCAGCAGAGTGTATGTGTGTGTGTGAGAGAGAAATGTCAATAAAGTGTAGGAGCTGGAGAAAGCAGAAAAGCCTGGTCTACATGGCAGCATGCTAATTTTGTAACTCTATTCAATTATCATATCTAAAGGTTGTATCCAATCTGAGATATGTCCATATCCAGAACTTCCCTTGGTTCCACCCCATGGCACACCTCTCCTAAAATTGAGTTGGAGGTCCTAAGACCCCTTGCTTCATCCTTTATCATCTTCTTTATGCCACTTTCCCTTATTGGAGCTTCTCCAAGGTTGCTGGGCTTTGCTTTCTTGTTTTGACTAACATGATATCTAATTGTCTTAGATCTGGTACATGTTTCCAGCCATGGTGTTCCAGCTATTACCTGACCCTTAAGACAGCTAGCACAGGGTTAGAGGTTGCTAGCTACTCTATATGTGAGAAACTACCTAAAAAGTGTAAAAATCTACAAATTCATAAAAACTCTAAGGCATCAGCGGTAAGTAACTACCATGACTGAGAGGTAATCCTGTGAAAAGATGCTACAATTTTTCTCTGAATATCTCACATGCACATCACTGACATTGCTGAGATATTGTCATTTAAGTAATTGATTTGTTCTGCTTTTTACTGATTTGATCTTAGGTATTCCTTTGCTGAGGAATATTTCATAAAAATGCGAGGTGGAATTCACTATTTCATCAAGCTTTCCTATCTAAACATATTAACTAAGAAAATGTAATGAAACAGGAAGCAATTGTCATGAGTTAATTATCTTATTTGATCAACATTTTTGTCAAGCTTTACCTTAATCTTAATATTTTAATACATATATATATATAAATACATATATCCTAATAAACTTCTTCAAACTCCGTCCCACTCTTCTCATTACAAAACTGAAAGCAAAAAATCTTTCTTGTATTTGTCTTATTTTCAAAAAAGTTATAATTCAAGACTAAGCGTTGCCATATATCACTGCAAAGTCTGTATTTGAAAACATGAATAGAGAATATCTGTGTTTTGAGACTAAGAAGCATACTGGATACATTTTGAAGCAGACACAAAGAGCACAAAGAGCAGGAATGCTGGTCCTTGTAGCAGTTGAGATTTCTTTCAAATCCTCAGCAGCAAACCACTTTTTTTAAACAAAGAGTAATTATTCCAATTCATTCTGACTTTAAATCATGCTCCTATGGCTGCATCTTGCATCGAGCACAGTATGCCTGCTTACACTGCTCTCAACCCTCTGAAACACTTGACTCATTATTTTCTTTTGTTAAATGAAAATAATCTGCCATCTAATCGCTTGCAAGCAATCACTCACTCACCCGATATGCCTGACAGATTTCCTTTTTAGAGCTGTCAGGTGTCCGCACAACAGGAACTTGCCATGTCCTACTGTCGGTTCATGTACAGGGTCACTGTCCAGGACCTGGTTAAGCTGCTGCTGATGTATGTGTTCAGTGAAATTATTTCAGTCAATATCAGGTCTTTCTTTCAGGATGCCCATAAGATAATTATAGCAAATGGTTCCAAACCATTTGCTAGAACACTTAGGAAAATGCTTTATCCAGTCCTATTCTTTCTAACAGCTACTGTTATCAGTCATTATAAAACCCATCTAATTCCTAATCTTACCAGATACGTATTTAAATTGCTCACACTGCAACGGAAATAAAGTACCTGCTCTGATGTCTGTAATTTTGATCAATTGTCTAATGATTTACTGAGAGTTGTATATAATTTCAGCAAATCTTTTTCCTCTTTTTTTTTATAATAACAGCAGTATTCTAGAAGTGTTCAACTGAGATCAACTTCATCTTGTAGTAGACTGTATATCTTCACCTTTCCTACAAAGGCAGTAACAGAAAAGGTTTTATGGATGCAGTATCTTTTTGATAGTTCCTCACTGTCTTACTTGGTGAGCTTTAACAAAACAGTACTTCCACTGTTATAGGCTGTTATTTACAACAACAACAACAAAAATCCTCCCCAACCAATGAAAGTAATGATGTATGCATGGTTTATTGACTGCATACTTAACACGAAAACATCATTAGGGGCTGCTGTGGATTAGGTCCTGTAGTGAGCTAAACACCACATAGCTGCTCACTCACTTCCCCTGGCCCTTGATGGGGAGAGAATTGGAAGTGCAAAATGCGAAAACTTGAGAGTCAATATATTAATAAGTAAAAGTGAAAAAGACAAAAGAAATTAAAAGAAAAAAAAAACAAGTGATGTAAATGCAATCACAAGCAGCAAATGGATACTCAGCCAGTCACTGAGCACTGGCAACCCCTAAGAAACTCCCCTCTGGTTTTATTACTAAGGATGGACTAATCCTTGGTCAGTTTGCATCAACAGTCCCAGCTGTGTTGCCTCTCAGTCTCTTGTCCTCCTCAGCCCACTCACTGTGAGGGGAAGAGTGTGAAATTGAGTAAGGCTTGATGATGTATAAGCACTGCTCAGAAACATCTAAAACATTAGGCCACTATGAAGATAATTAGCTCTGTTCCTGTCAAAACCAGTACAGGAGCTAAGCATGTTTGGTATCATTTAGAGGTTTTTTCAGATATCCAAATCCCTTCTGTTCTGCATGGGAAATGTGAAAAAAAACCAAACCCAAACCAAACCTAATGCTTGGTTATTTTATATGCGAACTATATTTTAGAGAATAAAACACAGAAATTTTTTAAGACAGCTAGAAACATTTCTGACTAAAATGTAGCTAAATCTTTATTCACATAAATAGCCCATGAGATTTCAGGGGGCTTAGTGTAAGTTTGAGGTGAGAAAAGGATTGACTCAAGGCACTTTATTTCGGCTAATGTTTTTTTTTTTTTCCTTCCTTGGATCTGTACAGACTACTACTTCCACCATTTCAGTTGAAGAATACATTTGGGTACTTCTGTGATGTCAGTCAGAAAGGAAAAGAATTGCCAGCTTTATATGAAAACTAATAACTTCTCCTTGGGCTTCTCATTAATTGGGCCCATTTTCACTGTGTGAAAAGTAAATTAAATTCCTAGTTAATTATTTTCTAGTGATTTGCATAATGCACATTAATTTTCAAAATCAAATTTCTAATTTTGTGCTGATTTTATTTCCTATTTTTTCCCTAAAAAATACAATAAATATTAAGAAAAGCAGGAAATTGAAGATGCACCCACTAAAGACAGCCTTTTTCCACATAGAACTGATGCTATTATCCAGAAATCAAGAGGTAGACCTCCTACCAGTATATAAAAGATTGACTTAGATGTTATATTTTTGATCAAATCAAAATTATATTATATTTACTATTTAACATTTTATTGCATGCATTTTTTTCTTCCTAATTAGGTAAGTGGAAGTCTTTGTTTACAGTTATAAAAATTTGCTTGGAGGGTAAACTGCAGCCAGTGTATAAACCTCTGTGTCATCTTTCAAGTCCTACTCTTCTGAAAGGATCACATTTTCCTCCTCTATCTCATATATACAAGAACCTTATAAAACCATTAAATTACCACATTTGAAGGGAAATGGATAGGCTCCAATTTCCCTTAAAATGGGTTCATTTGTTAACTTCTAAACTTTCCCTCAGTAATTTTCAAACATAATGTATAGTGCCAGTCTCTCAGCCCTCAATGTTTCTCTCACTTGAGGCTGTTGCTAATGTGTTCACCGCATAGTTGTTTAAAGTACTACAGACTGTTTAAATTACTATTTCTATTGTCTTTATTGCTTACATTTGCTATATCCTATATTGCAAAGGAATTTTGACTATCTAATCCTGATCCTGCATGTTGAGAGAACAATTAGAATATACGTTTTTATACCTATTTGGTTTTGCGAACTCTGTGTGCAAACACATACCTGAGCTGAATTTTAGCAAGGATAGATTTTAGAGAAATATAGAAACAGGGGTCCAAATCGTGAAAGCTACATTAAGTGTAACTGTCATTTAATATTGAATTCTTTCTTGGACATGTCCAAGCACGTTAACAAAGACATTTCTTTCTGAAAATTGCCTACGATTATAAAGTTTGTTTGTTTTTTGGGTTTTTTTGTTTTGTTTTTACATTGCAAATTCATATTCAAATATTTTTCTGGCTTCATTTGGCTTAATATTTGAGCACCAAAATCTAAACAAATTTTACTGGTTTGAGACTGAAATATAGAGAAATATTACTATGTTTTACAAATAGTGTATAGAGGTCAAGATTTGTCTTGCCTACAATGTGTTATGTGGAAGCCAGGTGTTTAATTTCAGTCAAATCTCTGGGTTGTCTCCAAAACTAATGCAGATAGTTCTGTACCCTACAGACATTGAATAATCAAGTTGTCCTGTTTTAATTTCACTTCTGTTGAATTTGGAATACTGTAAGTCACACTTAACCATTATGTATACTGTTGATATAAATACATAGTTTTAGCAGAATCTAAATATATGCTGAGGCATGCTGTAATATAAAATCTCCCCCAATGTATATAGAATTGCAAATAGAATGCTGATCACCAGTACAGAAGTAAATGTTAAGTACATTTGTTGGTTAAATCACATCTTATGCTAGGATAAAACATGGGAACGAATTTGTGAGTCACCAAATTAGTGAAGTTTGATAGGTTCTCCATTTGCCCAGCACTAAACTATACTGCAGCAAGTATTCCAAAGCCTTGAGCAGTTAGAGGCCATCACACCTGGTGAAAACCCAAAATTATATTAGTACTGTTCTTAGAAAAAGTTCTGTAGCACAACTGACAGAAAGAAAACTATCAGATTAAAGATAGAACAAAATAAACCCCTAGTTATCATTTTGGGTATAAACCTTAAAGCTGTTTCCTTATCAACTTTCCAAGTTATAAAACTAGGAAAAGCAGCACAATATTTGGAGATCATGAAAATAGAAATGGTAGCACAGACTGATATAAGAGTAAAATATAAGGTTCTTCATTTATGCCTTTCTCAAGGATCTTTTTAATTCAAGAGAGCTTGTTTTCCACTACCTGTTAATTTTTATTGTAACTCCAAAGGATATTGTAGCTCAAAAATTATCAGATCACATGTACAAAACATCTGCCTTTTTTGTGCTGGTAACCAGCATGTCTGTAAAATAAATGTTGCAGTTCAAGATTCTTCAGATTTCTATTTTCCTGGCCTTTCACAGCAAACTTTTATTTATCTTTAACTTTTCTTTTTTTTTTTTAGTTCCCTGCATATCTTCTCATCCTTTATTGCTCTTCTTTAATGCTGAGACCACTCTCCCCCCCCGCCCCAGTTTTCATTGAATGCATTTGAATAATTACCTTCAGTATCTGCACATGCGTAAATGCTCAAATGTGTGTGGGGAAAAAAAAACAAAACAAAAAACCTATGGAAAGCCTTAACTTTGCAAAATAAACACTTCAACAGATAAAAAATAATAAGGCACAATAATGATGTCTCTAGTTCTGTTTTCTCTAATGTTTCCTGTAGGGTAGGGTTACAGTGAACTACTCTATTTTAATTTCTAGAGTTGATGCTTCTTGTTGACAGATTTTTTTCCTAGAAGTGTTTACTCCAAAAAGTTAAAACACTGATTGTTCTGGTGTGTTGAGTACATCTGCCAACAAAGCTACTGGTTACAGATGACAGAGGCCACTTTCCTTGGATTATGGAAAATGAGAAGATGCAAGATTTTCAGTAAAAGGTATCATGCCAATCTGAGGATATTACTAAGTGTGAAACTGCTATTTAGTGGCCTGTATTACCAATATGTGGGCTTGCCTGGTGCTTATCCTGAACAGCTGCTATTACATCTCCTTAGTATGAATGACATTGTCAGAGCATACATTAGGAAAAGCCTTACAACAGCTTTAGAGTTTTGGATCTTTTTATGTCATGGTATGTAATAGCTATCAGTATTAAAGCCTCTCATCATTCTGTAGAGTTTTGTCATTTGATCTAGTCTTACCCATGGAACACATACGTGCACACAATACAGACAGAGCGCTGCACTTTGCATTTAGAAGAACCTTTTAGAGTGGTGTAGGCAGGAACGACCACAGCTTTATTATAAATATTTATTTGTTGTCTCTATCCCTGCAATTTAGCTTCTTCAATGCAACTTGTTGGGGAGGTTTATAGTATGCATAGAAATTCATGTTATAGCAAAAAAAAAAGATTCTTCAACTGAAGATACATGGACAAGGTGATTAGCACTATAATGGCGCATATTTTTCTGTTCTTGCTATCAATAACATTCTTCATCAGTTGTATCTTCCTTAGAGATTTCAACATCTGAAACCTTTTTCTTTCTGAGGCAGGGCTCATAGGAACTATTAACCACTGCTAAGAATGTAGACAAACAAAAAAGCAGCCACAGTTTTGTGCTTAGTATTCTTTATGTGTTATACTGCTAATTGTAAGCTCTTCTGGGACCTAGAGCAATGAGATTCTGCTCCTGTTTAGATCCTTTGGCAATAACATAATATAAACAGAAATAATGTAGAGAAGACAAACAATGAAAATAATACTAGATTTTGCTAATGTTAAGCATTTTATCTGAACTTTAACGTACTTCTATTTATTCAGAATATATATTTACTTAACTATACTCCAGTGAAACAATACTTATTTCATTTAAACTGTTTTTTTCTGTTATGAAAGCAGGAAAAAATGGCAAAAAGTGTTGAAAAGGATTGTTAAAATGGTATAAATGATTATTTTAAGGACTGCTGTTTCCATATGCTATAATTTATTTTTTGTATACACAAAGTATCTGGAAATGTATAAATTTTTAAAATTAAATGGGCCATATAAACCTCTGCATGAGACAGAACAAGTTTTCTGAAGTTCATAACTTCCAGGTTATAGAAGGACATTTGATCTTGATGCAGTACCTTCAAATCATGAAACATTAATTAGTCACCTGTGCTGTTAAAAACATGTCTTTTATTTTCCTAGTCTTGCCATGATCAGTATCTAGCTATTGTGCCTCATTACATTTTTTAAAGAGTCATCTGTTTTCAGAAATAAGTTCATAGGTTGGCACTTCAAGGCTTAGATTAAAACACCTCTTAACCCTCTCATGGGTAAACTATGCAAATAGAATTTGTCAAATTTTTCACTAGAAGGCAATTTTTCTGTCTCTCGTGTTACCCTGTTGCCAGTTATTCAGTCCCCTTTTTTATGACTGATGTCAAACCTGAAATAATTTAATCAGTAAATTGCTGGGTTTGTCACAGACACTTTCAGAGGAAGTAGCTCCTCTTTCATATGTGACTCTACTGTACATGGCTATCTATGCATGGTATGCACCCATTAATCTGAAATGTAATACCATCAGCTAATTTTGAATGTCTTTTCATTGATGCTGTGTGATGCTGCCTTCCACCTTTACTTATAGGAGTTGCATTTTCTTCCTAGATATTGGAGCTCACTTTTGGCAGTATTAAAAATTTATTATTATTCTATTTTTTTTTACTTAAACTGCAGATAAAAATAACATCAAGCCAAGAATAGATTCATATGGAACTCTATTAACATTATCCTTGTTTCTCATTAAAATAACCACTGAGATCTATCATTAAACCACTTTTAAAATTATTAATAAGGTTTCCACTGCTATTGTATGATGCTAATTTCATTCAGCCTGTTGTGCAGGATTAAGTAAAATGCTCCATAGAAGCCTACTGTACCAAACAGTTACGTTTATACATCAACCTTGCAAAACCAATATTTGTCTGATTTTTCAAATGTTTCCAGAAACCATGCTGGATGGTGTATTATCATCCTCTAAGCCTTTGTCAGTTGCATCAGTCTGGGAAATGGCCTAAGAAATATGTACAAATGGACTATTTGTCTTTTTAAATATTAGTAAATGAGGGCCAACAAACGTTCACCTGAAGGAGCCCAAATTGGTGACAGGCAAGTTACTGACTGAGGTGTCCAACCTTTTGAAGGTAAGTAATTATGTCACCAATTTTTAAAAGCATTCCAGGGCATATTCAAACAGGTTCCACCTACATGCTGCAGACCAGTGATGTTCACCTTTGTTTCTTAAGGAAGAATAGATAATAATAAAGAATAGAACTAGTGTCTTCTTTAGAGACAGAACTCACAGATCTATGGAGTTCTTTGAAGGGAGTAATAAGCCTGTGCACAAAGGTTGATATGACATTCTTCGATTTCCAAAGGCAATCGACACAATCCCTCAGTAAAGACTCTTAAAGAAACAAAGCTGTCATGAGATAAGAGAACAAGTCTCCACATGGATAAATAACATATTAAAAGATAAGAAACAAAGCACTGAAATAAATGATTGGGTTTTGTTTTGGTTTTGTTGTTGTTGTTGTTTTTTAAGTGAAGACAACAGGAGTATGCCCTAGAGTTTTTTTGCTCCATATCAAAATATCTGGTACTAGCAGATACTGCAGAATGGTAAAGGAGAAGGCCAGTTGCATAGCTTCAGTGATAGAACTGCAGAAGTTTAATAGAGAACAATGTAAGCCATGTGTATCAAAATATACAATCTTCAATATGCTTGGGTAGACTCTACGCTGTACATTAGAACCCAGGACTGATATTTTGGGTTTATGATAGATTGTTCTTCTAAAATGTCAGTTCATTGTTCATGAACAGTAGGAAAACAAAAGTGAGTTTTCAGAATTAAGAAATGAAAACAGTTCTTGTTTCTTGTCTGAAAGGTGGTGTGTGAACAGGCTAAAATAATAGATTTGGATCCAATCTCTTTCTGTTTTAGTAGGTAGACATGATCTTCAGGTGAGATAAGGATGTTTCTGCATCACATTGTTTGCATACAAAATTTTGGTTGATCTTTCAGTGGGATAAAGAAGCCAGAGTAACAGCTATCAAAAGGACAGCATACAGATATGCATAAAAATAAAATCAGTTCTATCTGGTACATACTGAGAAGAAACACCTTTAGCTAGAATAAATAATGACTAAACAAATAAGTAACTAAATTATAAAACAACAAAACAAAACCCAAACAAACAAAAAACCCAAACAAAAAACAACCTGTTGTGTTTTGGTATTTACAGGAAGAGTTGAACAAGAAATGTAGCAGGGATAAAAGAAGAGAGACAAAATTATGAAACAAACAAAATGAAACTTTTAATTTTCATTTGGTCTACCTGTGCCACTTTCTGGAACAGAGAAATTTAAAATTTTTGCAAATAGCAAATAACCTAATGCACCAGAGAATACTCCATTAGGGATGCAATATTCCATATGTAGAAGACAGATAAAGCAATCTAAGAGTAAAAATATGTATATTTTCTTATTCTAGAACATTTTCCATTGTATTCATTAGCATCAGATAATTTCTTTCTCATGACATCAAGACTCCTGAATAAATAGGATCGGTTTTCTAAATTCATCTCTTTCATGGACAAACTCCACAATTCTAATACAATTTGCTTTCCTATATATTTTCCTAGTTATCACAAATGGTAGGGATAAACAAACACAATTATATAACATTAGATGTGTTTTAGTTTAGTTAATGAAGACTTATAAATATTTTTAATATGATAAACATCTGTGTGCAAAACACACACAACAAAAATGGTACATTGTAATTTTATTGTATGTCATTAACACCTACTGAGATTCCTGTATTGTCTATGTGAGTTCTGAGAAAACCTTTGTGTATCTTAATTCCATATGTAAATCTAAAATGAATCTCCACGAAACCAACAAAACAAACCTTTCAAAATTATGATTTATTCTTTATAGAGGTCAATTATATTTTTAGAACATGTAAATACTAAAGTAAAAAATAAAATGTTATATAATATTATGATATGTTAACATAATGATATAATAATATAATAATACAATAACATAATAATATAATAATTAATAAAATATAGTTCACCATATCAGCATTTTACTGGATAAACCCTTATGAGTAGTTATGACCTGCTTTTGAGTAGGATCCATCCTGAGGATGCACAGTTTGGGCAACCCTTTTACGCTGTTCTAAATTTTTGGCAACAAGCAAACAAAAAAGCCCCCTTGCTTTTGTTTGCTATAATATACTACTCACTCAAATAAGGATGAAGCTGAAAAAATGAGCTGTAAGTGTGCAAAGCACAACTCTTTGTCATATGGAATGAGAAAGCTATGCTCCATCAAGGCTCATGTGAGGCAACTCTTAAAATTATGAGAAAAAATACCCTTTCATGATTCACTGCTGTTCTAATGTTCATGTTCTTTCTGTCCTTTATGTCATTAATATATGTTCTAGATCTGGAATTAAATTAACCAACCTATGGTACACTAATACTTTCTTCAATTCTTAGACAGTACAAGTTACTTAAATAATTACTATTCAGAAAGTGTGTATTAGCAAAAGTGCACAGTTTGACCTATTTTGAGTACAGGCAGTCACAAGGAGAAATAATGCAAGAATTTGGGAGTTGCATTTTTTTTAAGGAAAAGTGTACTCTGCTTACCATTTGTGTTGCCAAGCTTTCATCTCTATTTAAATTGTATTCACTCATGTAAAACCCTGTGATGATGGCAGCCCTCCCATTTTCCATTAGTAAAGACAACTGCTTTTTCACTTTTGTTTTAACCTCAATTATTTACGGAGATCATTTTACTCCTCTGATTTAATGTATAAGATAGGCAAGATTTGAATCATCATCTTGTGTTGTAACTTCACAGCTACCTATCAAGGCCAGAACTAACGATTTGAACATTGAAGGATGACAAATTATTTTTTTGACTAATGACATTTCCCATAAACATTCGCATTCAGATTTGTGGTACACCAGTGTACACTCTTGGGACACAAGTTTTGTTCCAGCTGGTAAGTTCAGTCCCATGCTAACATTTATGGGGTTTTTTCCTTCTGAAGGGTGGGTGGGAGTGAATAAGACTTTTGCCTAGAGAGAATGAGCCCTCTTGATTGTTGCAGAATCCTTTTTTTTCTCTCTGAAGTGAAAGTCAGAAACTCCCTTGACTTACATTCATCCTACTTTTTTCAAACATTCTACTTACTCTTCCACTGTGTGTTTAGGTATGGGGAATTAGTTCATGCCTTCTCTAGTTAAGCCAAGTAGTATTACCTATATGCACATTCCTTCTTTCAAGTAATGATTCAATGTTAAAGTCCCTAATGAGAAAACTGTCTTAGCTGTACAGTTGCAGTATGTTGTTTCTGCATTCATTCTGTATCTTGTGTTTTATCAACAGTGGTCTTGGTCCTCATAGGTGAGATGCCACTGAGGTTAATCACTGTTGTGTTCTCTGACAAAACATGCTTGGGACTGTGCTCCTGATCCGGCATGTCTTTTGTCTCTGTGCCTCCTCTGCAGGCTACCAGGATAAAACTTGACTCAGGCCATCTACAAATCTCATCTACTCTGCTAGCAGTTAATCTCTGATGGTCCTAATCGGAAGGATATGGACATGTCCCTGTTGCCCCTCTTTGCAAGGCCAGATAGGATAGCCTAGATCTGACAGTAGAGACAAGTACTCCTCTAATTGGCATCTCCTCATACATGGTCCAAGGTACAGATTGCACAAAAAGGCACTCACAAATAGTAGAGCAGACAAATCAGATGGACAGGCAGCAAATATAAATGTAAGCTAGGTTTTGAGGCTGTTCCTGTGTTCTCTGAAGGCACAGTCAATACAACTTTTTGTGAATACATCCATGACTGGGTTTAAGATCGCTTTTCTTACAGAATGTCTCAGATGCTTTTGGGGCAGAAAATTGTGTTTCACAGGGGGAGCTGGTTTTCTTGTGACATACTATCAGTCAGTACTTGACAAAACTACTCAAGTTTCCTAGTGCTGACAAGCTGGAGAACTGCTGTCAGTCACTCAACTTTAAGCACACTAAAGAAAATTATGATCTTTTTCCTAAGATTAATTAAAACAAGAGGTGGAAGATAAAATGTACTCTGCAACGTAGGAGCCAGCGATCACAACCTAATATGTAATGGCTGCATTTAATGAGCAGACTGAAAGTAGTTTAGTTATGAATAAACATAAGGGGGTTGGCTATAGTTCTAGATATGTTTTCACCTTGCATACAGTGGAGGTCAGGAAATATTGAGTGATAGGTTTTCTCTTCAAGACAAGCACTGAAATTTAAGCTATTAAAAATACAAAGAGCTTTTTACCATTCTGTTACTGGATTATTGCAGTAAACACAGCTTACCCCCTGGACCAGCTTGCACTATTGTAGATCCTAGTAAGAAATCTTTCCAACTGTTATTCTGCCCATAGGTATAATTTTGACTCACAACATACATATAAGGAGAACACCCTTTTGTCATAAGAAATGTTGCCTAAAGTTTATATAAGATGTGCATAATTCATGTGAGAATTCCGTATATCTACAGGATATGGATAGGAACATACTTTCAGAAACTGAAGGAACAAAGGTCAAAAAGTTGGGACCTTGTCTTATATTGTAAGCGAAAATGACATGTGACTGCTCTACTATGCAAAAGAATATCTCACAAATGACATTATTGCACCAGGTTCTCAGGTGCTAGCATAACGTTCAAGAGACTGAGAGTCAGAAAAGTGTGTACTTTGTACCCTTCCTTAGTTGATTTTCATGTTTCATTCAGAGTAAAATGACTTCTCAATTTTTCTTCCAATAAAAGCTTAGATGTGAAAGATGACTGTCTCTAAATTGAAAATTACTGTTCATGCATTTTGCCTAAAAATAATTATTAAATACAGTTTCAGCAACTATTCATAGAAATTCTGGGTAGGTTCTTAGTTTTTCCCTTCTATTCCTCCTTATTTGTATTTCTAATTGTGCTTTCCATTTTCTATAATGAGAATAATTTTGTATGTCTTCTTTTGGTGTCTTGATAAACTGTGGGAGATAAATATTGCACAAAATGCTCAATTTAGATAGAAGAATGAAAGAAATAATACCAATAGTATTTCTGTGGAGTTTTTTACTTTAATGTAATAAATAATAATTAAAAAAATAATACTTTCCATTAAAAAACATGTTACTTCCAAAGATATCTAGTTTGCAGTTAGGGCTGGTATTCTAATACACGAATTTTTGCTGGGTTGTTTATTGTAGTAACAGGACACACACACACACGACACACAAAATTAAGCATTCTATCATCCTATAAAAATTTTTATGATTTTTTAAAAAAATTGTTTGCTATTGTGCTATATAAAGAGAAATGCTTATATGCATAAAATATCCAGATTTACATTAGCTATGTCATTACTCAACACAACAGTTTATGAGAAGTTTCACATTGTGAGTGCAAGCAAGGAGAGAGGAAAGGGGGACTGGGTTATGCTTTTAGGGTTTGGCAAACTGATAATATGACCAAGTGATAGGTATTTTCTTGATTACATCATAGCTGGCCTGTGGATAAAATGGAGACATAGGAAGTAAAAAGATCAAAAGATCAAAAGATTTTCTGGCCACAAAGCAGTCTGAAGCGATCAACAGCTACATATCACCACACTCAAAAATTTCTTCCTAATACCTAGGCTAAATCTGTGCTCTTTTGGTTTGAAACCATTCCCTCTTGTCCTATCACTGCATGCTCTTGTAAAAAGTCCCTGTCTGCTTTTCTTATAAGGCCCCATTTAGGTACTGGAAGGCTCTAAGGTCTCCCCAGAGCCTTGTCTTCTTCGGGCCAAACAACTCCAACATTCTCAGCCTGTTCTTCGGTTATTACATTTTTCCTTTCCTCCAATTTCAATGACATCTTGAAGATAGTTTAACCTCATCAGAAAAGTTAACAATTGTATTTATGAATAACACCTCCTCCAGTAATGCAAGCTGAATACTTGACACATGCAGATAAGAGCACAGTTCAGAGGAAAGAAAGAACACTGAGTATCAGAACTAAAGATCTGTATTAAAACCAAGCTACTAAAGGGCAGCAACAAAACTTCTGATATGAGTGAAAACATTTTATGGAAAAATTAGTAAATTGAATTCTAAATTGTTGAATTAATTCTTGAGAAACCCTTTTCAATCAGCTTTTGGAGAATTATTCTAACCCATACAGACCCATTTATATTGTTGCCTTAAGGAAGGGGGAAAAAACTTTCCAAGACAACTTTATATGGGTAAAGCAGAGAAGAGTTCTTTTACTTATAGGATTTTGGGGTACAGAATATAAAGGAGTATAAAAGAGTATATAAAGTATAAAAGTATAAAAGAGTACAACACGTGTTGATAAGTAACAGATAGAAAAGACCAGTGCTAGGATGAACTCAAGGCCTCAGGAATACCATGTGAGCTCTTTCCCAAGCACCACCGCTTGAAAACATGCAGAGTAAATTAATCCGAAAGGGGTCCCTTTCATTTAATTCCCGCCTGTTTCCAGCCAAACCCCCTGAGCCACTCTGCTATGCCTTACCGAAGCAAACAAGGGACAACCCGTCCCCCTCAGGTGAAAAACCCTTTCACCCAACAGGCTGGGAACATGACTCTTGCAACATCTGGGCCCAAGTCATTTCACCTCCCAACCCACAATAAACCAGGGAGAAACTCCCTTTTGCAGCTGCATCCCTGCAGCTCAGCTACCCCCAGCTCTTGCTGGAACCCAGTTCCCATTACCGGTCTCATCTTCCTTCAAGCAGGACTTGAGGTTCCCGAGATCCAGTCCAGGAGAACAAGGGAAGGGAAACATCTTCTCCCCCCACCTCAGGAGAGCAAGAGAGGGAAACCCTCCCTTTTGCAAGCAGAGTTTCTCTGAGCTCTTTCCCCCACCTCCCTTTAGGGGGGGTACACCGGGCACCACACCAGGCTGGGCAGCAGAGAGTGTGTGTGTGTGTGTGTGTGAGAGAGAAAATATCAATAAAGTGTAGAGCTCCAGGAGAGCTGGAGAAAGCAGAAAAGCTCCCGTCTACGTGGCAGCATGTTAATTTTGTAACCCTACTCAATTATCATATCTAAAGGTTGTATCCAATCTAAGATATGTCTATGCCCAGAACTTCCCTTGGTTCCGCCTCATGGCACGCCTCTCCTAGAATTGAGTTGGAGGGCTTAAGACCCCTTTCCCTTATTGGAGCTTCTCCAAGGTTGCTGGGCTTTGCTTTCTTGTTTTGACTAACATGGTATCTAGTTGCCTTAGCTCTGGTACATGTTTTCCTTGCACAGTGTTCCAGCTATTATCTGACCCTGAAGACAGCTAACACGGGGTTAGAAGTTGTTAGCTACGCTATATGTGAGAAGTATACCTAGAAGTATAAAATCTACAAATTCATGAAAACCCTAAGGCAACAGTATAAACACAAATATCAGCTCACATATATATTTTTTTTCAAAAACAGAGAGAATCTCACTGCATTTCATCCATATTACGAATAAGAAATTAGTTCCATAGTAAACCTGTAGGACCCTGGAGGATCTTTAAATTGTCACAGTTTAACTTGGATCTTTACCATCACAAAATTAACTCCCTAGAGCTTTCAAAAATCAAAGATCTTTTAAATAACCAGAAATAATTTTAGGGGCCATTGCATTTGTCATACTAAATGGTCTATCAAAGAAGAAAGATCTTCAATTTCTTTTCTTTACAGCTGTTAAGGACAGTAATTTTGTTTATGACTTGGTGGGTTTTTTTTTCTATCACAGACAGATAAATTCTAGAAAGAGCTGCATATGAATTATTATTCATTCTTTTATATTTCAAATTTTTGTTTTCTGTATTTTTTTAAGCTCATCTTCATTATGTTGTTTCTCATAGGTGATAAATCTAAGGAACTTTGTTACCAAGCTGACTTGTTTAATAGGAGAGGACTCAAGGCAGTATGCTAATACAGCTTTCTGAATTTTTTCGTCCCCAGCTAAAAGACAGTGTGTCCTCTACCATTTCACAGGAACTAGACAAACACTGGCACAGTTGCACAGCAAGGAAATAAAACATCTAAAGAGTTGTAGGCCACTGATTTTTATAGGATTCAAAAGGCAATTAAAACTCATAATTAAAATGCATGATGAGGGTCAGTCATATTATGGTCTTTCTCTCAGGTAATTATTTATCTCTCAGCTGTGGCCAATTTTCCCTACATCATCTTTACTCTCATTTATGACACATACTTCCCAATCAAATCAATTTTATGGTCTGAAATAGGCAGGTCCTTCCCTATATTTACTTTGAAGAAAACTCCTATAGGAAAACTTAGTGCAGTACATTTAGACACTGTTGATTTTGAATCAGAGCTGATCATTTCAAACCAAACATCCCCCTGCCCCAGAAAAAAAAAAATCAAAACACAAAACAACCAACAAAATGCCCACTCAAATATATTTTTTTTTCCTAATTGCACTGTGTGTAAGTCAGTCTGGCAGTTCAGCTAGGATTGATTCTTTCTGTCAAATGTATTGCTACAATTACCTGAGCATCACACAACCAATAAAGGACTGCAGCTTCGCCATACTTGTGCAAAAGACAGCAGTGCTAAGGAAACATCTGATTGAGCTCTGATTTAGTCGACAATGTGGTATTCAGTAAAAATTTGGACTCGATAATCTTGGACATCTTTTTCAACCTTAATGGTTCTGTGATTCTATGGTTTTTTTCATTGTGTGGTGCAGAGCTCATTGCAATCTTTCAGGAAAGGTCAAAGTTATCTGCTGCTGTCCTCCCAGTTCCAAGCCAAGCAGCTGAAGTAGCAGCTGCTGCCCCATTAATGGACACTGGTTTATGTGCAGAGAGTAAATGTACCCAGGAGACACAGCCTATACCCACTGAGCCTTACTCTGGGGAGAAGCACCAAGCATTTTCCCTAACGCAATCTACTGTACCTCCATCTTGTAGTTGAGCTTGGCTTCATGCCGGGTGCCCACCAAAAAGTTCTATCATTCCCGCTTTCTCAGGTGGACAAGAGAGAAAATAAGATGGAGAACAACTGTTGAGATACGGCAGTTCACTAGAGAAAGAACAAAAGGCTATGTGTATGCAAGGAAAATAAAAAAAATAAAAAAAAAATTACTCTCTACTTTATATCACCAAGTGATGTCCATCCACTTTCCAGGGCTTCAGGATGTGTAGGTGCTGCACCAGAAGGCAAACACTGTAAATAAATACACACACACACACACACACACCCCCTTACTCCTCCTTTTCTTAGGTCTTTTACCTGATCTACATCATATGGTATGGAATATTTCTTCTGCCATTTTGGGTCAGTTGTCCTGGTTTTGTCCCCTCCCAAGATTTTGCCCACCCCGAGCCTACTGATGAAGGGTTGACTGTTGGAAAGAAGCACCGATGCTGTGCCGGCATTGCTCAGCAGTAGCCAAAACACTGGTGTGCTGTCAAGACTTCTAGCTACCAATGTAAAGCACAGAATTGTGAGGGCTGCTATGGGGAAATGAACTCACTCTCAGCCAGACCCAATACACACCTGATCACAAAAGGTTCAGTTTGCAATATCTGATGCATATATTATGATTTAAATTGTCACTTCAAGAAGCAGAAACCATCTCTTGTCTACTTTGAAAAGAGGGATTGGACACGATGACAGCTAGAAGTCCTTTCCAATAGAAATTTTTCTGTATATCTGTGAGCTGGGAAAAACAGCCTTGGGTATAACAAAGAGAATAAAAACAAGTATCCAATGCATGCAACACACGTGTTAGATAGTAAATAGGGGTCTAAGGTGGAACTGCATACCCATAAATAAAGAGTAAGGTCTACAACTTACTAGTAAACTTATGATGCCCAAGGGTTTCTTTGATTTTTGATTTTTCAATTTTATAGATGTTAGAAATTATTGTAGATCTAATGTACTAGTAATATAACTTCAGTAGCTGAATGTTTATACATACTAACCCCATCCATTATCAACCCGTTAGAATTCCTTAAGCTGTTTAGTCTTTATTTCAAGGTAGAATTGCAGAAAAGCGCCATGAAGCCTGTACCACAAGATAAAGACAGAGACAGAAGGACCTCCAAATCTGAAGCTTTGGAAGGCCTCCAAGGACCTGATGTGCTGTGAATATGACAACAATGATGAAGGAAGGGTCCTGAGACCCCAGACCTAATTCCTCATGGGGTGTGCCGAGGGTGGAACGGGGCAGGACTGGGGAAAATAATGGAATGGGATTGGATGGACACTATTATAAAATCTTGTAACGCAGGTCTAAAGGGGCAATTCCTGTGTAAATGTATTCCTGGAGCCTGTTTGGCTCAGTAAAGCTCCTGCTCACTTATCTTATCTCCTGCTGAAGTTGCCTGAAGTTTTTTTTCCTCACTCCTTAAGGCAATACTTATATAAATAAGCTTACATGAAATCTAGACTGAGGAAGAAGGGAATTTCAATATTTTACTTCCCCAGTGAAGGACTTCAAAAAAGAGGAAAAAACAAATGCAGCTTTCAATTTTCCAGTTGTCAGCATGTCAACACCTGAGAAGGTCACAAATTCTACACAGCAAGTGTCAGCACAATGTATACCTCCTACATCTCAGATGGCATCCAGTATTTAAAAAAAAGGGTAAAAATAAAAAATAAGAAGTCATCATGACCAGATAATTCCTTTGGAGGAAATGAGTAGATGTGTACAACTTTCCAGATTGCTTCTATGCCTCCTCTATTTTGTAACATCCTTTTATCATATTTCAAAAAACATTGTAAATCCATATATCTGACTATAATGTTATACCACATTTGAGCCATTATTGCAGAACAGGGTATTGCATAAAAGAACATTGCAAAATATTCTTTTTATGTGCAGATTATGTCACTTTCTGATATGACGTGCCATGCCTTTTGGCTTCTTTTCTCCAATCAGTACAGACCAACATTACTCTCTCTCTCCACCAGGCTGATTTTCAACTGAGCTAGCCATCTTTTCATCTTTCACATTATTATTTTTTGCAGCTTGATTTTTTTTTCAGAACTTTGAAATTCACCATTGATGGTAATTAGTCTTAGATGAGGTGGTTTTTTTTCTATTTCTTTTTTTAAAAAGCTTTCTGATCTTGAGTAGTTTCTGGAATTTTTTTTTCAACTTTAGTAGAGGAAAGTCAAATGTTATTACCTACCCCCTTCCTAAAAAAGGAAAAAAGGCTTTTGTGCCTCCTTGACTCCCTGTGTATAATGTTTAATTTGAATTTTGTTGTAATAGTATGAAAACAATTCAAAAATAAAGCAGAAATGACCTTACCAACATTCAAAGTTGTTATTCATTCAGGTCTTCTAATATTGGCTTATTTAAGATTAGTAGGTACATTGTGTGTAAGGCAGTCTCTCATCTCAACAGGATAATGTTCTTGCTTACCCTACTTACAAATTTAACTTGGAAATAAAACAGATTACAAAAATGTCACTTTAACTAATACACTCCATGAGGATATCTTTAGTGTATAAATAGATAACTATTCCGAATTCCTTACACAATTAATAAAACTCAAAAACTCTGGTACCTTCTGAGATACAGAGCTGGTAGAAAATAAGTTTTCATTGTGATGTTGAAGGATTTAGAAATATATTCTATCACTGTTGAGAGATCTCTTCAAATAAATAATATTAATATTTTACTTATCTATCTACATATAATTCTTTAATTTATCCTATCCTCTCTCTGAAGAAGGAAAAAAAAAGCAAACAAACCCACAAAAAACAACCCCCTCCAAAAAAAACCCAAAAAACAACCTCTCAAAAAAAAAAAAACAAAAAAGCCCCACAACCAAACAAAACCACAAAAATAAAATAAAAAAACAACCAAAAAATGCCTTAACTAAATGAATATATAATTTTTTATTTTTTTAAACATTTCAGAATTGGGGTCTTGTTCTGAGACAATGATACTAAAAACAATAAACTGTGTTTATGATTTGACTAATGGGAATAAAGGAGTGAGATTTTAGATTAAAAAAATGCAATATGTAAAGAGTAGAAATACTGCACTTTTTCTAAAATACCATACAAACTTGGGAAAGAGAAGAACAAGAAAAAGCATAAAAGTAAAAACAAAAATTTCAATATTATTGACACTGCTTAACTGATCAAAATGGCAGATATAGGGGGAAGACTGGGAGTGGGATGAAGGGGAGAGACAGAATGAACTTCTGGAGCAACTTTGTTCACTTGGAGTCTCAATAGTTTCTTTGTTTGTTTTTTTTTCCCCACCAGTTCTAAAACCTTTCCATTTCGATTTGCTTGACCCCTGTTTTAGAAAGGAGTAAGGACCGTAGCTACTACCAAAAGTAATGAACCCAACATACATAAAAAATTATTTCAGCTTCAACGGAGAAATATTTTGCAATGTTAAGATATATACAAATATCCTAAAGTGTAAAAATCTTCCCCAGTTTTAGAATATGAGATGTACCAGAACAATTCATGACAGCTGGACAATGAACTAAAACTTACAACATTCTCATATGTATTTTGTGTTTGCATATTTAAATTTACTCCATTTGTAAATATTACAACCATGGAAGGCTCGTGCCACAAAAATAATGGGGTCCACATTCACCAAAAGTTGCATATGTAGAGATATCTCCCTCACATACTGTGAAAGGATAGAACCCAGGCCCACAAAATACCAACAAAAAGTAAATACTACCAGGAGAAGTATACTGTATGTGCTTGTGGATATGCACCACCAACTAGAAAGTGTTAGTGGTGAAAGTGATCAGAGCGCATACATAATTTTAAGTATGTTGAAAGTCTAGTTCTTTCATTTGAAGACAATCAGGTGTTTAATCATCTCTGCAAAAACAATGTGATAGCCTGGAGTTGAAAATCCAGAAGGATTCTTTGCCTTTGATAAAGCACAGGGTCATTCCAGGGCCACTTCAAATGGCCAAAATTTTTTTTTTGCTTCAAATTAATATTATTTCTGCAGGTATGACAATGGTTTGCACAATTTCTACTCTGCAAGACTGCAATAGCAGGTATGGAAATATGCTTCAACAGTTTAGAATTCTGACTACTAGTCACTCCATGAATTCATTATATACAAACAAGAACAGAAATATATCTGGTTGCTCCAGTCACTGTGAACTGCATGTCAGAGATTTATGTGATGTATTTTTCTATTACATATTACATCCCAATAGGATGCTTAGGTTAATAGATGTGTTCCTTTTAAAATGGACTCAGTTTGTAAGCCAGAACTTTAAATAACACTGTCTTTTGCATGTCACCTTTTAACACTTACATCATTTCCCACTGAGCTGTCTTTTTCATTCCTCTTATCATCTTAGCAAATGCAAATGAAGTAATTATCTAGTTAAATTTTGAACAGGCATTATTCATTTGAGAAATCTTTACTTTGTAGTGCTAAGGAAGCATTTTTCCCCCCACCTTTGGCACTTTACAATAAACTCATTCTGATCTAAATTGATTGCTCTGGGATTATCTTGGAGTCATTAAAATAATGCTGTATTGACTTTCACTAATGTCTTTAATTAGCAATTTAAAATTCCAACATTTTGAATTAAACATGCACAGGTATAGCTTATTTTATCTGTATTTTGATATGACTTTGATTTAAAACTTACTTTGAATGTTACAAAATTGGTCTCAGAATTGGTTTTGCTGGACTAAAGTTGTTGTGGCAAGGAAGGGACACCCCATAGATGTTGAAATAGGGAAACAAACTCAGTGAAGAGCAGTAAATGGTGAGTCATCCAAGAGTGACTTACCTACAAAAACATTGTAAATTACAACTCCAAACAATTCATTAAACTCTCTCTGTTATCCCACAGATCTCAGGTTAATTTTTCATCCAGTTTGAATATATACATAGCAACTGAAGGCAATATTCTTTTCATATGTAACCAGTTAGAAAATCTGATTTTTCATGTGAAGATCTTGTATAACTTGACATGAAGATCTCCTTTGGCTACAGTTAGTATTGAAATTGGTGTTGTGATTTCAGATTTTTAGATTGATCTTGGAAATATTTTTATGGTTAGAATATTTTTCTTTTAACTTAGCAGATAAGAGCAATCCTAGAATCTTTTATGAAGGCTTTCTCACAATCTTGAATTTACAGAGAGGTTTAACCCTATCAGACAGATTTTCTCCTCCATATCTACTTCTATACCACTTTAATTAGTTAATCTTTTTGTAAGAATGCAAAATATGCCACAAATGGGTCGCTTTATTCTGTGATTTCTTCACATCCTTGGCAACATTTACATTTCATGGGTTCTTCTGCTTCCTCTGAAAATAAAAATGTTCTAATTTCTTTCTGGACATCAAAAGTGGTCTAGACATGATCCTGGGCAACTGGTGACCCTGTTTAAGCAGGTGAGTTGAAACAGGTTATCTCTAGAAGTCCCTTCCAAACTCAGCCATTCTGTGAAGATTTGAAGATGACTGGGTTGCTGGTAGATATAATTAATATAGTTTTAGCTACTGTTGAGTTATTTTATTTGTTTGTTTGTTACAGGAATTTAGCATGTGTTAACAATGGAATAACTAACAAGATTATACCACCAACTGTTTTATAGAGCTTTTTTTTTGAGGAAGTGTTTTGTCCATGTGACAACAAATAGTAGTCTCCTGCTTTCTTAGGATATCAGGGTGTCCTAAGGTCACCAGGGTTTTTAGAGCATGGTCTGATGGGTAAAGCCGAAAGAGCATTGAGGATGCAAGATACTGTAGTCAGTGGCCTCTCTGAAGGGTTGTTGGAGTTGTGTCTATTGGTGTTAATGCAAATTCATTTAAAATGTCTGACTCAAAAGCTGTGTTGGCAACTTTAAATCATTATTTATAATATTATGATCATGGAAATCAACTATTTTTTTTTAAATGTGCAACTACTACCATGAGAAGAATGAAAAAATTAGGGTTTTTTCATTGGAATGTCGCTATTATTAAATGTGAAGAAAATTAGTGAGTAAGATCCATTGAATGAGAAAACACATCTCTACTTCCTCTTTTAGACTGTAGTTACTTAATGGCTTCAATATTTGCTAATGATGTCTTTACACATATACATATGCACACACACATATATACATACAAAAAGTGGTGTATAAGTAGATTTCTTTGAGCAGTTAAAGATTCAGTACCATTAATTATTTTATTAAGATGCAAATTTTCAAGTTAACGTTTTATTGTGGCTTTTTTTTTTCCCCATACCAATGGTATATTGGATAGGTTAGTTTAGTGTTCTGAACAACTGCTGAACTTTAACCTGTGTTGGAAATAATTTGTAGGTGTTATTGCACTTTGAATTAAAGTAGGGATAAAAATGTATATCTGTTAATCATAGGTATTTATATAATCTGTCTATATGCATTTGTATAGTTCAAGAGCTTGACAGATGTTGACTTTGAAGATGAAATGCACCTACAATGTGGGAGAGCAAGTACATTAAAGTTTCAATGACTAATGCTTCTCAACTTCCTCATTAATGGGTTTTCATGACCTTCTTATAGACTGTGATCTTTACATAAAGAGATAACAGGTTAATGAAAAACAGTTTAGCAACAATGTTAGCAAATGTTCTCAGTTTCTTTCAAAGAAAACTAAATGCAGTCTGTTCTTAAGATTGTTGATAATACTCTTTATTGTTTGTATTAACAAAATGGCAAAGAATACTAATTCTCGATCAATAATTCAGTAGATAGTTACTGTAGACTTATGCCATGACCATCAAACAGAATCAATGATGCCTTCAAGACTTCAGCTGAATTAATAAAATAGGGAATTGCCAGAACTGTCTAATATTATTATTATTAAAAAGAATAACAGTTCTGAGCACGTAAATCCATTGGATAACTGTATTTTGCTGCTGTCCATCTTTGACAGTTATCACAGACATCCTTTTGTTGTAGGTAGCTAAGAATATGTATATTTCTTAAAATTATTGCCATAACTTGAAATGAAATAAGTGCTTTTGACTCCAAGTCCAGGATTTGTAACATTCTTATTACATTTTCTAATACATCTTTTTTTTTTTCATAGAAATTAAAGGATGAATCAACCTCAACCATGATATTTCAAATAGTCTCTCTAGCAGCCCAGAAGTCTGTTCCATTCTGCCTTGTCCACTCACTCTAATTTCTAAGGGAATGGTTACTTATTTATCCTGAGATTCTCAGCACTGATTGCTAGCGTTGGGAATTGATCAATACCAATATTCATGATGAGTTTGATAGTTTTATAGCTATGTTTTTAATGTAAAGGTAAGATCAATTTATTGAATGTAAAAACTAACCAACTATTAAATAGAAATTGGATTTTGGAAACTAACACCACATGAAAAGATTGTTTTATGACTAATCTGTTGTGCTTGTTTAAAGGTAAACTGGCAGGAGAAATGAACCCAACTTAAAAAGAGATTACAAGTCAGAGTTACAATTTAATAAAAGGATTACAATAAATATATAAGAAAAAATGGTTGTAACCCATAAAAACAGACATTTTGCACCCTGGGGCACAAACAGAATGGAGTTTGTTAGCCCCTGTGCTGAGCACCATGTGGTCCCCCGAATACAAAGTAAAAGGAAAATATGTTGGTGAAAATGATGGTCGCAGTCTGGTTGAGAGTGGCAGTTGCAGTCCTGTTGGGGTTCTGGTCCCACTCTGAATCTGAAAAGTGGTACCAAAAGTCCCCAGAGCCCAAGATTATATACACTCAGGTTCAGGTGGGAATGCCCAATATCTCCCGCAGGGCGAGGGGTTCCACAACGGGAACTCTGTGAGTCATGGGATAATCCTTGATGGTCCATTAGCAGACATGACCCCTCAAGCTGGGTGTGGAGGTCCTAATGCCTCCCCAGAGGGGAGTTATCATGGCTGAGTCATTGGTGTGAAGACAGGAAAACTTCCCTATCTCACAGGCTTCTTTAACACCCCGTTTGTAGCCTGAGGTGTCAGGTGTGCCCTGGGCAGCTGCTGCAAATGATCCATTATTAACAGTTCATGAGAAATGACATAGGGGGTGTAGAATACACAGTTTTAGTTACAGTGATAAGCTGGTCCCAGCTGCTGTAAGTAGGACATCTGTATTCCATGCAGTCATCTTAAAAGTATAAATATATGAATATGCATTAATGGGCTCTATTTTCAAAGATAAATTTAGTTGATAGATTTTTATGTCTACATCACATTGTACATTTTTTATTCCTTACATATCTGACAATAAGAAACTCTGTAAACTCCCTCAGAGATTACAGACAGAACTGTCCACTCTCTGAGCTTAGAAAAAAACATGGAATTGCGCAGTCACTTGCTCATTGGAATGGAACAGGAGAAATTAGAAACACGACAACATCAGCCAAAAAGTCTTAATTAAAAAGTAAAAAACCCCAAAAGAAACCCCCAAAACACCCACAACAAATGCCTAAACATCCAGAACTCAATATTTCATGTGTATTCCTTAAAGGTTTGGTTAGCTGCAAAAGAAAGAAGTTTATTTTTCTGATCCACAAGAGAGGGATTCGTTCCTCCTCCCTACAAAACTTCAACTTCGGGTAATCATTTCCATTTCCATAAAGCACTGCCTCTTGTTTATAAAACACAGCTCTGTGAGACAGCAGTTTGCTGACGTGTTAGAATCAGTCTGCAAAATAACAGTTTCCAAAGGTGATTTTTGCAGGAACGGTATCTAATCATAATCAGTCACCATCTAGTCTCAATGAATCACTGGATGTCACCTAGAATATGGAAGCAGTGAATATAAAAATATGTGGTCTCAGTGGCATCTCTGAATGATGATCTTACAGTTTATGATTGCTCTTTGAACTCTTATTTCTCCATAACTCCTACCAATTACTTTTCCCTTTTAACTAATTTTTGAGTTTTAAAAAAAATGTAAATATAGAAGCAATTTTGAATCTAGACATTAAACTATACTATTTCCTGATACTTACATGATTAAATTAATAAAGCATATTGATTCGAGCATTTCTTTGGTTTCCAGTTACACAAAAGAAGCAGGAGCACTTATCCTCTTGACTGCATGTCTATACTTTTTTCTTCCATGAATCTGGGTTACTGGAAATAGTAGTTGAAAAATCTATCATAAATCATCTCTGCACTCCTGGCCAATCTCTGTTTTCAGTTCCTCAGCATTCTATAGTCCTCAGTGCTTCTGAGGAATGCTTATGAGGTAAATGACCAAGTGCTACTGTGGCATTAAGACAGAAAAATATTTGGTTTAAGAAGGCAAAAACAAACAAAGAAAACAAACGAGTATGTTCTGGGCATGTGTGTGATTACCACAAGTCAGTTCCTATGTGGTTTTACTTCTGTTAAGGTAATAATGATGCTGAAGATGAAAAATCTTGAGTGCATTTCACATTTATCTTTTTACCTTGAGTTATTTGCTTTCACTTCCTTGCTGATCTGAGGTGGTTTTATCATAAAAAGGAATAATTGTTTTCATAGACAAGTAGATTTTATGAGATCCATTACAGGGTTTTGGTGTTGATACAGGGTGCATAGAAAAGAAGGATATAGCATGTTCTATTTAAATATGATTTCTCTCTCTTTCTCCCTTATTTTTTTATCAAGAAGGAAATTTAATAGTTTCCCCATCCATCCCCTCTGGAATGATTTGCTTGCAGTTCAGATTGAATTCTACACACTGCTTGTCAAAGAATCATTTTGGTTGGTTATGGTTCATCCATATAAATTGAAGACTTCAAAGATTTTTCTCACTTTGACCTGCATTTCAAAATCCCTGCAGGAAGCTGCATCATACAAAAAAAGCAGAGTGATCAGAGTGAATCATCTCAAACCATACAGAAAGACTCAGAACTAATGTCTCATTCCTATTTGCTTATCCATACCTGCTAGCTTGTGGGCCCCTTACTCCAGAAGAAGCATTTTTCTGACAGTTTTAATGTAATCTGCAAGCCTTAAAATCCTTCAAGCTAAAGCTTAAGATCAAATTGATGTTGTGTATGTGCTTCCCCGATCAGAATCTCTGCAGTAGAAATAGACCTCCTATGAGGCAGACTTGTACCTACAGGTGTGTGTGTGCCTGTGCTTGCCATGGCTGGGAAGGAGCTCTATAGATATCTGTGAGTCTGCTTTATATAAGAGACAACTCCAGTATGGAAAATAAGAGTACAGAAAGAGTTTTTCAAGCTATCTATATAGAACAGGTAATACTTGAAATATGTGTTTTAAAAGGTCCCTTGGAAACCTTTGACTAAAGATTTTTCAAGAACCATTTTCACCTAAATCCTTGTGTAAAATTACTGGAACAGCATCTGTGCAATAACACTTGGAATTATAAGGATAAAAAGTAAAATGCTTCCATTAGCTTGTAAAGATATTTTGTGTAACATAAAAATTCCTAAATTTGGCTTTCATTCCCATTCAACATGAAAGTAAAATTTAAGACATCACGGTTTTTCATGGGATGGAATTTAATTTTTTCTAGTGTTTATTTATTATACTTCTACCTGCCTAAAATCTTATTTTTCTGAACATTAAATGAAAAGAATTATATGCAAAAGATTAATTCTATTAAAATTTCCCAAAAAAATTTGTGAAAATCATGCCACTAAAAGTATTAATTATTAAGGTAAATGTAAATGCCATTTAAGACACTGTTGGATTTTGTCCCTTAGCAGTACACATTGGTAACGTATCTGGTACTGCTTCAGTCCTAATGCAGAAAATTAAGCATAAAATTTTCTTTTATTACATCTTCTAAATAATAGAACTTCTGGTACATATTCAAGGGCTTAAATTTAAGTCAAACTCTTGTTCTAATTATTTCAGCAGGTGTATTTTTATAAGCAGTGAATGAAAAACTTACTCAGAGAAAAGTAATATTCTACAGAAAGTTTCACTTGAACATTTTCATAGCAGCTTATTCATTTCCATACAATACAAAGTAGTTCCAGTATCAATGGGCTTCATTTGAAGCACTGCTTCTCTGAACTTATTGTAATTTCACTAGCACTTATTGCTGCATGCATCACACTTTCATTAGTACAGAACTGGCAGTATAGAATTTGGGATCCATAATCTTTAGTTAAAAAGATATGATTTTTATTGACACAGCTTTAATGCAATAGCTTTGAGGAATACTGTGTTCAGTCACCTGTCAACATTTTTATGAGTCTTTAACTTACTAATAAAAATCAGTGTAACTCACTAGGAGTATGTGTTACAGAGGGGGAAAACTGCCATTCTGAGTATTTGCTTTGAAATAAACTTTGTTTCTTTGAAAATATTAAGAAAAATCCTGCCACCATCCAAAGCACTCCTAAGCAATATTTGAACTATTCTATTTTAAATTTTAGGAAGAGGAATTTAATTTTTTTCAACAAAAAATATAGTTAGACCACCAGTTTGTCTGTCTAAACTGGTTTGTTTAATCACCACAGTATGTAATAATATACACAAAAATAATTGGCAAAAAAACGTAGTCCTGGTTAAATGTATAAACCTTTATTTTTCTCCTGCTCAGAAAGAGCAGTTCTGTTGGAGGCTATGGCAAGGAGCAGGAGGAAATGTTTTGCTTCATTTGTTGCTGTTCTTTTTCTATTTGTTTTTGCTTCTTATCTGCTTTGATGGAAGAAAGGAACACTGGTAGGGCAGATACAAGTGGGTGAGTGGTTTGAAGTTTATTCCTGTGGTGTTGGAAAAGCACATTAAAATCATACATAGGTGTTTTCAAAAAGGGTCATACTGAATTTGTTTAATAAGCTCCAGAAAGACACTGCATAGCTCGATCTCTTCCTGCCCACTGAGATTTCTTTTACCCAGCTGTCAAGTTCTTCTTCCTGAGTTTTATAATATTTATTGTCCCAAAGGACTACAACTGTCTTATTGGTCCAAAGACTTCTGTGTTATCTTTAATGTAGCCAGAGCTTGAACCATTAATTGAAATCTTTTTAGGGCTCCACAAAAAACACATGGATAGAAACAACAAAGTCCCAATGACATTAGCTTTGTGGCTGCTAACTTTGACAAATCAAATGATTAAAATTATTTCATCTGAAATTTTAACTTTCCCTCCTGTGTATATGAAAATAAATGTCTTCTACTGTGAATAAATCCTATTTGTATGACTCAAGTTGCTCTCAAAATCAGTAGCATGACTGTATGTGCAGGTGTAAAATTTGATAACTGCTGCCACTTTACTCTGTGGTTGCTTTGAAAGAACAAGTATACTCCTCAAATAAACTGTGTGTTTAAAAGGTTATTTTAAAATTTTATTATTTTAATCTAAATAGATTTGTTTTCCAGAACAAGCAAGGAAAATCCTCATTTTTTTTTAAGACTGAAGTATATATTTTTTTTTTAACTACTTAAAAATTACTATTACCATAAGCAAAAATGGATTATTTGGCTAAAGTTTACACAGTTGTGCCAGGCATGAATTTGTCAATATTTTGAATTTTGTAGTTCTATACAACTGGAAACCTATACATCAGGTTCTATCAAGAATTGATCATAGTTGTCATAGTACAACTACATGAAAATCAACAGACTGTAAATGAAACTATTTATTATCTTATAACTGTTAAAAGTGAAGAAGATAAAAAATAATTTATAGAAGCACAAAACCACAAAACTGAGTATGCTGTATGCTTTCTCTCTCTCTCTCTTTCTCTCTTCCATTCTTTCTCCCCTTCCTGTTTCCTTCATAAAAAGCCTGGTAATTACTCAAGATAGTGAGTAATCTCAAGAATCTTGAGAAAACTCAAGTTTTCTGCCAAGGGAGCAGATTTTTGTTCTGTGTTTATATAGCATCTTCTATAATCCTTAGGTTGTGATGAGGACCAGCAAATGCCAGTAAGATACAACCAAAAAAGTCATTCCATCTGAGCAGAAGTTATGAAGCTTAATTCCTTAAATATTAATGTCCTGTAGCCAGATTCATTGTTATGTATACTGGAGTGAACTTATATTGAAAATTTTCTGTGGTTTGGGCATTTATGATAGCTTCCTCCTATGCTGGTCTCTAAGGTTTAAAAATACTTGAGCTTATATTTCTTCCCTTCATTGAAGGCTTTAATAAAGTCTTTCTGTGTACAGTTTCCTACTTTTATGATGCTTACCTGATCTTCACATTGCCTGCACAGAAAAACAAAGCATTTTTAAGTAAGAAAGAACAATATACATCTAGATCCCACTTCACTGTAATATAACCAAGCCTGGACATTAAAAAATAAACAGGAAATAAACAACCTTGAAGAAAAGCAAGCCTATCCTTTTGCTAACAGGATTTCCTATCATGAGCTTCCCTGGATCCTGTACTGTCAAAAAGTGGATCCTGAAAGGCATGGTCCTAGAGGGAATGGAGTGTGACAGACATACTGGTTTCTTCCCCTGACTGGCCTTTGTTGACCCCTGACAATTCCACTTGAATTTGGTACCAGTTGCTCCCTTCAGGGACTATACAAACCTCCCTCTATGCTCACAATCTATTTGCATAAATGTTCAGTTTTCCTATTATAGTGAGGCAGTGTTGATTACTGAAATTTTTTATGCCCCATATTTTCTCCCTGTTTCACAGGTTATGAACTCAGGCTTAACAAAACTTAAACCTAACAGAGTTATTCCACTGGGAATTTGGTGTATAGATATTTTTTAGATTCTGGGTTTATGTGTCTAATTTAAGCCACTTCCTAGTAAACTATCCTGTCTATCATTAGGGAGGCTTTAAGCAAGTAACTGGGAAGACCATGTTGTCAATTTACTTTGTCAGTTCAGTCTATTTAGAAAAAAGAATGCCAAACTACATCTAACACTTTCTCTTCTCTCCTTTATTTCTCTCCTCTGCCCCTCTGCTATTATTCCCCTTAGTCTGGACAGTCATTCAATCTGTGCTTCTTCCCTTTTTTTGTCATTTATATCATCTATAGTCTGTAATTGTTTATCCTGCCATTACATACACCACAAGCTTTTACACACAGTGAAATGATTATTTCAGGCATAAAAGGAACTGTAAAAAGAAGTGTAAAAACTTGTGATGTATGACAGTAGAGTGAGTGAAATGCATATGGATTTTATGTCTCTATGTGCTTATGAAAGGATAGAAGGGCAGCATCTGACTCATTTCCAAAAACAAATTGTAAGAATAGTTAAGAAACTATTATCTTAAGCGTGCAATTTTGACAATTCAGAGTAAACGTAGAGTAAAAATCAGACCTCACTAATGTAAGTGATGCATTTTTGAAATAGTATGAATGAGGATGAAGGCTAAAGTTGGCCTTGAAGCCCAAAAAGGCTGGATAAAACTGTTTAGAGACAGAGTTTTTAGCCTTTAAACAGCAAGGTATTTATTAGTGCAGCATTGGGGAACTCCCAGCTTTCGCTGGACAAAGAGTTCTGAAGTTTTCAGTGAAAAGCAAGATTATTTATACAATTTTGCATAGGATTACAACATATTTTCATACATATTCATAATATTGCAACATTTGATTATAATATTCATAGTAGGTGGAGAGTAAGTGGAGCCTGGGCGTGGTCTTCTCCTTTGGGGGATTTTGCAGGGGTACATCCTGTTGCCTTCATCTCTAGGGCGCTGCATCTCTCCTCTTTCTCACTGTGAACTTTTCAACCTTCTCTTGTTTTTGCAGATTTTTGCAAGCAATTTTGGAACTGGGCCTCTATTCCCTGTTCTGTTTCTTAACGTTCCTGTTCTGTTCTTTGATATATCCTCCTTAGTTCCCTTATCTCCATGTATTTATCTCTCAGGGCATAGTGACCCAGAATTTGTCTTTAACTTAAGCATTTTCTCCTAGAGAATTATCAGCATCGGTATTCTAAGCTAACTTTTAACTCTTAGAGCCTCTGCTCGGCTTCAGCCTGTAGCACTGAAGGATTCGATATTTCCATGAAGATTCTTCATTGATATGAAAATTTTGATACAAAACCTTGTACCAAAGACCACCAAAATTCTGTAAAACTTTCCAATGAGAGCCAATCACAACTAGTTTCAAGTCAAACTAGTTGTGCATAACCTCTGAGAAAGACAGAAGAAATCTTGAAGCCATGTGAGGGCCCAGCTGCCACAGGAGCCTGTTCCTCAGGATGGGAACTAAGAGGGTCACTCCAGGCCATTTCCCACTGGAGGCTGCAGGCTTTCTGCAAGTGACCTAACCCCTTCCCACAGCCGTGCTGCTGCCCCCTCCCCTCTACTGCTGCCTTCCTTGCAGAGGTAGGAGCCAGCGAATCCCTGCTGCTGCTCTCCGGGAGGAAGGTCAGCGGCCACCATGGCAAGTACACTGGTGGCCATTGGCACTTCTGAGCCCTTATGTTCAGCAGCAGCACAGAGGGGACAGAGTGCCTCCTTGTCACAGGGACCTTTGCAGCTGCAGAGCAGGGGAAGCATACCCTCCCCATCCAAGTGTGGCAGTATGTGCACTCTGGCTCAGCAACAGGCTGCCTGAGTCCTATCCAGTCATGCTTGCAGAGAAATTGTATTTTATTGTTTCTCCTGTATTAAACAAAAATTCCCTTTGCAAACTCATAGGTGTCTCAGGCGATCCACTGAGAGTCTTCTCCTATCACTCTCACTAAATCCATTGTCACATCATCTCTCAGGATTGGTAACAAAAATCAAGTGTTTATCCATTCAGAATTGAGAAGTTGCCAGTTTTTACATAAAGTGTCTGTGTTCCTTTTCTTGGCTGACGTATTTGCCAACGCTTTTTAATGTATGCTGCTGATACTTTTGGGGTTTTCCTGCACAACTCTGCAAGCAAAAAAAATTCTTTTGTGTCTCAGTCCTCCCCTTTCTTGCCCCCTCTCCCCACCATAACTAAATATTCTCATTTAGTCCTTCCTTTGAGTCTGGATGCTGGTGTTACTGTGGGACTTCTGAACATATTGTAAGAGTTGGCAATGTACAACACAGCAATGTTTTAGACACATTAAGGACGACATGTCCAAGAAACTATTCAGTCAACAAAAAAACTCTCATACGGAACTCAGATAGAGGTTTTTCCTATTTATGCAAAGTGTATTGAGGAGTATAGATCTTTACTAATTGCTCAGTCTTAAGTATTCATAAACCAGCTGTTGAATAGCGATTGAGACTTTTTATTAATACAAATACCAGTAAATCTGCCCACGTTCATCTCATTACTTGAATTGGTTTTATTTTGAACTTTAATCCTAAGAATGCATATTGAATTGCAAAGAACCATGCTCTGTGCATACCTGCTCAAGGTACTCCTTTTGTTCTTCCCCTTAAAAGAAAGAAGGAACCAATCATGTGAAGCAACAGTATTTTTCCTACTTCTATCATTATTTTCTGGATGATGCCTAATTTATCCTAGTTGAACTAAAGGATGTTTTGACATGTCATGTGGGTCTAATTCTGATAACATTTGTTCTGCATAAATTAGTTTCCTTTTACCACCTAATGTGTGCAATGTCCTTTGTCTCTACTGTTAGATTCTCTATATGTAAGGCTTTCTGCCTTTTATTAGACATGTATTGACAAGTCATTCTGCATTTCTTACACTGATTTAAAAACCTCAATGAAACATTTAATTTTTAGGAGGTTAAGGTTTGTTCCATTTTATAATTTGTCACTGAGTAAATTGATTTAGAAGACAATATTATTATACAAATCTTAGAACATACAGCACCTAATAACTTTTTATATCATATGAGGCCACATTTTCATAAGCATCCTTTGTCTCAGTTTGATTTGTTTCCTGAAACACAGTCCATAATTCTAACTATACAATGTCCCTTTTGTGGGCATATTTTCCATCAGCATCAAAATGCTACTTGTAAAAATAAATAAAGTTTTAATTACAAGAGAGCTTGTATCTTCTCTACGGATATTTCAGAGGCTGCTGGGTCCTGCTCATTTGTCTCATTAGTTTGTGGCCTGGATTTATGAGAATAATAGTGTTAATATCCTACTCCATGTGTTAGCATAACTGAACATTCCAATCAGAATTTAGAATTGAGGGATATATGTAGTATAGTAGTCTGTCTAAATGGAGGGAACAGAGTGTCTTAGGTGTACAAATGGAATGGGTGATCATCATCAATAAACAAAAATGTTACTGTTAAGAAAATAAATTTGGTGATGGACTCAGAATTTGTTAATATTTTATGTTAATTTGAAATCTATTCATTAAAATTATTCATAAGTTTTTTTTAAAAAAAGTTGCACTTTAAGTACTGTGAATATATATAAATCTAACATGAACTATGCTTTGGCAATTTTTGCTTTCTGAAGTCAACTTCAGCTTCTTTCTTAGATAGGAGCTTTAAATAATTCGGTTTGCAAATGTGTCATTTATAATACCAAATAAAATTATTTTCCAAACCATTTTTTTCATATATTTTTAGTCAGTTGTTTTGCTCTGTGGAGATTAATCACAAATACAGATTAAAATCAGTATCACACTGGCTTCTTAGTCCTATGCAAATTCTTCAAAATTATTCAAAATTACAGGTCCAATGTCTTTCTATCATTCATTCACCTGGTTTCTTTAAAAAGAACAAAAGTCCATTTTAGACTTTTGGTCATTAGTTCCTAATTTGGTTTCTTAATCATATACAGATCCAGAGCATGGCTGAAGAAAAAAAATATGTATATGCTATGTGCTCAATTCTCTATCTGAAATAAGTTTGAAAGAGTAAATAGGAAGCAACCAATTGAGGAATCAAGCCACATCCTTTCAGAATTACAACTGTACCGAGTTTGAGGTTTTGTTATTTTGGTTCATTGGCTGAGGTTTTTTTTTTTTTTAATGAGAGCCGCAGGACAATTTTTCAGATTTATTTTTTAAATAGGAAATAAAAGTCTTCACTATTTGTTTTGTTAAGAACCTCAGTAGGAGTAAAAGCTTTTGTTTCCTCTGTGAGTTTCCAATTAAGTTTAGATTCCACAGAGAACATACATTACTCTTTCAGCTTCCAATAGGTGAGGAAAGAGATTCTCCAGGGACTCTAAAACTACCTCCAGTTTCTGTTGTGACCAAACAGTCTGAAAAACACTGCAAGCATAGATTGTGCCTCGGACTGTTTTCTTGCTTATTGTAAGTTTTTCATGGAAGTATTTTGCATATTTATATCTTGTAAGAACCTACAACAGAGAGTTGAATCTTCGAAATCTCATAGAAATTCAGTTTTCACAGAATGTAATCATTACCCTGTACAAGAAGGTGCAAAATGCTGTGATTTTGAATTTATAGTCCTCTCAAGTAAGTTGAAGATAGTGTAAATTTGAAAATAATGATTGTTGACATGTAAAGCAAGAGTGCAACACAACTCGATTGTTCCTACATAGCTCTTTGATCACCTTACTGGGTTTTTATGACTTACATTTTTATAAACTTCGATTAAATTAAAAGGTCATTATACAGTCACACATAAATTTTCTGCAAATTAAAATTCCATAGGTTAATGAACGAATTTGTGTACTCTTTGATAAAAACTGTTTTCCAGACAGTACAATTTCTGATTATGACACTCAGCTTGCTGAGGGAAATGAGATATTATGAAAAATTTAATTATTTTATGACTATTTTCTTCCATTTTCTTCTATTTATTCTAGAGATGTGTAATATCAACCACCAATTACACTTATAAAAGTGCAATTCACTTTTATAAACTCACATTTACTTCTCTTGCATTTTTTTTTTAATTTTCCTTCCTGTTGTCCATAAAATATTTTGTTACAGTTCATCACTATGCCAGCCTTAATTTCATTGAGGTCATAAAGCAAAATTGCCTTCTATGCAACCAAGCACAGAAAAGAGAGACATGCCTGGACATTCCTTTTTCTCACTTTCAGCAAGCTACTACCTGAATTATATAAACAATAAGTATTTTCTTTGAATCAATTTTTTAATCATAAATTAATGTTTTCTTCTTTTCCCAGTAATTGTAAAATTTTATTCTTGCTTGTTTTCATTGCAATCAGAAAAGGCAACAATAGGACTTGTCTGATATATAGCTAATTTCCTAAGATCTTCAAACAACTTACAAAGGACATAGAAGTATTTCCATGTTTTCATAGAGAAAGAAACCCGGCACAGCAAAATGACTACACAGGTTCCCCAGAGAGTTAATATTTCTTGGTAGGTCTCTTCAGACTCTGTTGGGTGCTTTGCCTATTTCTAAAAGGGAACCAGACAGTTGTGAATGTGATATACCTGAGTGCTTGGAGTTTTGAAAGGTTGAAGCCCTAAAGTGGTTCTATTTTTAAGTCATGCTTATTTGAGCTGTGTAAAGAAAGCTATAAAAATGTTGCTAGGCAGAAATAAAAAAGTACTTGGAAAAAGTTATTAAATTTAATATTTTATTTCAAATGTAAATAAATATCTAATTTCAATAATTTTTTCACTTTAGGGAGTACTATTATGCCAAATTATTAATCAGTGTACAAAATTTCTTTCTGACAGGTAATAAATGCTTTCATAATTTCTTTTGGTAATCACTGAATTAGAAATAAATGATGTGTTATTACTACCAGACAAAATATATCAACTTTTGTTTACTTTAAGAAATGTCAGTATTTCAAAGAGATCAGTCTCAAGTGCACTTAAGTCACGGTTCACTGCCACAGTTAGGTGGTACTGTTAAAGGAATGTTTACGTGACAACTGACCTCCTGATGCTGCTGCTTCTTGTCTTGAAAAAAGAAAGCTGAGCTTTGAATATAAATAATGTGTGAAACCGTGCTTAACAGTCCAGTAATTTCAGGCATTTCTCATTCTATGAACAAGCCCACAAAACATTAAATGATCCTGGAGATGCTGAAAAAAAAAAGAAAGTTTTGCATACTGATTACATAGTGAATGTAATTATTTCAATCTTCATCTTTAAACAACTCCTTTTAAATATTTTATAAGACTGATTCCCAAAGCTTTGAATCTTCTCTTAAATATTCTAAGGGATTATTTTCCTGACATTATTTTCCCTCATGCTTTAAGATATATGATAGTGATGATTTTGTTGTTGGCTAACTTTCCTTTTAAGCAGTGTACAAAATCAGAGCTGAACAGAAATAATTCAGGATAGAGTTTTAGAAGGCCTGTGAAGGTCTGATTAGCACCCACGGGGATGCAGTGAGGTTTATGTTCTCCAAATTTGCTTCAGCAGTGGTACAAACAAGAAAAGAGCCAAACACTGTTTGAGTTTTCCCTCGCCAAGACAATAGAAACATGACAAATTTTCAAAGGAAACATACCAAGTCAACTTCAGAGAGAGTATCCGTGTGTACAGTACATATACTCTGCACCTATTAATGGACACAGAGAGAACAGTTTTCTTTGTTGATTTTGTGTGTTTCTGCACCTTTTCTTCCAATTCTTTTGTTCTTCCTTTCGTTGTACTAAGAGCCAAACCTTTATCTGGAATTAGATGCACTTGTTTAGCTTACTAAAAGCTGCACTTAAGCTGATTTGAGCAGTGACCTTATTAGCAGTCAGCAGGCTTGGTCAGTAGAGCACTGGGAGTTTTCAGTGCCATTTCAAAAGGACAAAGAAGGTGGTGGACAAGTTCTTTCTTTGATGTATGCAGCTGAGAAAAAGTCCTAAAATGTATCCTAAAGAAATAAAAGATATGCATGCATGCCTATATGGAGAAGCATATGTAGAGAAAGAGAACAATAGACTGGGACTGAACTCCCACTACAGTGGGTGCCTGAACTTGAACAGTGATTTTATGGATTGATTGAGCCAAATCTAACCACAGCACATTTTGAAAACTGCCTTCTAGAAAAGTTATCTTTTCTAGAAAGTGCTCAATTTTTTTTCAGTGATAAGCATTTCCCAAGCCCACAGAGAACTGCCAGGAATTTTCCTTTTGGATTACATAAAAAAAAATTTTAATAGTTTGCAATTGGTAACTTCATCTCATGTAATACGTGATCCACCCTGTTTCCAGGTTCGGATATCTCAATTTAACATAGGTAGTAAGAACTACTTTCTTGGGCTTTGTAGAAGTAAAAAATAATGACAATGCAAAGACAAACACAGGCCATTTTGATAATATTAGGAAATTCATAATCTATAAACTAGCCAAATTTTATTGGCTCCATTTGTATTGATTTTGAACATACAAATGGACATAGTTGTTTTGTAAAACCTAGAGTATAATTTGACACACTTATTTGCTTCAGTGCCCAAGCTCAGTATGATTACAATTTCAGGAAGCTTCTGTATATACATTTACAGGGTTTCCAGTATCTGTGTGGTTCTCCATGGTATTTCCAGTAACACATTTGCAAAATATCTGGATTAAAATTAATTGGATTTTTTTCATTCTGTTTTATGTCTTCTTTGACCTATCGCTCCATCACAAAAAGGCATTCACCATGCTGATGACATTTTCCAAGTTCAGTCACATTTCCTCAACTGAAAAATAATGTACAATGCATTTAGTGTCTGCCAAATCTTTGTCCTGGGATTTAAAGAAAAAACTGATTTACTACTACAGAGTCCTATTTTTTATGCAACCACATTTCAGACACCTGCTAACAAATGGATTACAAAATCATTTCATATTTGTTTCTCGTCCTTTACACTTTCTTTTCCTTTTCAATTAATCCACAGGGAGTTTTGGGGTGTTTTTTAAATGACTCTGTCAGTTATTTTCATTGCAAATATTAGGATGAGTGATTGTACCTCGGAGTGTTTGTAAGTCTTCTATTATTGGTGAACTTAAAAAACAGCCACTAGCAAAATATTGTGGAGGAGCAAATACAATCCAACAGAAAACAACTGAATTAACTTTCTGATTAATACTCTGTATTTTTTATATTCTTTCTGTCCAAAAAACCCACTATCCATCCAGATCTGCTAAATAATCAGACCTATTTCTTTAGTTTGATTTGTTCAGAAATTAGTTTTGTGAATGTCATAGGTTGTGCAAAAAGAGCCTGTTTCTTCTTGTTTATTCAAATTTACTTTTTACGCAGGACTGTGCCACAGATTCCAAGCAACTTTAAACTTAGGTAGCCCCTAGGCTATTTGGTTTACTTTTGATGGTTTGTGTTTGGTGGTTGTTTTTGGCTTTTTCCATTAAACTTTTTTGAGATGTAGCTGAAATCATTCTCGCTTACTAAAAAGGACAAAACAGTGACATCTCTTCAGAAGTCTTAAGCTGTCTTGTCCCACATTCAATAAACCAGGCTTTTCTGCTCAGTCAGTTGCTAGCTACTTAGGAACAGACATGGAAGAGTAGTCATTTTTAGCTTCTAGTGAAAGCATTTTTAGCTTCTTTGTGTTTCTTCACATTCTAGAAGTGACATGCAAGTTCCATGCTCATTACTGCAAGTTCTGTTACTTCTATTTATGTGGAAACTTCAGTCTGAAAAAGTCCAACTTTGCAATAGAAAAGAACTGACACTTTTAAATATCTGTGCCCTGACAAAATTGTGTACTAAGAAAGATGAATGAAAAAGCAACAGTCTGCATTCAACTAGTAAATGCAAAGGTTCAGTCAGCTTTAGGATTCACAGGTTTCATAATTAATCATAGAAAAAATAAAATATGAAGAATATTAAACTTTCAAGACACAAATCAAATACTTTTTTTTTTGTCCCTCCCTGGAAGATTACATGATGATTTATGACTTGGACCAATGTGGAGAACAAGTTATAGTCACCTTGCTTGTTGGCCAAGATCTTGGCTCCTTTCTGTACTTACATTAGAGGACAGCAGGCACATATTGGCTGTTAGTCACAAAGGCAACTCATGACACTGCCTGCTGGCATGCCAGTGCCTGTCACCCCTCAGTTTTGATTAGAGCCAATCACCACAAGCATATGTCTCTTCTGGCAGGCCGTGAATCCCATCCAGAAGGCACTGGTTGCTGGTGCCCTTCACCCCTCTCCCAAAACAGCCTGACAGGATGTGTGCTTCTTGTTTGATCTACCCTGCCAGCGTGACGGCTGTACTTTTGCGTTCAGAGTGGGGAATAGAGCCCTCACCACAGCTACCACTTTACATGTGAGACTCTCCATCATTTGCTGCCTAAGGTCAGGCCCCACCTATGGTGTAGTGTCCATTCTTCATGCAATCAGGTTACTTTCAGTCACTGCCTGGGGACAATGGGAATGGGAGAAGTTAATTCTTTCAAATAGCCTCTGCCATGGCTTCAAGGGTTGTTTTTGGATTTGCTTAATAGCTGAATATCTTATCTAGTTCTGTGAGCTCTTCCCATCTATTGTTTTGATTTAAAAATAACATCAAGATAGCCTACTCAATTTTATGCTTCAAAAGCATGGAATGGAAGTACTCACAGTTTGTCTCTTGGTACTTGGGAAATAACAACTAAACACCTCATCTGAACTGTTAATTGCCAGAGTTTCTTCATGGTTGACCCTCCATGGTGAATGTAGGAGTGAGATCAGATCTCCTAAGAGGTTTTCATAGCTGATGAAGGATTCAGTTCAAGGCCAGGAGACTTTTTTGTTTTGAATAGTCTTACATTTGAGATCAATCGAAATTAAAACATGAGTTTGACAACACTAACGTAGCTGAACTGTTTTTAAAATGTTCCAAATGTACATCAGGAATGTCCTTTTCATTTTAGTATGTTAAGACCATTGTGCACAGCTTTTTCTCCTGTTATTCTGTGCAATACAGTATATAACTTGCAATAACTTTGGGGTTACCAGTCCCAATAAATTTAGATCAGAGTAGCCTTCTATACTTTTATCCCATATAAAGTGATAGTCCTTGCTGATATTCAGTTATAATTATGTCCTAGTAACAAAAAAGTAGGTATATATTCTCTGTTTCTGAAATTATTAAACAATGACTGCCAATCTGACACCGAGTGCTTAGCATTCTTGAAAGGCTCTGAAGATCTGTCCTTCAAATTCTCCTCGAAGAAGGCAAGGACTCACAGGCAGGACAATGCAGAAGTCCTTTCTGATTCTCTCTGTCAACTATAGCTGTTGCGTGCAGCAGATGCAAACAGGAAACAGCAAGAGTTCTTGCGATTGGAAAAGCAAATCAGGTTCAAAAGTTGTTTTGGGGTCTTTTTTTTGTAAGCGTCACTTGTGTCTTTCAACTACCATTCTCTCTTCAGGAACAACATACATATTAAAGGGAAAGTATTTCATCCTCCAATAAAAAATTCTGTAAGTAAAAACAAAAATGAGTAATTTTAATAGTTTCTAAATCTTCTTTTCACATGTTCTGAAAACCAGTAAATTTATCACTCCCCCCAAAAGAGATAAACCCTTTCCACAAGTCGTTTCAATTAACTAACATTTCCTATGAAAAATAACAGATTTCTGTCTTTGACATGAATGTTAATTGACAAGCCAGCTGTCTGATTTCGCATTTTCCTTTCCCTCAGAACTTTAGGTTTCTGGTTTACACATATGGCTGAATTTTTGAAATCCTGTCCTTTTTATTTAAGAGTATGAAACTTGGATGTTATTGATATAGAATGTTTCCTTTGTGTTTCATTAATGTGTGAGAAAATTTCCATCTCAAACTAATTTTCATGTAGTCCTTTTGCTATAGATTTTTTTAAAGCCCCATATCAAAACATAATATTCTTTAATCTCAGTTTAAAGAAAAAAAAACAACAAACAAACAAACCAAACTCTGACCCTTCTGATTCATAAGGCAACCATATCTGTCTGGGCTCAGCAATTAAAAAGCCATTCAAAACATTCATTTTTTAACAAATACTTTAAATGTCAGGATTTTGGACCTGAAGTAATGATGTTCAAATAGACATGATTACTGAATAAATGATGCAAGAATCTAGTGTGTAATGGTTAATATAAAATATTATGGGAAGTTAATTTTACTTAAAATCACAGAATTAGAAATGGCTTCAGAAGATCAGTCCATGTCCAAACTGAAATGAACTATACTTGTTTGTCTAGCTTCTTCTTAAAACATCCAATGATTCTTTATGAGAATGTATGTGAGAAAATGTCAAAAACCTCATTAAAGTCAAAATATATGACATTGTTGCTGTCTAAAAAAATCATGTTATGGTGTTACAAAATGAAGTAGATTATTCTGATCTGATTTATTTTAGTTATCCATATTGATTTTGACTAGTCTCTTTGTTATCTAACAGCTATTTACAGAAAGAGATCATGCTTCTATTTTTCTAGGAATGGCAATTTGGTTCTCTGGACCCTTTGACTCTTTGCAACTCCCTAATTTTTTTCTTTCTCTAATGAGTATCCTACTAATGAGTTTCCTACTCTAAATGAGTATTAGTAAATTGCTTATCCTCCATAAAGTCTCATAAATAGGCAGCAACAGTAACCTGGTTTTCACTTCATGCTCACATGTTCATGGTAGATTTTCTTCTGTATGTGATTAGAAACTTGAACTAATTTTCCACTTCCTGTATGAAGAGGTCATATTTTTGTGATCAATAAGGAGAAAGTGACTGAATCAGATTTCAAAGACTGTTGCTTTGTGAATATCATGTAGGGGAAGCTTTATAAATATTGAGTGTTCTGTACTTGATCATAGAAACACATTGTTCTTATCATTCCTGTCTGAAGTGCTGCTTAATATGTAAAAGTATATGAAAAATGAAGAAGGTAGGAGAGAATGGTTGATTTTTTTTTTCTCCCCATCTGGTTTAAATAAGGCCAATTATCAGCAGATACCTCTGCTATGGTAGTGGAACTTCAAATTGAGGATTTGTGCTATTTCATCCTCTCTTTCATTTAAATCTTGATATAATATCTGAAGAAAGTGATGGTCTACAATCTTTGAACAAAATATAAAGCTGTACTGTTCAACTGCCGAAGGTAAATGAAGTTGTGTTTGTTCAGCCATCTTCATTGGAAACAAGGACAGAAGGAAAATTAGTCAATGAGCATTGTAGTAAAAACTACTAACCTTGTGACTATGGTTAGTAACCTGACATCCTCACTGAGAAATGCAGATCATCAGTAAGGTACATAAGGCATAAATAGAGACTTATCATCAGTCAAAGTATGAAATCAAAAGGACTCTGGATACTTTGATACATGCTAATTAGAGAAAAAAATGGAGTGTAATCTTGTCATCAAGTGTAATTCTGTCAGATCTCAGAAGTGAAGCATAATTGGGCCATGATAGCACAGGGTGATCTGCACGAAGGGAAAAAATTAAGGTCAGAAGGAGTGGTTTTACTAGTGACAGTCTTTAAGTCTGAGGTTAATACTTCATTGCTCCTTCACTTGGAAAAGTGAAAACAGTCTCATTTTAAAAGCCTATCCAATCACAAAGAACAGGCAGTTGTCTCCTTCCCAGATAAATAAATTCGTTTTCCAGAAGCATATATTAAAAGACTTATATATCTGTAGAGCAAAAATCATACATCACTTTGGGGACTTTGGGATTTATAGGTTTCCTTTGCACTGCTGTGAAGCATGTGAGAGAGCTTTCTGGATTATGCTCACAGTGGAAGGCATTTCATTCCCTTGGTGCTGCAGTAACAGCTCTCTTTCAGTTCATCGGCTCCTACAATGGCATATTCAAAGAATCAGGGGATGGTTGAATGTCACAGTACCCTGCTTCTAGATTCTTCTGCTGATGTGGTATAATGATTATACTGCATATATACATATAATGTGTAGATGTACCTGTATAAGGATATGAATCCATTTGATATATGTATATAATACAATACTCTGTTCTCCATACAAATGTTTATTAGACAAGATATGGATGAAGAAAAAAGGAAAGCAACACTTGCACTTCTTATGTGAAAATAACTATCTCTTTTGTTCCTTAGCTGATTCACTTCAGTGTTTTTCCTGACCAGATGCTCAAGGCTTTCAGCTTTATTCACTCCACTTTTCAAAGAATGTCTTGTGGAAATGGTGGATCATTTTTGCATTTCATTTATTTCTTTGTGTTCTCCAGGGTTTTGGTTTCTGGTTTGTTTTTTTGGTTTTTTGGTTGTTTTTTTTTTTTTTTTCAAATTCAGTCTTTCTCCACTGAATCATCTTCATGAAAATGTGTCTTTTAAAGCAGGCCTGTCATCATTCCTACTTGACTGGCTTAATAGCAACTCCTTGATTAAGTGAGGGAGGGATAGTAACCCACACTCCCTAGTGAATCACCGCCTATATCTCAAAGAGAATCTGTAGGTTTATTACAGAAAAAAAAAATTCTTGATATTATTCTCAATAAATAAGATTGATGAATTTAGACCTCTGCTGTGAAACAAGACACAAACATATTGAGTTGATTTGATAGTTTTAAATGCTTTTGAGCACTCAAACAACATTGTGACAAATATACACACAGAGATTGACAGATAGATAGAGATTATACAGATACAGATCATATATGGTGACATAGGTGATACAGACTCATAGATAGATAGATAGATAGATACTTTTGAAATCTTTCCAGGTAATAAAAATTAAGGCTTTTCAGCATTATATTTGCCTTTGAGAAAATTTTATATGTAACTTAGATAAGTAACTGGCTATTTTCATAGTAAACTTACATGCTTATTCTTATAGAGGTAAGATACTCTTAGCTGATTTCCTTGGGATGAAGCACAAAACTAAGTAACTGATTTGTTGACCAGCATAATGTTCTTTCCAAGAAGATGGCTAATTTTATATGTGTTCCAGTACATTTGAAAAACTAATTGCTACTTAAATAAAGTCCCCTCTAAAAAGAAAACTCATTAAGTATTACAGAGGGGTTTTTTTATTCTGTCTAAAGACACACATTGTTACTCATTGTTTTTTTCTTTATTTCATGACTGATGACAAATTTCCCTGGAGATGAAAAAGGTGCTTGATGTCATTCATACACTTTTAGATTCAAGTGCAAAATGTACTCGGTGGATGTTGTTTCTTTAATACGTTTGGTTAACATTATTCAGTAACCTTCTCTACAGCACTGGAATTTTTGCTGATTGTCAGCCTATCTTCAAACCATGAAAGATTTAGCATTATATTTTTGAGGAACATAGTGTCGTGAAAGATGATCTTCTATGATAAATGTAGAGTAGATGTGGAAGAATCTGAAGGCACTTGGTATTTCCTGAGCTGTATTTTAATTTTGAAAAAATCTTCTTTGATTGACTTTAGCTTTATCAAAACAATTTATTCAACTTTATAAGTATTATGTTTTTCTCCATTCCTGATATGAGTGTAATAACTAGTAAAGCAAAGCTCTCAACTAAAGTTAAGTTTGTAATTTTTATGATAGCCATTATAGAATAAGATTCTCATTTCTGTTCTAACTTTTCAGTGCTAAAAAGAATAAAAAGCAGTAAAAGCTTATTTTTTGTCATTAAAATGAGCGGATATAATCCCAGAAGTAGTGCACTGAATAAGAAGATATAATTTTTAAACAGTAAGTTTTATGATTATCACATTTCTCATTATTACTATCTTTAAGGATAAGAACAGATTAAAAGACTGAACACAGGAGAAAGCAATGAACACTGTAACATTTTAATGCAATTTAATATGTTCTAATCTCTACCCCTGGTCTCTAGAAATAAAAAGCATTATATCTTTAAAATCATACCCTTGTAATCTGCATTTTAACTAAATTATGGTTTTTGGTTCACCACACATTTTGTATTTTACCCTGAAAAGTAGGTTTTCAGTGCATTTACTATGGAAAAGGAAACTGATCTTTTATAGTCTTTTCAATTTAATTAAAGTAAACCTTCATTCCTTCCTTCAGACAATATGCCACAATTAGAAGACCAGCAGTGTGACTGTGCTAAAAAGTCAAATCTAAGAAAGACTCCCAGAAAGGCAGGAAATATTTAAATAAATAAATTATGAGCAGTGGTTAGGGTGAGGTAGTTACTATATTTTGTAAAGATTCTTAGTGCTGAAAGTGAGACTGAGATATGATTCAAGCACTTGATATTCAAACTATGACTCCATAAACTCTTTATTCCAATACAATTTTATACTAACCTTCTAGTCATAGCTAAGTTCTTTTTTCAGCTTAATATTGCTTCAGAAACATGCCCAGAAAAGCCACAGCAATACTAAGGTATTTGACATTCACATCAGTTTTGCACATCATTGAGATCCAAAAATAGTATTCTTTTACATTCTTTTAATTTTCTCCTCTGTTTTGGGGCTCAGTCTGTAGTAGGTGATAATAAATCACCTCTAATACAAACTGACAGGATTGATTTCCTCATAAAAAACATTGTAAATTTGTCTTAACTTTCAGACACTGTTGGAAAATAGTGTGATTCTGGACTTTTATATAATAGTCCAGTTGATACAGAATTTTCCTAGGAAATAAGAGAAGCATTTAAATGTCCATATCTTCAAGTGTATTCAAACTACATCCTTTAAATTCCAAGACAAGGCCATAACCATGAGGGTTTAGGGGTGAAGGAAGAGAAGGGTCCAGTAAGGCAAGAATGTTTCATGTCACTGAGAAAAGAGTTGGATGAAAAAGCAAGGAAAAAAGTATATGCAAACCAGCAAAATTAAAAATTCTATAACTGACCTGAAAACCAAATCAGCTTGATAATTGCCATTAACTACAGAAATATGAACATAATTGCCCGTAGCATGAGAGCATAAGGAAATCCTTTCAGTTTCATGCTTCCTGAGAAATGTTTTCTTTCTAGCCTAAGTGCAGACATAAAATTTTCCTTAGTCAAAACAGAAATCTCCCTAACTGGGGGTTTGATGCAAGTCCAGCTAAAATTGTTCCCAACTCAACTCGTGTTTGGGAGATGTCATATTCAGATGATATCTAGACTCACTTAAGCGAACTAGTTGCCTTATATAAATTAATGTGATTTCAGCCATTCCATAGCAGTGTTTATTTTAAATGGCAGGTTGTTCGTCCTCTGAAAAGAGGGTAAAATTCTCATCACTTAAATAAACAGATAAGATATAGTGCAGTAAAGGTATCTTCAGCTACATATTTCAGATAATGTAATCAAAGACTACTTTTCAATTAATAATCTTATTCTTCTATGAAATATATAATCTATCCTTCTATTCCGAAGGGCAACACTAAAGAACAGGGAAGAGAAAACAAGGATAGCTACATAGATTTGTAAAAGAAACATATGTGCTCTCCATAGTCATATTACTGCTAGTAAACAATTTTAAGTACACCAATCTCAGAGTCCTAAGGAATTCTCTTTATGATTGTAAAGGAAATGTTTAAAAAACCCAGTTGCTCACAGCAACTAGTACTTATTAAAATTTGTCATATACTCATCTTAAGTTATGCTTGCATATATATTAGCTGTAGTAGAGAGCTTCTTAGTGCACGCTGCTCTCTGTAATGAAGTTTTAAATGTTCCAAGATTCTGTTTGTCATTTTAGAATGTTTTCCAACAGTATCTGGGGTTTGGGAGTTGGAGTTTATTTTGGAGAGGGATGAGCTTTACTGTAGTATCCTGCCCTATAAACTCTGAAGAATTTCTTAGTATTTCACATTTACATCCTTTGCATGTTTGATAATCTTGTTAAAGCCTATCTTCATGGTTATACCCCAGCCAGCAACTAAGTCCCACATAGCTGCTCACTCACAGTCCCCTGGTGGGATAGGAGAGAGAATTGGAAGGGTAAAAGTGATAAAACTCATGGATAGAGATACAATCAGTTTAACAGGGAAAACAGAGTAAATTCATCACTTCCCATGGGCAGGCAGGGGTTCAGCCATCTCCAGGAAAGTCAGGGTCCACCGTGCATCACGGTTACTTGGGAAGACAAAAACCATCACTTTGAATATTACCCCCTTTCCTCTTCTTCCCCTCCTCTTTATATACCAAGCATGATGACATGGAATATGGAATATGCCTTTGGTCAGCTGTCCTGGTTGAGTGTCTTCCCAGCTCCTGTTTCGCCCACAGCCTACTTGCTGGTGGGCAATGTGAGAAGCAGAAAAGGCCTTGATTCTCTTTAAGACCGGCACCAATGAAAACATCCATGTGTTATCAACAATGTTTTCAACACAAATCCAAAATAAAGCCCCATATTGAAAAAAAATTAACTCAGTCTCAGACAAACCCAGCACAGGATATTTGCTCTTTCAGACTCATCAGTCCTGAGATTCACCCTCTATCAAATCAGTGCAAATGAAAGTAATTTGAAATTAAGAGTTACAAAATGCAGATTAAGGTTTTCTAGAAGTGCCCATAGAGGTTATGGAGGAATATGAGGAGATCAGAAAAGGAATTTAAAAGCATTCTGAAGTTATTTTAATTTTGAAAGATGAGAAAAGAACAAGTGAGGAGGATAGTTTATGGATGGCTAAAGATTTTTTTTTACAAAAGTACAATAAGTTCAGGGGCTTTATTTGCTGAAAGAAAGAAAATAATTTTGTCTAAAATCAGGTTGAATATCAACAATCCTATATAATGTCTCCATGCCTCTAGCAGTTCACAGGAGCATTACAGCTGCATTCTCTGAGACATAATAAGCTTTTTCAGGTAAGTGTTATTTTTTCATTTCACTTGGGTTTAGTACTGTTGAAGAATGCTTTGAACTCTGCCATCAGCATCATTTCTAATATTTCTAGGAAGAAATCTGCAATTTATAATTGGAACATATTTTAGAATTGGTTAGAAATCATGTAACTACCTCTAAAGACCAGGTGCCCAAATGCTTATCCCACATGATAAACAAAATACTTATTCTGGAAACTCATGAAAGCTATCAACATTAAAAACAAAACCTCGAATTTTCTAAGACTATATGTTTTTATTTTACGTTCAGACTATGCATATTCTTCCTGTACTGGAAGCTGATTGCAGTTCTCTTTTTTTTCTGTTATGAAGACCTGTTTGATTGTTTCAAAATATATAGCAATGGAGCAGTGACAAAGGAGCTTTGCTCTCTCTTGAAGGCTGGACTTTATCAGCAATAAGTAATGAATCTTGACAGTTAATCATATGGGGTTTTGTGTTGCGGACTAAGTTTCCATCTTTATCTATTTATATATATAGAGGGAATATAATGTCTATTATATGGTAATAATACAGTACATAGTGCTGCCTACAGCTATAGTGTTTAGATAGAAGATAAATTAAAAGATAAAATATTTAAAAATTATAAGAATTTTTCATATAGTTATTTATTGAGCACGGAAATTCTGACTCAGGGCAAATACTTTCCCTGTCCATGGTACTTCCCTTAGAAAATTTTCTGATAGGGAAAAACTTGCACTCTAATTCATTGCCCAGGCATAATGCTTGTATTTATGAAAAAAATAAATAAGTCACCTTTGAGCTATTATCTCTAAATATAATTATGGACGTTTACTAGAGAGTTTGTTGAAAATCAGTTGGCCAGAGACACTCAGACTTGACAATTGTCACCTGAAAAATACACTCTCAATGTTTTATAAAAAATGTGGCAAGAGACTTCCAGGGTTTTTTTTGTTTGTTTGTTTGGTTTGATTTTTTTAATTTTTTTTTTTAACAAGGGTTAAAAAAATGCTATGCTTTTGGTTTTGTTGATCCAAGTGAAACTAAGTTTAGAAAACTGCTGAGAGAGATGTTGACTCTACAGTTGGAGTATGAGTTTGTAGAGGTGATGGAGTACTCTTCATGTTCTGCAGTGATGTACTAAGATGCACTCTAAGTGGGAGCGTAGTTCTTCATAAATATGTTCTTTGAAGCAGTGTAATCTGTGCAGACTTAGATTTGGTGCACTGTGTATGTGCATGAGTTAAAAAACTACTAGCAATGACAAATGGATAAATGAATTATGTTATTTTGGACATATCTGCACATAAAGTATGAAAGATGAAAATAATTATTGTAATAAATAACTAAAAATCCACAGTTCAGAGGGTGGGATGGTTTCATAATGACATTAACAGTATAGGTCTACACAATCAAAGAATTGAATGAAATCATATTGTTGTGAAACCAAAACCAATAAAAAACAATGTTTGGGTGAGCATGAAGAATTGATGTCAGAAGTCATAAAAGACTTTAAAACATCTCATCTTCTTTACCAAAGGAAAAACCTTATGAAAGACTATGCAACTTTCAAATCTGTTAAGAAAGACCATACGAACATTAGTGTATGTTCCAAAGCAGGCCTTTCATTTGGTTTTTATTTCTGGAAATTTAATTTATGGTGCAATTTTGCAAATCTATCAAACAAATATGGTAACCTGGAGAAAGACTGTGCGGTTTTTTTCCCCATATCCCAAATTTCTTTTAAACTATATTACTTTCCATTCCAGGGGTTTTTTACCTAATCTCAGTATAATTTTCTTACAATTTGAGAAAGATATTGTTTTAATTAGAATAACTTCTTAAAGGTAACAACAGAACTATAATCTAATAAAAAAAAACAGGACAGATTAGGTTCAGCTTATTAATGATTTACCTCTACTGTGCATCACTTTTTATTACTTCATTGTGCTGTTGCATTACAGAGCATTTAAGATGTTTGTACTTGAAAGAGTAGGTCCTCTGTTACATTTATTAAAACAAAAAAATAAATTACTCATCTTTCTTAAAATCAGTACAATAATCTACATCTTTTCATGATAGTTAGTCTTAAAAAAAAAGAAAAAGAAGAAAAACAACCAAGAAGTTTAAGACTTCACACTGTTTCTTTCAGTATATATTTATAAATACTGTGGTAGTCTTTTTGTTATAAAACTGAGTAGAAAGCCATGATAACAAAAACTCCTAATGTTAACAAGTGGGAAGGCACAAATTTATAACCATTTTGTCATGTTTATTATTATCATACTGTGTGGAGACTCTGAAACATTTAAGGTGTTCAAAAAATTGTGTTTAATTAATGACTGTATGGTGAATAACTCTGTAGTGTTGTAATAACATAAACCAATGCAGAGGGATTGGAAATATGGAAAAAGCAGAACGGTAAGAGATAGGGAAGGTGAGTTCATGTATATTTACATTTGCACATGCACAGAAAGTGTGAGTCATTACATCTGTGTTTGCCAAAACATGTATTAAATAAATGATCTGGGATGCAAGTTTTAAAAAGAGGGGAAGGTTGTATGTAGGGTAAAAAGAAGGCCTGGACAGGTCATTCAGGTGAGCACCTCTAGCTTTTGGTGTTACATTGTTCATTTTTCATTACTGTGCACTAAAACTGAAGTTAAGGTAGCAAGTGGTCGCAAGTTGCCTTTAACATTTCCTTCAGGAAAAATCAACTTTCAACATATTCTTCAAAATTCTCCTCTAAATGGCAGCACTTTAGAATTGGATGCTGCATAATTTTCTGTGAAATACCTCAGAGATCGTTGCCACTCGTAGGTGGCAACGAGGAGGGGAGTTGTCTGCTTTTTATTATTATTATTGTTGTTATTATTATTATTTTTTTAGTCTGTGACTTTATTTTGCCACTTTGCTTTCAGTTTAGTTAAGAACAGTTTAAACTCTTCTTTTGTCAGAATAAATTCACTATTCTCATTTTTGGGGTTGCTCACACCTGCATTCAAAGCATTGCAAATAAAACTGGGAAACTGGAGATGTTTTTTGTTTCTAGAGAAGTAATCAGTCAAAAAAAATACTTTGGATATCTGCAGTCCATTTGGAAATCTCAGAGGCAAGTTCGATATCAGGATGTCCATTTGACATCTAACAGAAGAGAGAAAGAAATCTCCCTCAAATATTAGCTCCTAATTCCTGCTAGGAGCAGGCATTTCAAAGCGTGACTTTGAAAAAGCCCATACAGGTGTAGATCTAGCTGGCTTCTGATCTGCATTAATATAGAGCTTTAAGCCAAAGGCAAGCATTTAAATGCTGTTTAGGATCAACATTCTCTATGTACTAGTTCTTTTCCCAAAGATAAGTCTATATGGTACCGATAATCATGAAATAAAAGGAAATACTTCAAAATTTCCAGTTATTAAATGATGGGTGAATATGTATCATTAAAAAGAAATATTCAGCTTACTTGTTTCCCTTGACCAGATATTTATCATCTGTATCTACCTCTGTTAGACTTGTTTGAGTTTGGGTTTTATTGCTTTGGTTTGGCTTGGTTTGGGTTTTGTTTTTTTTCCACACATACTTATCTTCAACTTAATTTCACATATCTGTGTCTGTATATATTCTGGGCCAGTGATGAGGTAGAATAGTGTTAAAAGCATAGATGGGTGAACAAGCTCTTCCTGTTTGGCCTCCTGTCCCAAAATGTTACTATGGAAACCATCAAATTATGTCTTTGTACTTAAGCACATAAGCATATCTAAGAAGACAGACAAAAAAAACCCCAAACAAAACAAAACAAAACCCCCAAATCAAAAAACAACCAACCAACCAACCAAAACAACAACAACAACAAAAAACCCCCAAACAAACAAAAAAACCCAACAACACCACCCCCCCAACTAATGGTCCTTCTAGAGGGTTTTTATGTTTGCAAGAAGGTTTTGCAACAGAAATCCTTTCACTTAATATAAATGAAATTCAATCAACAGTTCACAGTAAACACTGGTAGATGAAGATGGTTCATGGATAAATTACACTTGTTATAACCAGTTGTCCTATGTTTACTCTTACCTATTTGGGTCAATATATTGCTTAATCATAGAGGAGGTAACCTTTCAAAACCAGGCAAGGTTTTTGCATGACTTCCCAGGAACTAGGAAATGCTCAACTTTGGACTGAGAGAACAGACCAAAACCTTTTAACCTTTATAAAAATCTTGCTTAAGTTTTAATCATATTTTATATCTTTACATTTCTACCCTCCTGTTTCTTAGTTTCCTCCACTGAAATAATTTGCTCCCAACATTTCAAGAAGCATCTTTGCAAGGTGTGTATTGTATTTCTCCTACCTCCATTTTAAAGTATTCACTAGCTATTTACCAGCTGATTTTGTGCTATGGCATCTTTTAGAAGGTTGTCTTTACTAAAAAAGAAAAACGTTCTAGAAGTTTTAATGAATCTTCTTTAATGAGATGGGAAGACTCATCTGGGAGACAAGTTTTATTGAACAATTTATTGAACAATTGAAAATTATTTAAAGACCAGCTTTCTTCTTTTTCTTTTTTTTTTTTCTGCATCTACCCATTTTTTAAGTTCACCATTTTTGCTGGAGGAGACTACCCCTAAACCAGACATGCTCTGACTCTGCCTCCTCTCCCTGAGCAACCAGGACCAAAGGGAAGGAGAATGGGGACTTACTGTCAGTCATAACATCTCCTCTCAGTCGCTTCTTCCTTCTCTCATTTTTCCTGCTCCAGCCAGGGGTCTTCCCATGGATCACAGGGAAACACCTTCCCCAGAGAGGTCTCTCCCAGGCCGCAAGACCATCCCTGCTGGGGTCTCTCCTGACCTCCTGCCCTCCTCCCACTCTGCCTTCGGGGCTTGCAGGGCTCTTTCTCTCCCGGTTGCCCTCACTCAGCCCTGGCTGCTGGGCAGCGTTTTGCCCTCCTTTGCCCAGGCTTTCCCCAGGGCTCTCTCCTGCCCGCCCGTGGCTGAGGGGCTGGCTACATCCAGCACAGTCCCACTGCCAGCACCTTGAGCAAGTCTTTAAAAACAGTCAGTATTTAAAAAATTAAATTCTGTGAGAAAACAGATGGTGAGAAAAAGCCCCGAGCACTCTTTGTGCTGTCTGTATCATGCATAGAGCTGGGGAAAGAGAAAACAAGTCTTCATCTGATGTGTCCTGAGTCCTATAATGTCGTTTCCATGATTGCAGAAATGCCTGGTATAGAGAAGTGCTACAGTCAAAATGGCAGTTCTCAAAATATTTCACCTTTTCTTCCTTTGGTACTATTTCCAAATAACTAAAAACATAATTGTTGTTGAACAAGACAGTTTAGACAATGAAGTCATGAATAACATAAAGGGTATACACTATGCAAATACAATTATTTATTTCAATCACCTTTTGTGAACCCTGGCACAGATCACCAAGGCTTACAGTCCCAAATTTTCAAACTATATCTGATCTTTGCAACTCCACAGTATCACAGAAACGTTGGGGTTGGAAGGCTTTGCTGAAGATCCCCTATTGCAGCTTTTCTATCCAAAGGAAAATGACCTAGAGAAGGTTGCTTTGGTTTTTTTTTTTTTTTTTAATATCTTCAAGGACAAAGACAACTAGGTTCTCAGTCTGTTCTAGTGTTTGACATGCTCCAAACCCTTATCATCTTCATGGACTTGCTGGACTCTCTGAGGTATGACCATGTGTGGTGGTTTGACCCTGGATAGATGCCTGTTGTCCATCAAAACTCTTTCAAGGCCTTACTTCCCCTCTCCCCCTCTCCCCCTTTTTGCCTTCCAGAGGGAAGGGAAAAAAAAAACCAGCTAGGAATTTACGGCTAGAGAAAACAACTGAAAGAGGAGCTTTGATTAATACCGCGGGCAAAGCAGAACTTAGAATAATGTTAAAATTTATTACTAACAAACTGAAAACCAAAAATAAGAAAGAAACAGGTCAGAAACATTTTTCCACAATCACCCCTTGGTCTGTCCATGCCCCCTCCTTCCTCCAATGGTGCGGGGGACAGGGAAATGGAAGGTTTACAGTCAGTTGTTGTTAGGTCAGCCATTCGCAGATGTAAGTCCAGAACCTAAGCAGCAGTTCTGTTTCAGGAGACTTTCCTGTGGGCTGCAAAGGGGACAGCTCGCTTCACCACAGTCATCACCAGAGTCACAGGGGAATCATAACTCTGAGTCCTTCCCCTGCGTTCCATGGGGTCCCTCCCCAAGAGAGATCCTCTGCTCTCTCAGGTGTCATTCCATGGGTTGCAGTCTCTCATGAAAAGCTGGCTGTACCTGCTTAACGTGGGCTTCTCCCTCCATGGGTCTCGGCTGCAAATCTTTGCAGGACACTCCATCTTGGGGGCCTCCCATGAGGTAACAGCTTCTTTCATGCCTCCCCCTGCTCCAACATGGGAGCCTTTGCACCCTGATGGATCCCATGGGCTTCGAGGGGAACAACTCGTAATCACCATGATTATCACCAACGTATTCAGGGAATAATAGTTTTAAGTCCTCTCCCTGATCCGTGGGGTCCCTCCACCTCCTTCTCTTCTCCTCCTGCACTGACCTTGATTGCATTGTGATGTTGCTAATCTGTGGCTGCCAATTTCTAACTGCGCAACAACTTCTTAAATATGTTTTCACACAGAGGCGTAACTTAATGGTTCAAAAGCAGGAAGTTTTCCTTGGAGCTGGCCCTCATTGGCTCTGCTCTATAGGATGGAGGGAAACTTCCAGAGGCTTCCAACAGAAGCCAATCTTCCTCTTATTAGAAAAAAACACCTAATCTGAGAGACCCACGACACTATGTCTTTCTTGCACTACAGAACCTATAATTAGATGCACTGCTGAATAGACAGCAAGGATCACCTCCCTCCACCTGCTTCTGGCACTACTCTTCCTGATGCAGCTCGGGATGCTGTTGGCCTTCTTTTACACAAGAACATATTTCTAGTTCATGGTCTACTGTGACCCCAAGTCCATTTCAGAGCTCCTTTCCAGCTGTAGGATTATTTGTGCTTGGTGAGAACTTTGTATTTCCCTTTGCTGTACTTGATAAGGTTCCTGTCTGTTCATTTCTTCCATCAGTCCTTGTCCTTCTGAATAGCAGATATGGCACTATCAACCACTCCTCCCAGTTTTGTATTTTCTGCAGACTTTCTGAGTGCCCATCATCCTGGCTGTTAATGAAGATTTAAGAGGTATTTGCCCCAACATGATGTGCCCTGAAGAAGATCGCTAATGAATAGCCTCCAGAAGGACTTTGTGCCACTGCTCACAACCATTTGAGTTTTGCAGTTAAGTTAGATTTCATTCCACCTCATTGTCCAGTTGTCTAACCTGTTCTTTATCAAGTTAAAATGCGGATGTTATGGCTTCACAATATTATTCCAAAGTTATTAATCTAACACCTTCAATTATTTTACCATGTCACTGTGAAATCAAAAATAATCCAGATGGTAGTTTCATCGGTTAAATAAAAGTTATGATGATGATCTTATATAAAAAGAATCCCCTTACTGCAAAGCTCAAGGCACTGTAGCAGTTCATTAAAACTGCAATTAATGCAGAGTCAATGTGCAATGAAAAAATCTGCTTCATTAAAATGGCAACAGTTTAGTTACATTTATATATAAGCAATATAAAATAAAATTTATAGCATGCAATATGTAATATAAATTTCATAATATAATTATATATAGTTTATTATATAATATGTATATTTTAAGCATATTATAAAAAAAATAAAGCAAATCTCCTGTGTAAAATCAGTGTGAAAACTGGTGAAAAGAAAATACAAAGTCACAAACAAAATCACTGTGTCTTGGGCCTGTCACCCGCTTAATGTATTCAATCAATTACAGGATTGCTTTCTATTTCTATTCTGAAGTGCTCTCACCTGCACTGCCACTGAATAACTTGAAATTGCAAGAGTAAATCTGACAGTGTGATATATAGACCACAGTAGAACATCCATACCAGGATGAACCGCTCTAGGGGGCCAGTCCAAAATCCAGTGCAATCAGTACTGAAGCTTTTGAATTGGACTTCTTTTTGAGCTATTTTGTCTTTAATATGTGATGTCATGCTTTGGTGACAGAGGAGAAATTAGTTCTTCCTTTGAACATTTTTTTTTCATTGTAGGTGGTACCACAGAGCATTTTTCATTTGGGTCAGGGATTGACTTCAGCAGTTTTATTTTTACAGGGTACACAATTTTCCATAGAACTCAAATATCTTTAGAGTAAAAGAAAATTACACAACTACTTAGAGCTGTGTGAAACTCAGCACTTTCTATTCAGACAATACTGCCACATCCTTTATATCGTTAAAGATACAACCATGAGATTTGCTAAGTATTTAAAGTTGCTAGTCTAATGTAAATAATAGATTTTGAATATCTAGATAGATAAATAGTTAGATAAAGAAAAGCAAAATCCTAACAAACAAAGGCCTACCAATTTCCCAGAGTTTTCTTATATAGATATGGATATATATATTTATAATTTCCTAAAAAAAAAACCAGTTACTTAGGCACAGTGTTAGATAGATCTAGCCCAAATTTGAGATTAACAATTAAAATTTTGCAGTTTTATTGCTGGATTTGTTCTTCAACTAACAGTAGAACAGTACTTTTTTGGCATTTCTGTATCTAATTTTCCAAGAGCAAGAAACTCTACAGGCCTTACTGGTAGTACATTAGATCAAACTGAAAATGATCACTGGTGTAAGATAAAAAACTATGTTCACCAAGTCCTAATCTAGGAAATCTAATAATTGTGAAACTTTGACAAAATATTTTCAACCAGAAACAAAAATCTACGTAGAATTTTCATGTCTCAAGTAGTCTGCCCTTCCTTCAAATACAAAGTACATTTCTTTCCCCTCCCTTTCACCTCTTTCTTCCCATAGTGAGTGAATGTTCATAAACACTTTCTTCCTAGAACATATTGCCTCTCATGCCTTCTCACATACCAAAAGTTTCACACTGCAGAAGGCTTTCAATGCTGGCTGCACAGCAGTGCTCTATCCGAGCTGTGGCTGTGTCTTAAAGGGCCCAGCAGCCATTCAGTTATTTTAAAGAAAATATGGCTAATGTGATCGAATTTTAGAAAGAGAAAAAAGGCTCACACATTACCATGAAGTTACATAAAGAATCAAAAAATCTCAGTCAGTAGCTGATATATAGAAAGGCTCAAGCTGTCACTGACGACAACTGAAATATGTTGATACTGTTTTCTTCACTGACTTAAGCAACCTTAAACTATATAAATGTGCACTTTGATATCATGTTAAGGTTGTACAGGTAAACCTTGTTTTAAAAAATCAGCTAAAATATCATAAATCACCTAAAATGCTGATCATAATGCTGTTAATCTGTGAAAGTTTACAGAAAAACAACACAACCTATGACCATACAAAATGGGAAACACCTTTAATTTTAGCTTCGTTCCCCAAGGCTAAATGATTAATAGCTTAAATATAATGGAAAAAATTGATTTACTTCTCATCATATTTGATAAAACAAATTGCTATTTCCTGCTGATTCTCCTATCATTTCTAACCCTCTAATTTATCTTCTTTTCCTTTTTTAAGAGTCTGAAATGTGTTTTGATATCTATTTTCTTGGAAGATCTCTCACCTCCCTTTTCCCCTTTGCTTTTCTATTTTGCTTCTGCCAAATGAATATCACCACTATTTCATAAGCCACTTGTAGTGTCACTCTACCGTGCATCTTGATTCATTTAATTTTCTCACTAACTGCAACAATCATGTACTAAGTATAGTATTTTATACTTTTTATATTCCAAACCCAACATGTTTTCTGTGCATGTTCTGGCAGGAGTTGAGACATTGGATGTGGATGTGGGTTTGCCAAGGAGTTAATAAGATTTGAACTCAATTTTTAAGTGGTTCTAATGATTTGATGCTTTGATACTGAAAGGACTGTCTAGTACAATGAAAATGTTTACTAATTATTACTTTGAAGCTTCATTAGATTCACTGATTCACTGCCATGATCTGGATAAATTTGTTTAGGTGTTAATTTCATTCTGGCTCATGTCTTTTTTTAGTCACATGTCAAACTACATTTTAGAGATGCACTTTGTCTGAATGAACAAAAAGCATAAAAGTAGGTATAAATCAATGCAAGTAGAAAGACTAGTAAGAATTTTTGTGCACATAAGCATAGTTCAGTATTTTGGTTATATTACACAGTAACATGTGTGAAAATGAAAAATAAGAGCTAATTGTTAACAAGAATAATTCATTAAAATAATGAATTCTTGAAACTATTTGGTTTGTTTCTGAAAAGAAAAAGTTTTACCTAAACAGTTACTCAGAAATAAACTGTAGAGGGCTTGTCTTGAAGTTTAAAATTAAATATTTTTAAAAAGAGACATCTCCTTCCTAAATCCAGATTCAGTGAAGTACTGAATCCCTTGCATAATTTTCAGCTCATGATTAGTTCTGCTGTAGTTTAATGATTGCAGAATTATATGACTGAAGTTTAAACAGGGGATTATATGTATTTTTGGTGAATATAAATCCATCTTTCTGGGGTTTATTTTAAAATAATACCCTAGTAAGACTTTAGTACTAAAGTACAACTTTAATCTCACTCTTCTTTTACACCAAATTAGGGAGTTTTTAATCATGGTTTTTCCCTAGAATTTTAGCCCTTTTAAAACTAAACAGCATAAAATATTTCTCATGAACTACAGAACCCATCTGTCTTCCTAGCATGGTGATATATCATTGTGTTTTCTAGCAAGAAGTTAAAAAGCAAATAGAGTGTGCAAACACTCAAAATAATTTGTGGGATTGATAGAGATCTACTTTTCATAAATTGAAGTGTACCGCAAATGAATGTTCTTAAACCATTCTAAATTAATAGCTAAAGAAAATATGACAATTTGGAAATCCTTTCCCACAAAATATTCCATGGAAGGAAGAAAAGTATATCATCTTTCATCTTATTTTCTTTATATATAGTTTTTTTCTTGCAAATATCTTGATATGGAGTTTACAAAATAATCATTCTTGTTTTTAAGCAGGTACCTAGCAAGGGGGCAGTGAAATTCCTTACAAAATTTCTTTATATCTAAGACTACAAATTAGAAATCAAATGTGTATTTTAAGGAATCCATAATCTTCATGCTCTAATCATTTTAATGAAGATTTTTCCATTACTACCTGGCTTGCATTTCTGTTTTTCATTTTCAGTCACTTTATCTTGCAACAGAGATTTCTTATCTGTTGTTGCACTTATACAAGCTAATAAACTTGTTCATTCGTAGCCTTTAGATTGATTTTCTTCTCTGCTGATTTTTGATAAAGGTATAGGACTATGCAGATATAGCTTAGACAGATACAGCTGAAAGTTTCTGAGGCTTGGCTGTTTGTATTTTGCAGGCAAAGCCACCAATGCTGTAAAGCAAAAAGAACAAAGATAAGGAATTTCCCTTAAAATTTACATACCCCTCAAAAAAGAGTCACAGTAGCTTTATTTTTAAAATGTGGGTAATGAAAAAAGTGGGATAAATCAAAAGGTCTGTTTTCATCACAATTTATAATCAAACAACTAGAAGATAAACTATCAGGAAAGTAGTTCTCTGTTTTTCACTTCCTTAATAAAAATGGAATTTGAAAATAGGAAATAAGGCTTTGAATGTTCTCAAGCTGAAAACAAGATTCCCAAATGTGTTCAAAACCTCTGAGCTATTTTGTAAAATGTAGATGCCATGAACACTGACATCATGTTTCTTTCAACAGCCATATTCTGAAACAGATGAAAAACCAATCTCAAACTATGTTCCATTCCTTGAAATCCTAATTTGAAAAATTGTGACTTTGCAATCCTGATTTAGGTGCCTAAGTCTGAGAGAATTTTCTCTTGACTATGCTGCTTTCTACTCCATGAATGTGGTTCTGAGAATGTACTGCAAAAGGTCCAAATTCTTTACATCTACAGTGCAGTAAACCCACAAATGTAGCTTCAGGTTTTACATTGTTCTTTATGGACCAAGCAGACAGTGAGATGCCTGCAAGTGCCTAAGCCTTTTATCGGTTCTAATTGTTGAGGGCCTTTTGAAGATTATATTTTGCACCAAAAATATGGTTTGATTGTGTCCCTGGGATATAAGGAAATTTTCTAATAACTTCTAGTCTCTTTCAGTCTTGCACAGAAATATTTTTCTATCAGATAAAAGACTTGTGTTTCTTAGTGAGAAAGGTCTTGCTTCAGTGTCACTCCCTCACCTCACTCCACCCCACCCCAGTATCAAAGGTCATTAATTGTAAAATCGTCCTGAAGTTAAAGTTTAGAACAGTAGTAGTCAACAGTACTTTTCTTTCAATTTTCAAAAATAATTTTGTTCCTTCCTTGAAAGCAACATACAAACATAAAAAAACCTTTATTGACAACTTCTGAAAGCAACTCAGACAACACATGGTTGAAGAGCATCCTGTCAGCAGCTTCCCTGTGTCTAGTGAGAGTGTCTAGTGAGAGACCACCAAGACCACTGCCAAGAGATGCCATGAAGCACTCTACATAATTCATAGTATTCAGACCCCCTTTAAAAATGTTGACAATGCTGAATGCAAAGCCCAGACTAATATTTTTGTGTTTTATCCCAGACTGGGGCAATTTTAGTGACAAAATCACTATGACACCTGGTGCTTGGAGTAATGAAATGTTGATGACTAAGAGTCTATATAACCAAATTGTTTTCTCTTCTATCTCCTAATGCTACTCTTCTGTTGTTAATGTGACAACCTAAAAGATTAATCCTTTTTTTTTTTGCTGTACAGCTATGCTTTAAGTCCCAAAATCATGCTTCAGTTGGAAAACATTCTTTTTTAAAAAATTACATTTGTCGGAACTGGAATTACAAACCAAAATTCCTATTACTCCTTTATTTAGTATACATGTTTTGTTGTTGAAACATGTTGAAATCATTATAGAAGCAAAAAAAAACCCCATATCTTCAGGTAAGATAAACCTGTGCAGATGCTACAGTGTAGCTGTTGGGAGACAAACCTGGACAAGTTCAAATCCTGCTAGCAGCAAATCAGGAGCAGGTGTAGTATGGACTAGCAAATTAGACAGCTCTTAGTGACTTCTCTGCTATGTCCGTAGTGCTGCAAAACACTTTAGTTAAGTAACTGAATGATAACCTATTTTCATCTATACACCACCATTGTCATAGCAGGGGAACAATCAGAGAACTGATTTATTATGCAGGCATGTTGCCATTTTGATACCTATGCAGGTATCAAAATGGAAACATACAGAATAAATCAACTTTAATCTTGATGTGCTAAGTAACTTCCTACTAATAATTTCTGTGACTATTCGTGCTTTCTAATAGGCACTATTATTCCACTGCTATAGAATTCTAGATGAATATTATAAATTGAAATAAAATTTAAGAAAACACATTATTGAGTTTCCCATTTTAATCTGTTTCCACAGAACCAGAGAATATTCTAAGTTGCAAGGGATCAATAAGGGATCAAATAAGGATCAAGTCCAATTGTTAGGGGATTGGTCCATACAGGGATTGAACTCACAGCCTTGGTATTACTAACACCAGGCTCTAACCAATTGAGCTAATCCCAGGGTCTTTTTTAGACTAATGTTACTTAATTGGACTTATTCTCAAATCATATTGCTACAAGTGGTCTTAGAAGAAGAAAAGAAAATTTGAAAAGAAGGATACTTTTAGGAAATGTTGCTGACCCTGGCTAAATGCTAGATCTTAGTAGTTTAAGCTGTTTGTGCAGGCAGTTTCCAATTTCCAGAATAGCTGCAATGATTCATCCAAGGACTGCAACATATGGATTCTTTTGCAGAGTAAAGATTTACAGACAGGTCTTATTATCCCTGATAATTCTAGTCATGCAGATTTTAAAAGATGTACTAATCCAAACAGAAACATGCCATGTAACCTGTTTCCAACTAGAAATAAAAAATAAAAACAAAACACATATAATATTAAATAAAAAACATAGTAGGTGACAATTTTTTTAAAGCACTGTGTCAGAGGAAACTGCACAGGAATTGATATCCAAAGGACATATACCTTCCCAGGTGTAGGAAATAAAGTACAAGGTAAGAGCATTTGATACTTTAATAGCAAATGTAATAACTTTGATAACTTCACTCTTTTAAACACATAGTCTAAGCTGATTTATGAACATTTCACTGCAAGTAGAATTTCCGTAGATGTTGAATGTTAAGCTACTTAATATAGAAATAGCCATTTATTATGTGCATATTCAGCGCCTAGTGGAATGTGGCCATCTATAAAAATGTCTTGGACAGGGTCAGTAAATTTTATCAGTGATTTTTTGGGGGCCTTGAGAATCTACACATATAAAGGAAAAGAAATAATAAGAAAAAAGAATAAGGGGCACTAGAATTGAAATTAAAAAATGCAAATGATATTGAAATGCAAAAAAAAAAAATTAATGTTACTATTATTTTAAGCAATTGTTAATATGTTCTCTTATAAGAGTACTTCACTTTATCTATTTGTAACAGTTAAATATGGTTTGATCCAGACTGAGACTTTTAAAAGAACCTCTGACAAGTATCTAGTTCCCCTTCAATTCAGTAAAGTTTGATGGATTCATTTCAAATATTGCAGGTTACCCTGGTAATCCATGGCTTATGCAGTCTTGAGGCCTATGCAATACAAGCTAAAATAACCTCCTGGTGTTTTCTGATTTTCCAGTCCAGCTGTCCTTGCTGGGCATAATGGGCATAAAACACCATTTTCTCAGACCTCTACCTCTGTCATTTTCAACCACAGTTTCTTTGATAGAGACATCCTACTGTGCAGTAAACACTTCTAAACCATAACACAAGCATTATGTTCTTTTCTTGAAAACCGGTGCCAACAGAAGAGCAACACAGAGATGCAAAAAAAGCTGAATTCTTATTCTGTTGGTGTGGCTTCTTCAATTTGTGCTTGTGTTCTCATTGGTACAATGGGCCTCTGGGCCTCTATTGGAATCTGATTGTATCATTAAGTAGTTTTTAAAAACCAGAAATGTCAAAAAGGGTAGATACTTCTTTACACATAAGCATTGCCTAGAAATGATTTCTGAAAACCACTGCACACAACACCTGACAGGTGTATTCTGGTATATATTTAAGAAAAAATGAAGATTTATTTCACTTGCATGGAACAGATTGTTAGCTGCACTTTTGATAAGGGATACAAATTTAAATTCAACTGCTTTGAAAAAAATAGGATGAATAGCTACAAACTGTTTCCAGCTTTCTTTGACATTTACTTCCTTTTTTCTATTAGACAATCATTCACTCTATTAAATATTATGTATTTTACTCTCTGTTGTGTATTTTTTTATTTTGCGGGTTTTGCTTCTAGGGTTTAGGGGTTTTTGTGTTTGGTGGGTTTTTTTTGTTTGCTTGTTTTATTTTGCATGTGTGTGTGCATTTTCTTTATCTTCTTTAATTCTGACACTTCTGAATTTATCTCCCAGCAAACACTCTTTTTTTGGCTACCACTGTTCTTTTCTAACTATTCCTATTATTCCTAATGGATAGCTCTGTCTCCTCTTTCTTCTGGTTTCTGCATTCTCATGTATTATCTAGTATTTGAACTCTTTTCTTAATTTTCTGTTGCACCAATTTACCATTTCACTTTTGAATATTGCTAGATTCCTTCTTTTCCAGATATTTTCTCCAATATTTTCAGCTTGATGTATTTTTATTCAAAGTACTATTAAAATATATTAGTTGCATGTGTGTGGTTGGGCCCAACTTTACCCTTTCTACTAATTGATGTATCTCAGTAGTAAGAAAGTAAGATAATCAAGAAGACATATATCAGAAGAAAGTAGGAAATTTACTTAACGTAAAACTTATTTTCTCTAAGGATTAATCATTTTTCTTTAGAAAATGCTATAGGAATACACATACAGTGACTAATTTGTAATTGTGTATTGAACTTTCTTATTTCTCCTCATCCTCTTTTTTTTTTCCTTGAGAAAATAACAGTATTTTTTGCAACAATTTTCCCTATGACAATTATTACTTTCTAAAATTTTTGGAACAGTTGCTTCCTTGGAAGACATTTTGACTAGCCATATTCTTTAAAATAACTTCTAGATTCCTACTATGTTGCGTATTGTGCTGGGTTTTTTTTACCTGATCATATTGCAGACTGATTCTTTTTGGACACAGCAAGATCTAAGGAACACTTTGTGTTTAGTTACAGTGATTACACTAAAGAAAAAACTACCTGAATTATGAGGGGTTTATATTCTACTGTATTTAAATCTAACAAAACTGCCTCTTACTATTTCACTATCCCCATGCTTTCCTTAAATTTTCACCTAGGAAAGATTTAGCCTTGAACTTTCTGCGTATTGCTGAGTTTGTGGAATTAAAAATTTGAGATCCCTCACTCTCTTGTATGAAAACTTCAGAAAGAATACTATCAGGTACAGCCAAACAGTAGTCTTCCTCAGGAGCTGAGATCCATGGCATTCCAGCAGTATATCTGTTGTACAAAGCATACTGTTCTCTACACTGAATGCTCAGATTTTTACCTATTTATATACATATATATATACACCTATTTTACTTTCATCAGGACAAAAAATGAAGGTCAAGGGTATATATTTCAATCCTTTAGCTTAACTTTGTAAAGTGCAAGATTTCTAGTAATTAACTTAGCTATGACTAAGGTGCAAATTACTTCTGGAATTTAATTGGGAATTAATTTTCCAATATAGCCACTTCTGAAAATCTGAGAAGGTGATTATAATATTTTGGCATCTTTGCAAAGGCAATACTCAGACCCACGCCTAGAAGTTATGCTCAAATTTTTTTATGTCCTTGGTGATTAATGTGCATTTAAATGCTTTGCTGAATATTGATTTTAGCATGTACTAAACTGCTTGGTTGAACTGGGGTCAACTTGAAGCATTTTAGCTCTATGCTAAATTGAGCGGGCTTATGCATTTAGCTTCTGCATTTAAAAAAGGTGTAAATTTGCAGCTACTGGCTATATGTAGGTGCAGAGAAATCTTGTTTTGCTGCTGATGACAGCAAATAAATAAATAAAAAGCCACAGTGATTTTATACATAGAGATTTTTACCATGATATCCCTGTGAACTTGCCTAGGGTCAAAGTATCCAAACTCACAGTAAGTCTGTTTAGGAAAAGTATTGGAAAACATTGTGTTGGAAGTAAAACATTGTCATCTCAGTGAAACTTCAATTTCTCAGTCTTTCAAATAAGTGAATTAACTCACAATAAAGTGGTTTATCTGCATTGATATACATTGAGTTTGAAACTAAGCATCATTCTTTTTGTTTTCTTTCTTGCAGTTAAGAAGTTGTTTTTTTCTTGGTATAGATCATGGTATGCATTTTTCGTATACTTATTGAATAACCTTTTCCAAATTATTACCTGGTTCTGAGTTTTTTGAAATTACCTTTATTATGAAAGATATTTTTATTATTCTACATGAACATCTTCAGTAGCAGAAACTCTGAAGTTGGCAATATTACATGTAACTTGCACCCCAGAATCATAATTATGGTGTAATGTAGAAAACTTGCCACTTAGGTGGTCATGCAGTAAAAGCACTTTTGTCTGTAGTACAAAAGCTTAATTCTGGTCTGTATTTAAAAGAAAAATTATTCAGAAGTTTTGTGTTCTTACTGGCTTTTCTGAATAGATGTTACTTATGCTGTTATTTGAGGCAATTAATTATATTCTTGTAAAAAGTAGTAGCTGTATCTTTTGCCATTGATAATAAATAACAGATAATAAACACATTGTTTGGTATCTTTTCAGTGCTAAATATGCATACTACTGAGGTTTTTAAAAAATGGAATAAACAAAAAGAGTTCTAAGATCCCAAACAAACCTTAAGCAGTAGTAACAATGTTTCTCTTCATGCGGCATTTCTTTCTAAGTTCACTGTGTGAACTTTTGCTTACAGGCATAAGGACTGGAACAAACACATATGGTTTGCTGGAATATAAATATGCTAGTGAATAGCACCTATAATATTAATTTACCCCTTATGTAGCCCAACAACAATAGGTTGGGTGCTGTTTGTTTTGTGGAAGGATGTGGAAGACATTTGCAATACTTTTTTTATTGTGTTCAAATGCTATTGTCACTAAGAAAGCTTCTAACATTTGTAACTACCAGGAGCTCTAACACAAAGTCAGAACTGGTAAGTTCATCTTTGAGATATAGGGAAGCTTATTTAAAGTGAAGCATAAATCAGGTCTACATTCACATTATAAATAAGCTACAAAATCAGTCCATGTGTGCTACAGAAATCCATGGGAGCTCTGTAAGATTTATACAAAATACCATGTGCTTCTGTATAACTCTAGCACATGCTTCTGCTTTGCCTGTTCACTTCTGTATGATTTCCAGAACTTGCTAATGTGCATGCTTTCCTTTCCAGAGCCCCGAGCTAAGGAAATCAAGTAGAAACAGCTAGCTCAAATCTTTATCTGAACTGAGGATACAGAGAACTATTTTGAACAACCAAGCTCAGGTATGTTTCCTGTACATATCATGGACTTATGCCAGGGTAAAGCAGAGGAAAATAACAGAATTTCCCTGCTTCATTTCTCCTTGTTTTCCATGGCTTTTTGAGAAGTAAATCCAGGAGTACATGTCAGCAGGTGGTAGGTATAATTTCTATGTAAATGGAGTCTTGTACATCACTGGAACTGGAAAAAACCAAACTATTTTTGAATCTTAGTAAGTCTAAGACTGAAAAAATTATCACTTTCTGAAATTCTGATCCCAAAGCATCATTCTCTATTATATGAGAACAGTAACTTCACTACCCATTAACAATATTTGTGTGTGAATTATTTGAATACCACAACACATACTTAACTAGCATTTTTTATGTCAACATTAAATTGAAACCCTTTGCCTCCACTTCTTTTACTTTTGTGGTAGGAATGTTTGTAAGTGTTAACTCACCAAATTGTGATAATTTGCAATGTGTTTATTTTATGTGTAATACTTTTTCCATATTTGGTATTGGACCCTTGATGGTCTTCTATTTAGTGTATGGTATTTCATTCATTACAAGACAGGTATTGAAAACCCTAAACCAGTTTGGATAAAGACTTCTGTTTTAATGAAGGACTGTGCAATATTTTTATCTCTGACTGGTATTGTTTGTACCTCTGTGCTTGAAAAGATTTTCACTATGTGACCATGGTAAATGGAACCTAAATTAGAAGTGAGGATGAAATCCCACCACAAAAAGATACAAGGCCTGTGGAATTTTTGTAGTGACTATAAAAATCATATTTATTTCAGATACAAAGTTGATGTTGAAATCTCACCTTAAATCTATGATAATATTGAAAATATCCTGAGGGAAAAGCAAAATTTACTTTGAAATATACACCTTTGAGAGCATACCAGATAATAATTAATTAGTAGAGTAGAGGAGTTTATCCTGTCACAGCTAACTGATAATGTTTTTTTAAATAAAAAATGCATTAAAAATATTCACTCCTAAACAAATAAAAGCACAACAAAAGAAATATGATATTCTAGTAGATAGCACACTAAGTAGAACAAATAAGAAATTTAAGAAAAATGCGTTTTGAAGACACTGGAGAAGTTATTATAGGTGAGAGAAATTTTTATATTTTTCATCTGCAGTTGTTACCAAAGTTGTTTAATTTTATTTTAATCAAGAAATTCATTGCAATCTTTGACTCTAGAGAATCTTATGTTCATCTCTGCACAGAAGTTAATAGATCCTGCTCAGAGAAATCTTTGCAGGACTCATGACTTATCTTTAACCAAGGAGTCAACACCTTATTTATGACAGAACAATTTTGTAAGCATATGCCTAACACTACCATGTCAGAAAATCAAAGACACACTTTTTGTCTCATACAAAAGCAACTTTTGAGGTCATCAGCATTCAAGACTATCATTGTGAGGCTGGTACTGAAAGAGACATAATTGCATGTTGTTAACATTCTATCATTCCCTTGAGCAATAGGGGTGAAGAAAATGGTCTGAATTAGGTGAGCCTTGGGAGAACCAAATAAAAGTGTACAGGTCTGAAATTATTAAGCCTTATAGTTGTCACTGCCTTTGTTTATTGGAGTGCGTAGCCATCTTATTTATTACTTGCTTGTATGCATGATTTATGCACTAGTCACACTTTCCCTAGACTTTTGGATTTTTTTGTCTACCAATGTGTTTCATTGTTTACCTGATGGCTTTTTAAGAGCACTGATCTTTGGGTTGATACCTAAAGTCATTGTTCATCAACCATTTATCAGAGAAACACATGCACTAAACATTCTGGCAAATGGTCAGATGAGATAAGCAAAAATCTAATATTTTGCAAGAAAGTTTAATATCTGAAAAATCCCCTGTTTTGGAGAAAGCAAACCTTTCAGTTTCTAGAAAGTGGTGTTGCATAAGGATAGGGTATGGGGGTAGGGAGGTCAGGAGAAAAGTTTAGCCTAAACATTTGATTTAGAGCCACTTCTAAAAGACCTTTTGTCATGACTGTCCTAAACATTTATGCATTAATAAAATCTATTCATGTAGAATCTATCTCTCCTGATTATGATCTCTACAGACAAAGATTTATGACATTTAATATATTTTGAAGCTACCCCATAAAAAGTAATCCATTGTTCTAAAAACATGTTTCTGTAAAAATTAAAGCTAGAGAAATAATTTCCCATACTTTCAAGACAGATTCATCTCTGCCCCGTTTTACAAAAGCAATTTTTTTCTATGGACCAAAACAAGCAACCTCAGAGGACTCTTCAAAGTCCATTTCTAATAAAATTATTAGCAAAAGAGAAAAAGAATACAGACAGTAATCAAGGAGCAACTATATATTTATCAACAGAGTAGTTATTGATGAAAATGCAATCTTTCCTTAGGCAGGACCCTTAAAATCTACTAGATTTTTCAAAACAATATCTGGATATTTATGAGACATAAGCTTTTAGTTGTCTGTGCATCTGTAGAAAAAGATCAAACCTCTTCTGAACCAATGAATAAGCTTGTAATCATTTTGGCATGGAACTTAATGGCATAGGTTAAACTCAGGATGGGACAGTTAACAGGTACGTACAAGTCGAACTTTATTCAGTCTCTATTACCCTAATAGTGCTTTCAACCTTTAGGTAAAATAAGTTAACAAAATGTAATATAAGATAAAGCAGTATGATGACACACAAGAGTCCAAAGCCTTTCCTCATTGTGTTGTTTCTCTTGGAAATTGTTTCTAGATGAGGCGACTATGAAAGCATCACTTTTTCTTCATGGAATAAATAAAAAACACGCGGTAAGGACCAGCCTAACCTTTATACTAGAAATAAAACTGACTTCCCACCTTTATTTCTTAGCTGACAGGGTCATTAATTGCCTGTTATCTCCATTCCTGAGATTTTCTTGGCTTAGAAGAGGCTTTAAATTAAGGGGTTTAACTGAAAACATGTGGTGCTCATTAGCTCTGCTACTGGCACACCTGTGCTGCTGCTCTCCTGTTTTTAACAGGCCTTTGCTCAGACCCGGCTCCTGGAAATCATTATATTTGCTGTTGCTGCAGTGGCTAGAGGATTTATCTACTGTTATTGGCATTTCTATGCTTTATTTTAAGGAGGCTAAAGAGGGTTGACTTGATGAAGACAAAGAAAAGGGTTTTTAACATAAAAGATGGGGAAAATGAATTGCTTGTGACTAGGTTAATGCCTAGGAACAGCTGTTTTTTAAATGGGCATCTCCCCTGAAAGCTTTGTGAAAATTGAACTAGGGACTGTACATTTTTTCTGAAATTGGCTAGATTAAAGAGGGTTTCTTTGTTTTAGAGTTCTGAATATGCCAGCAGTTTTTAGCTAGGGTTTCTCCCTTGAAACACAGATGGTGATATTTTAGACGTGCCCATGGTCTGATTTTTTATGCTTTGAATTTAAGTTGGCATAGTCATCTCTTCTGTCTTCAGTGTCTGAGGTATGAAGCCTAGGTTTAAGGGCTGTGCAGTCAATGAGTATCTAGTTCTAGATATTGACTTATCCTGTCCTGAATAAGGTGTTTGAATCTGACAGCTCTTGAATGTGTATGAATGATTGACATGAGATACCTTATTTACAGACAATGAAGTTTATGAATTCAATGTGAGGCTTCTAAATGAGCTGCAACTAAAGAACTAAAATTAGCTGTAAAATTAAGGAAGGGTAGAAGTTGTTGAAAGAATCTAGCAGGTGACATCTTTGACTTTTGCCTATTCACTGTAGTAGGCATATGCTTGATGAAACTCATTTCTTCTCAAACATGCTTTTTTATGAGTAAGTGGGGAGGAGTAATATTTTACTATAAAACTGTCTTTAGCTATTCCTTTTAGGCAATAAAAGGAACCTTTACTGACATTAATAAATGGCATGTTAGTTCTGCCTGCCATTCAGCAGCAATGCTTAGTTGCTTCTGAACCCTTGTTAGGCTATATTTAGCTTTCCTCTTTTTTGTCCTTTTTTCTTCAATTGGCTGAGAGAGGCAGGTGAATAATTCAAACTAATAAATTGGTTTGTTTTCCCCCCGAAGGTACTTTTTGAATTTTGAAAATTGAATTTGCTGAAACATTCAGAAAAAACTTGCCATCTTAGGGCTTACAGGGTCTGTGGAGGTAAGGGGCTGGTACAGTTTAGGATGGGAATCATAAATTAGTTCTTTCAATGAGAAGTAATACCATAAGGTCAGACTTTTCTTTAATCACTCAAGACTTTACAGAGAAAATCGCCATAAAAATCAGACATGATCAGGTTCAATCTCTTTGCCTTACAGCAAGTCTGTTAGAATAATAAAACTGGTCTTCACGTAATGGTACTGTTGTTGCAAGGGCCAGAGATAATACTGTTCAAAGTAACTGTGCGGCAATGGAGAAAAATACACACAGGTTTGGGACAAAGAATATTTACAACTAGCAGCAACAACCAACAACAACCATTTTATTAACAGAAGGCTTCTCTTTCATACTTTTTCTTATATATATGTTGCATTCTATCAGCCAAACACTTCTGTCCACGAGTCTTAGACCATCTTCTGATAGGTAGTTTACATCTCTCCTCATGCTGGTAAGACTCAAAACATATCTTGTTTTTCAGGGTTGTTTTTCTTCTTTCTTCTTTCCCATGCCACTGCAAGGCCGTAGACTTGTTTTTCTCTACTTTCCCATGCTAACAGCTGCATCCTTCCCAGGCCAAAGGTATCTTCAGCCCAGAAGTCTTCCACATAACTGTACCAAGAGATAGGCTGCAGTGTTCTATGAAGATATGCATGCCTGCATGAAATTGGCTGCTCTGGTTCTAGGTGTCTGAAGTCCCATACACTTTACTTTGTCTTTTCCCCAGTTCCAAGACTGTAAAATGGGATACATATTTTTTTCACCTCATGTGATTTTGTGGCCATTACTATTTTTTGTGAAGTATTTGGATGCCAGAATAACGAGAACTATAGAAAAATCTTTTAAGATAATTAATAATTCTGTCTTCACAGCAGAGCATGAACAGCAGGTAGTAAATAAAGGTTAAGGGAATTCCTTTTGTTGTTGTCATTGTTGCGCATGACATCAGACCCTTTTAAAGAATCATTTAGCCAATCCATCTCAGCTATGTCCCTAATGTTCCTACAAGACCCCTTAACTGGCACCTGACTTGACAGAGCACACACATCTGTACCTCATCTGCCCACAGAGTGATCCAAAGCCACTCTGTGGAACAGAAACGACTCAGGCTTTCCTCCTTACACAACTTGTTTCTTGCATTGAAGCTGGGGGATGCAGATAAGTAGGCTGAACATTGCATGAGGTTCAGCCATAGCACTAGTTTTTCTGGAAATTTTAACTGTACCACAGAGGGCAAACAAATACAAAACAAGCACAGTGAGAACAACAGAAGAGAAAAAAAACAGCACTGAGGGAAAGAGAGGTGGAAATATAGATATCCTCATATACACAGGAAGAGAATAGAAGAATTAAGAGATATTCAAAATACATCTCTGACGTATTACAAGAATAAGGAGGGCAATAACACCTTTAGAACTTGAAGTAATGATTTACACAGATCTAAGGAGGTAGAGCAAACATCTGTAAGTTAGATTTCAGCTCCATGCATTTCTGATAGGTCAATTATAGCAACCAAGTAAATTACTTAGTATGTATATTTATGGGAGCATTTGACAAGAGAAATAGAACATTAAGTCCACATTGAAATGCACAACTATACAAATTTACCTCGTATATTTCAAAGGCTGTTACAGTGCTGTACAAACAAACCTTGCCAGCGCACCTAGCTGGAGCTGAACAGTTGTGCTTTTGTTGCCACAGACAAACATGAGTGAACTCCTAGCAGCAGATTACCCTTGTTACCTATCAGTCAGTCACTTTCCATGAGTTTGAACAAAGGCACCTGGCCTTGTTGTTGTCACAGCATTGTTCCACTCTGTCAGACTTGAATACTGGCTGTTTCAGATCCAAGAGCTATGCAGCAGGGCAGTATGGAACGGTAATGATAAAAGTATTATTTGCAAAAATTACCTTCTTGATGTAAATATATCTGTACTTCAAGCCACGAACAGTATCCGTCTTTCTGCATCCCTCTTGCCATTATTATACCTAATCTCACACAGTCTCCATACATAGATTCTCCATACATAGAACCACAAAAAGAAGTGCTCAGAACTTCAAAGAAACACCAGAGACCTTTTAATTCTCTTTCCTCTTCTATATGTATTACTCAATTTTTAATTACAAACTACTTATTATCCACAGGATCTCTGCTTAAATCAGAAACTGAGAGAGGACAACAAATGCTTCCTGGTTGACTAGTCAATATTTTCCTTCCTATTCATCAGTCATTAAGGCTAAATGATTCTTTAAAAGGGTCTGACGTCATGAGCAACAATAGGAAGTGTGCCCATGGTGCGTAAATCCCAGGTGTCTTGAGTCAGGTGGTCATGCAGCAATGAAGTGGCAATTATTTATGGGCAGAAATCTATATGTATAGTTTGGCCTACCAAATACTATTCTCGAGACACCTCCTAATCATATAGTGCATCAAGCTGTATAGGCATTGCCACCAGTAAAGAACAGGGGAAAATAACATGAGGAGGTGATTAATTTTTATAATACAGAGAGGTAAGAATGAGAAGCTTAGGAAATAAAAGCTTGTTACTAAAGTGGATCTAATTGTGAACACTTATTCTCTGTTCCCTTTGTACAGAAGAATGACATACGTGCATACTGCCAGAGGTTCTCAAAAATTCAGACTGTGTCCTGCTCCCTGGCAGTCAGAAGTGCTCCTGGCCTTGGTTCAGTGATGAGTTCTCAGTTTCAACTTTAGATCAAACGTGTTATCCTTCTGCAGTAACTTCACACCTGGAAATGTTACGAAGACCATAAAATTAAATATGAGAGCAATAGGAAAAAAAAGACAGATGTATTTTACTTCAATGAATGTTTAATTGGGTATTTGTCTAGGTATGTGATTTATCAGGGAAACTAGAATCATTCAAGTACTTAACTGTCATTTCCTGTTTTATTCTTTGGGCAGAAGAGAGGAATTAATTTGGCCAATTAACTTGTTGCTAAATCTCTTGCTTCTGTTTCCTGAAGTACTATTCAATTATCATTTTCCCTTTTTAAGGTATATCTGATGCTCACTTTAACCATTATTCTGCTCCCTGCTGCCATGTGAGATGGAAAAACTTACATGAAGATTCTTGTTAATCTTCATGTAAGCCTTCCACAAAGGTGAGGGTGCATGATGCCTGAGAAACATCTCTAGATTCATAATGAGTCTTTCTGGGTCTTCTGCTACTCCAACTCACTTCATTCTAAATTTTCAAAACTGTGTTGACATTAAACCTGTAATGAAGACTCTGAAGGCTGTTATATGCAGGCAACTTTTTTTTCAAAATAGCAGGTTAATTTGAAGGCTTAGCCTGAGATATGCTGATACCCTCTTTTCAAAGCAGACTTCTTGTGTATATAGTGAAAATCCACACATTTTCAGCTAAACACTACAAAATTATGAGGTTGCTTTTAAATTACTTAAACAAAATTGTGGTTTTGTTTGTTTTTAATTTGATCTTAGTTTTGTAGGATCTACAAATTATGAGCTTCCAGTTTCAGGAATGGCTTGTATACATAGCATAGAGTGACCAGATAATGATTTTCAGTCTAATAAAATATATGGAAGTTGAAAAATATGGAGGATTATGGATTTTTTGTTTGTTTTAAAGGAATGGAGATCAAGAGGTGCAAAACTGTATATAGCCGAGGAGAAAAAGGTTGGCTTGGGACCCTTGTGAATACATTCATTCTGTATGTTCATATTGCTGTTGAGAGAAATGGGACTTTGGGTAAATGCCTGTAAATAAATTAATTACTCTGAGATTAACCCTGCTAATTTTTTTTTCCACAATTCCAAATTCAAGTCAAGCCAACTCAAAAGCTTAACATTTTTGTAGCAAGGGGTAATTACTAGAAAAAAACAGTATGCTAAAGAACAGTGAAGTTGGTAAGCCAAGAGATGAAAGGCCAGAAAAATCTAAAAAGTGCTTCATTATGCAAACAATAATAATTCTCTCTTATGTGTATTCATTATGATACAATCTATGATAATACCAGAGCTAGTGTTGTTGGGCTCTTTTTATTTTTCCATTGGACAAATTTTCATTTTCTGCACAGATGTGCAGAGATGCTAAAGACAGCAAACTGCACACTTCAACAGACGTGTTTTTTTCTAAATGAGAAAAAGAGTAGCACCCACTTTCACTTTTAGACACGACTGACTGACTTTTGGCTGAAGTTTCCTAAAAAACGTTATCTGAGGAAAGTTGCCAACACAGAAAATTTCACCAGAATAATGGAAACATTAGCGAAGTTAAAAAAACAACTGAAAATGGGATACAAATATTGTCTAGTGAACCTCATTAAGAGGGCAGATATCATACTAGCTGTATTAATTGGAAACAGAGAAATGCAGATATAGTCACTGCAATGAAACTGCTTGTAAAAGCCAAAGGAAATGCAATAACTAGTTTCTACCTGAATAAAGCCAACCAGAAATAATGAGCAGGTTGTTTCAGTGAGGATTTTTAACTGTTGCTACCTATCCAGTGTTTAGTCTTTACTACAGGCAAAATACAGCAACATGCAAGAATGGGTGTATAGAGAATTCATGGTTTTATTCATTGTGTTCTCATCTAACAAGCTGCATTCCTTTCTAGCCATTCTGTGAAGTTTTCTAAACTTAAATTCAAATCAATAGCAATTTTAGCTCAACTATCCTTCCTAGATATCCAAACCAGAGACAATTAGCGAGCCTTATTTTATGCAAAAAACCAAAACCACTGAAATATGGAGCTACCAGAAGTTACTATATTAAAAAATAAATTATCACTACAGCTTGACTAATAGTTACCTGGTTCCATACCATTGACAATATGATATATGTTTACAGGCAAGGAAGAAAGGGATTTGCATCTGAATCCAGATGCAGAGTTTAATTCTTAATACCATGTAATCTGTCATTGTTTGAACTTGTGTGCATGAAAGAAACAGGAGCGCTTGGAAGAAATAATGTCAGCTGTTATTTGTTTGATAGTAAAGCAGGATATTTCGTATATGTTGTTGTGAAGGTTTGGGTTGGCTTCCTGCCAAACCCAGTTATTGGCCACATAGATTCCCCCCTCCTGAGAAAGGGGGAAAGAAAAGTACCAAAAGATAATTGTAGTTATATATATATTAATATATATTACAGTTATATACAATTAAACACTATGCATATACAGAACAAGAATCCCAAACAACCCCAGTAGGGGAAAAGGGGAAGGGCAAAAGGGAAAAAAAAATCAGGTAAAACCAAAACAAAACAGATACACACACACTTGAAAACTCAGGGAAAAGCTCAATAAAGTAACTAACCAAATAAATTCTCACCAAACTTCCCTCAAGGATGTGGTAATAGACTTACAATATCAGAAGTGGAATAAATCATGTAAGAGATAGGTCTGTGAAGAAAATGAAGAAACCAGCCATAGTGCCTTAAAAACTGAGGCTTTTACTGTATTATAAAATGGATTCTTTGCCATTTTTTCCTTGAGTCACCTTTCTTCTTCCCAAGACCCCTCTTATCTTCCTAATTAGTATGCAGAAATTTGCCTTGGCCAGACTATGTGACCCCCCCATTGGTCCTTTGTTAACCCTTTCCCCATTGGCTGCCAGCACTCGATTTCTATTGGTTGTGAACAAAATCCCCTACAGCCCTTTAAATAGCCCTGACCACGTGAATAAACTCTCTCTCTGCCTTCCCCTCCTGCGGTGTCTGTGTGTTTCTTTCCTGGGACATCTTGGAGACCACGTGACCAGGAGGGAATGGGAAGGGGGAGCAATCCACCACGCTGTTGCACAAGGAAACAGCAGAAATCTCCACCTCCATGCAGCTTCAGACAACAGTTTCTCAGATTAGGCTTCAACTCACATAGATAAGAGTGATGCCAACACACCTGTTACCTGTTACCAGGGAAAACCCAGACCAAACCCAAGAAAACTAAACCACCACAGTTGTCTCAGTTTCTTCTAGCCAAGACCTTGCCCTTTCTTGGAGCAGGGAAAATATTCTTGTTGCATCTAAGAAGCCTCTCCCTTACCAGCAATTTTAATATCCCCTGTGTCAATGTGACAATGTCTTTGAGCAGTTTTGTTAGGATATTTTGTTTTGAGTCAGTCTCTATTTGAATAGTTCTTAATTCTGATTTTTTATTTTCTTTTATACACCCACTCAGCTTTTTCTTTCTTCTAAGTTAATGGTTGTTTTTGTGTTTGAGGACTTTTTTCCAGGTTTGTTGTTGGATTTTTTGTTGGTTTTTTTTTTTTTTCTGGGGGGAGGGGAATGTTGTGGTTTGTTGTTTTGGTTTTTTATGTGTTTATGTGGGGTCCTTTTTTAATTACTGTTAATCCAAAAATAAAATGATCATCTATTCTGTGTGGTATGATGATAATTCTCAGGGGAAGTCAATTTTTCTTTTTCCTTGTTTTTTCTTTCTCTGTTCAATGAAATCTCAGCTTTGAACGCCAATCTCATACTCTAAAATGGATGTTTGTTATACCAGATTTCAAACAAAAGCTGCAGGAGACTTCAGTAAGACAGAAGTCATTGAGGAACCTGATTGAATCATGAAGTGCACTCAGATTCCTCTGTTTGGAAGTTTTTCAGGATTCTTCAGTTATTTTAAGAGATTTAATGACCTGAGGCTGGATTGAAATTTTTATCTTTAGAGAATGAAACTTAAAGTAATCAGAACTCATGTTTATGAAAGTTACTCTGATAGCAGGATATTACTTATGCTTCAGCAATGGAAGAGATTAGACATGGCTAATCTTTTGGATATACTGTATAGTTTGGATTGGATTTTTAAGTTTGGTATTGCTTTTTTTCCCCTCGAGTTCCTGAGCATTGTGGTGCTTGGGATTCAGACAAGCAGTGGCTACCACTTCAGTGGAGATTGATCTGACTCACAGTAATGCCCTCTCCTGCTGTTTTATTTTCCTACTGGCTAGCGATTATTAAAGTTAACTAGGCAAGAATAGAAAACCAATAGGAAAACCCAGCTAGAAGCTGATTTTTCTTTGTCAGCTCAAGTTCCTCTGGTTAGAGACTCAGGAAACAATTGCATATCCCATACCCGCTGCTATTTTTCCTTTTCCTGCTAATGAATCCCTGCAAAGAGGCATTAGCAAATTAATTGATTTCCTGTATGTGTCCCAGCTTTGCTATTGAGTTTAAAAGGAAACTATAAAAAAGGGGTAGAGAGGAGGTTGGTTGGTTGCTTTTTTGATTGCTGTTTTGTATTTTTTGCTAATGTTTGATTTGCTCAAGTTTTAATGCCTCCCATTAGGTATTTCAGTTATAAATAGGCACATAGCATGTTTATGAAACTCAAGAGAAGGGTAAAAACTGGAGGAGGGTTGATGTTCTTTAATTATTACAAAATGTTAAGGGATGATTCAATTGATAGTTCTTAATGAAATTTTAATTGTAGTAGTACTTAAGATTAAGATAAAATAATAAGCACTAACATGAAATATATTGAGGCTTTTTACGTAATTATGTCTTTGCAAGAATTTACTTAGGATATAGTATTCTCTTGAAACAAACATGCTGAGCTGATTTGTTTGCAGGCAAATGGGAGGATTATTGTCTTTTTTTAATTTGATGTTTTATATCAATAGATTATGGTTTTGAGCATTGATGTGTGTTATGACTTACTAAGAATGTAGTGTCTGCTGGCCAGAAAGGGAACAAGGAGTCTTGACATGGAGAAATTTTTGGCTTCTAGCTGTGTCACTGACACAAGTCCACCATTGCTGCTTAAAAAACAAAACCAAAAACCAACCAACCAAAAAACCCCTAAACCAATAAAACTAATGGAAAAACTCAACTAAACAAATCTACAAACAAGTAATTAAAAAACCCAAAACAATCTAGCTCTAGCCACTAGAGAGTAACTTTTTTACCTACTTTTTTGGTTTTTTCTCCACAGCATGTTCTTTAGTCCTTTCCTGTCTTCCCAGCTGAGATAGAACATTTCATTTTAGGATCAGCTTTGAACTAGATAGCCCTTAAAAGGGAATCTAGCAGGAACATGTGTTTCACTGGCAAATCCCATACTTTTTAGTAGATTCCTCTTTCGCTCTAGAGGAAATTGCATTCCTTGTGTCTCCCTTAAGCTTATGTGTTTCTGCAAGCTTTCAGTCTGCAGGCAAAATGTTGAAGACTTGGGGTAGCTATTGTTTTCTGTTCTTTCAAAAGTTTTGTTTCAACTCTCATCTGTTTTGAAACACATTAAAGGAGAATTTTTATTTTTTTACAAGATGTTCTGATCTTAATTTGCTTTTCAAATCCTGAAAAAGGTTTAAATGTTACAGACAATATTTATAGAGATGCTTTAGTTAAACAAAATCCTAATTCTTTACATTAGAAGACATATTTCTTTTTCCTCCTTAAAAAGAAGAAAAATGAAACAAAAGTGTGCTAATTATTCCATAATTGTAAGCATTCATAAAGGAACAAGACAAATATGTGGACTCCTATCACAGATGTCTTTCTATCAATAGCGTAGCAGTTTTTCATAACCACGCTGACATTTTTCTGTTTCTACTTACAAAACTTAAATGAGCTAAAAGATGACATTTGTGGTTGCTGTTTGATGTCTTTAACACACATATCATAGCAACTGCTGTCCTCTTTGACACTGCAGTTTTTCTTTTCCAGTGGAAAAACTATGGGAGACAGCAGCTAGCCTAGAGCAGAAAGGCATAGCAGAGAAATAGGCAAAGAGGTATAACAGGAATTGTAGCAAGTTGCAACAGCCTTTCATGGGGGAAAAAATGGTAATAAATGTGAATTAGAGAAAAAGATGGGTGTGCAGTAGTTTCTGGATTCTGGCAGCAAGAAAAATCAAGCAAGTGAATTGTTGAGTGTGTTTCTGAGGTGAGCAGTGCTCAGAAAAGAAAATGACAGTGAATGGGGCAAGGACTAGGACTGTGATAGAGTGGAAGAGGGGCTTTCAATTTACAGTCCACTGCCTCCCTGGCTTTGTTAATAGTCTACAATCAGGAACAAGTGTTGGGAAGGGGTAGCAAATAGAGAGATGACAACGAGTAAAAGAATCAGGAATATGATCAAAAGATCAGACTGTTTGCATGCATTTGTTACTATGTGCAGAGGATTGCTGTTTTGACATCTGCAGTAGTGCTCAATTCTTAGTGCTACCAACCTGTCTTTCTAGTGCTTTTCAATGGAGGTGCTGTATAGGTTATTCCTGGTATTCTGCAATTAAGTGTCCCACAGTTAATCCAAGTCCTGATTTGCCTTATAAGAGTCTCTGCAACAAGATCTAGTTATTAAAGAAAAACTTAATGTCTATTCTTTTTAAGTCAGGATACATGGTAACTAGTTAGAGCAAAATAGAAAGGGGAGTACATACTCAGCTGTTAAGTTTATTCTTGGTAGAAATTGTAGAGCCTTCAGGCTGTTAAAAAATTAGATCTTTTTCTATGTCCCAGCAATGCCTGCCCACGACAAAAAGGCATGAAATTGACCCACAAAAGAGAGGATGCTTTAAAATAGCCATGTACTACTTGCCTATTTAAAAATTACCAGATTTACATTGGCTAGTGATTCCACTACAGCTGGGCTTCTCATTTCCTTGTAAGTAGTGACCAAACTACAACAATCACTTTTTTTTTTTGCTTTTTTGTTTAAATATACCTATTTACAAAGACATTATTCTCAAAACTTTGGTGGGTTTTGGTTCTTTGCTTTGTTTGTTTTTAAATAACCAAAACAATGGAATAAAATGGAGAATGGAAGAACAGAGTGGAAAGTAGATTTGTTTCCAGCTCATGAAGTGACTTAGAAATCTTCAATATTAATTAATTTCCCTTTCTGTGCCCACTGTACTTCTATTTTAGCCAGCTCCTTCACAAACATTCTGTGCAGCATCATAGAATGGTTTGGGTTGGAAGAGATGTTAAAGATCATCTAGTTCCCACACTCCTACTGTGGGTTAGGACACCTTTCACTAGATCAGGTTGCTCAGAGCCCCATCCAGCCAGTTCTTGAATAGTTCCACAGTTAGGGTATCTACAGCTTTTCTGGATAATCTGTTCCAGTGCCAACCACCCTCACAGTAAAGATTTTCTTCCTAATATCTAATCTCAACCTACTCTCTGTTTGATTCCATTCCCACTTGTCATGTCACTACACGCTCTTGTATAAAGTCCCTCTCCATCTTTCTCATAGGCTCCCTTCAGGCATTGGAAAGTCATAGTTAGGTCACCCCAAAGCCTTCTCTTTTACAGGCTGAACAAACCTGATTCTTTCAGCCTGTTCTCGTAGGAGAGGTGTTCCATCCCTCGAATCATCTTGGTGACCCTCCTCTGGATTCTCTCCAACAGGTCAATGCCCTTCCTGTGCTGGGAACCCTAGAGCTGGATACAGGTGGGATCTCACCAGAGCTGAGTGAAATTAGGCCTCATATCTTCCCCACACTTTATAAACTTTATTCTAGATCACTGAATCATTATACTTAAAGCAACTTAATCTGTGGAGTTCTGGAAGTTAAAATCTATTTGCCTTTTTCTTGAAAGAAAGCTACAGGGACTGACTTGTACTAATTATTGAATTTTATATGTACATGTCTGCATGGGTAAATCACTGCTTAACTGTACTGCTAAGCCAACAAGCCTAGGCTGTATTAAATTTCATTCCTTGGAAAATCTTAAAATAGTGAAGTCAATCCTACCTAATGTGCTTGATGTCTTATTCAGCATGGTGTGTCATGTTGAACATTGGACTGTGATGCAGAAATGGATTTGAGTGCAATAAGAAACATCTGAGCAACAATAGCTTCTTGAATAGTCTCTGCCATAATTTGCACACACTCCCTTTCCATCAAAAACCCTTCTTAAGATGCTTTCAATGAATTGTAAGTAAATGACTGCTGGAGTAGACAAGTGTTCACCCAGTCTGATACAACTAATGGATGACTGAACAAGCAGTTTTTTATTGCTACTCTGTTGTCAGTTGTCGTTTCCAGCTGCTATTCATTGCTGCTTGTTGACTTGCACACTACAGTAGCAGGTAGGGATGCTTACATGCTAAAGCTCTGGATCAGGCCCAGGACAAAGGTGTTGGAGGCACATTCTGTGTGATCTGATTACTGACATAGTTAGATCTGCTTCAGTAACTTGCTGTGCATATTTATACATCTAAGTTGATATAAGCTAATAACCAAGGCTCTTAAGTTGACTTATTTGTTTTTCTCTAGTATCTCTAAATACAGAAAATCAATGTGAACATCATGAGATATGGATGCTATGTCTATCTTGGTCAGCAGTTTTCTCATGAATATTCAGTAGAGGATGCATGTTGCTGCTCAAGTCTTTAATGTGAAACCTGTTCTGTCAGGATACCCAGCTAAGGTTAGTTAAGGTTCATAAAGCCAATCTCCGAAGATGTAAGGAAGAAAATAAAGTCTGCCTGGTTTTTTTTGATATCATCCTTGTTACAGTCCATGGGGAAGTGTAGTTGATGACTTTATTGAACCTTATTTTCTTTTGATACTTGTGAATATCTCTCATCTATAGGTAGTTATCTTGAAGAAGTAACCATAATCAAGAAAAGAAAGTCAAAAGTATTAGTCCACAAAGATTCTTTTTTTAAAAAATTCTAAGAATGCAGTAGGAGACCCCCAGTGGAGCAGGGCTTGCTTACTTAGTTTGTTGCAAAATGCAGCATGTGTAATGACTGATCCAAGGAGAATATATTGCATTTGTCAACACAAGAATCCACCAGTACTAAGTGAACAGGCATGTGCTCTTTATTTGTGATCTGCTGAATTAAGCAAATTTGGGCAATGGACTTTTTTCAGGCGACTAACAGTAAAACTGCAAGGTAGCCTCACTTCTGTTACTTTAGTCCCTGTGCTGCAGAAAAGGACCAGGTTTTCAGGATGGAGAACACTCTACCAACAAGGAAGCTTTCCAATGAGATTCACACTCCAGTTGAGGTCAATGTCCTCTTGTGCTGAAGGTAAAGAGAGGAGTGGCCACAAGGTGGTAGTAAGGGGAAATTCAGTGGTGCATAGATACAAAGGATTTTTTGACATCCAGTAGCAGTGCAATGATAATTTTTATGTTAGGCACAAAAGTAATGAACACATGAAGATGTCAATTCAGGAATCTAGGTGAATAAATGGTAATTATTGTCTGTGTTGGTACCAGTAACATAGTAATTGCAAAGATGATGAAAGGTGTTTAGGATTTTAACTTGGCTGCTTAGCAGAGACCATGGTCCAGGATCTCCATAGGTTCATCCATGCTTTTTATCTCAAGTGTCAAACAGAGATTTGAAGTGTCAAAGTTTCAATGAGGTATAAATGATAATGATAAATTATAACAGCATAAAGATAAGCACATGTTGCAAAGATGCCCTGCTTATATTTGGAACTAAGGAAGATTTCTGTGCAAAAGGAAACTGTATATGAAGGATGAGCTACATTTTATAAGTCAGGCTGATGATACTGTATTAAAAAGGTTGCAGAAAAGTATTGAAACTTAGAAATTGGAGAAAAACTTAGAGACACAGAAGATCACCTGGTTTACACTGATGTGAAGAATGTCCAATACACTCCTAAACAGTCTGCACACAAAGAATAAAGGAGGCAAATTAGTTCACCTACAATACCAATTGATTCATATGTACAGTATTAAGTGATGGAGTGAGTGTAAAATCTTTGAAGTATTTTTACACTGGCCTAAATTCTGAAAAAGTAAGATAAGAGAATTAGAACATATGACATTAATTGATGCTTAGAAGCAACCATTTCAAAAGGAGGAAATTCAGTGGAACATAGTGTTACCAGGCTACCAATTTTACAGGAATCAGTTTACACTGAGAGAAGGGTGAAAGGCACTGTTTGTGTAAAATTGTGTGAAGTGTAACAGGACAAGTTATAAATGAAAAGAGAAGTACTATGGAACCCTTGTGGCCAGAATTCACAGATCCTAAAAATAAGATTGTATTGATTATATTGTTTATACTATAGTTAGGATAGAAAATGAACACAGGGTTAAACAAAATCAGTCAAATTGCAATTTTAAGGCAGGTAGAATAGCGAAAAATTTAAACTACTACATACAGATTGATTCCATTTCTAAATTGGCTACATTTGAGACAAACAATTTGCAACAACAAGAAAATATGCCATTTGGGTTTACATTAAGTGCTGCTGGACACTGTTCTGAGCTGTTTTATAGTAGTTACCATAGTACAATTAGATTTAATATTGTAGCAGGAGGCAATAGGCAAAACAAATCCAGTGCATGAATATACAATTTTAAGAGCTGGAATTATATGAAAATGAGTAAAAATGTCAAAATCAAACAACACACCTTTAAAAGAAGCAATGCAATAAAATGCAAGCAGTCTGGAGGCAGTTAGTTAAAAATCCCCTTTAACTGAAGACCAAGTAAGTTGAAGTTCAATCAAAAAAAAAAATCAAAAAACAGCTGAAATGTTAACATTAAAAAAAAATGGTGGTGGGAATGAAAGTGAGAAGAACAAAGAAGTCTACAAAATATGGCAGGTGCTATATTGAGCTCATGTGAAGTTCTTTAAATACTTCAAAACTGAGGAACCAGCTGGGTGGTTGGTGTTATTGCTTGGTGATAAACGAGCCAGAGAAGCAGCAGAGAAGTAAGATGAATTAGCATTGGCCTTTGCTGCTGCAGGTATTGGAGAGGTTCCTAGTGACCCATCTCTTTTAACAGAGCAAGCAGAGATGCTAGCTCAATTTCAAGTAAATATATGGGTTATATTAGATCTGATAGACCATTTGCATCCAGTAAGGCTAGGATGGTATTCAATAGAGAACCCTGAAGGAATTCAGATGTGAAATTACTGACCTTGGTCTGCAGCCCAACAATACAAATCGTTGCTGTGCAGGAGGAGTGGAATATTACCACTGCATTCCTACCTGCTACAGGCTCTGTCAGCTACAGAGCAATGAAGCTGATGTGTACTTCTGATAAAGTGGCAAAAAACATAATAGCAAATACAAGATCATGGATAAAGGTTGTCTGGGAGTCAGCATGGTTTCTGTAGAGGGAGGGCCTGCCTCACTAAGGATCTGTGTAACACTTCTGTGAATGTGGTATAATGTGCATAAAAGCAATCCAGTGGATAGAAAGAAGGAAGTAAATTATCGTGGTGTGACTGACTAAAACCCTAGGGGTGCAATGTGACTCAATGAATATTCTCTGTGTTAGAAGAATCCTTGACCAGTGGAAGTGGTCAAGGATGACGTGCCGAGTAAGATGTAAAGAAGACTTTTGCCTTCACTCAAAAGGGACCAGAGAGTGGGTTTTGTTTTAAATGGACAAGAGTTAAGTGGGTTAACTGGAGGTGTAAATGTCTACCTGAGTTAGCCAGACCAGAATGAGGTGAGTGAATTCATAGCTCAGCCCAACATAGAGTACAAAAACTAGCAACAATATTTTGAAGGGAACAACAATGCTGAGCCACTTTCAGTCCATGCATTCCTTTGTTGTAACTTCAGAAGAGATAGGCAAGGTAAGAAAGGTGGAGGGATGGCTTTGTGTTAGGGAGTCTCTTGACTCTAAAGAACTTGAGGTTAGTGACAATATGGTTGAGTGTCTATGCATATGAATTAGGAAGAAGGACAATAAGACCAGTGTTCTGGTGAGACCATTCAACCAGGAGGAAGACGTAAATGAATTACCCTATAAGTAGCTAGAAGATGTTTCAAGATGACCAGCCCTTGTTCTTGTGGGGAACTTTAGCTCGCCAGATGTCTGCTGGGAACTTGACGCAGCAGAGAAGAGGGAGTCTAGGAGGTTCTTGTAGCTTCTTATTGCAGCTTGTGATTGAGCCTGCCAGGGATGGGGTGCCACTAGACCTACTGTTTACAAACAGAGAAGGGCTGGTGGGAGATGTTGTGGTCAGGTTTGGGGCACAGTGACCATGAAATGATGGAGTTTTCAATACTCAGTGAAACAAGATGGGATATCAACAAAATCTGGACTTCCAGAGATCAGACTTTGGCCTATTCAGGAGGCTGGTTCAGAGAGTGCCTTGGGAAACAGCCCTTAAAAACAAAGGGCTCCAGGAAGGGTGGACATACTTCAAAAAAGAAATCTTGAAGGTTCAAGAACAGGCTTTCCCTGTGTGCTGAAAGTTGAGCTGCAAGGAAGATGAGTTGCCTGGCTGGATAGGGAGCTTTTTCAGGAACTTTGGGGGGAAAAAGAGGGTGTTTAACCTTTGGAAAATAAGGGCAGGCAACCCAGGAAGTTTTTCAGAATGTTGTTAGCTCATGCAGAAGGAAAATTAAAAAGGTGAAAACTCAACTAGTACTTAATCTGGACGCTTCTATAAAGGATAATAAAAAGTGTTTTTATAAATGCATTGATAGCAATAGAATGAGCATGGAAAACCTCCATTCTTTATCAGACATGGTGGGGGGAATACAATTACCAAAGATGAGAAAAAGGCTGAGGTACTGAATACCTTCTTCAACTCAGTTTTCAACAATAGGACAGGTTGTCCTCAGGACAGCTGGCCTCCTGAGATGTTAGACATGGATGAGGAGCCAAATAGCCCTCCTGGAATCCAGGAGGAAGTAGTTAGTGACCTGCTGAGCCACTTAGGTGCTCACAAGTCTATGAGACTAAACAGGATCCACCTAGGGTGATGAGGGAGCTGGTGGAAGAGCTCACCAAGCTGCTTTCCATCATTTACCAACAGCCCTGGCTCACTGGGGAGGTCACAGGTGATTGGAAGTTGACCAGTGTGATGCCCATCCACACAAAAAGCTGGAAGGAGGATCTGGGAAATTACAGGCCTGTCAGCCTGACCCCAGTGCCTGGCAAGGTTATGGAGGAGATCATCTGGAGTGTAAACACATGGCAACTACAGGATGGCTGGAGGATCATGCCCAGCCAGCATAGCTTTAGGAGGCGTAGGTCCTACCTGACTAACTTGACCTCCTTTCATGACCAGTTGACCCATCTAGTGGATGAGGGGAAGGCTGTGAATGTAGTCTACCTGGATTTCAGCAGGGCCTTTGACACCATCTCCCATAGCATACTCCTGGAAAAGCTGGCAGCCCCACATCTTGGACAGGTGCACTTTCTGCTGGGTTAAGAACTGAATGGATAGCCAGGCCCAGAGAACAACGGTGAATGAAGTTGCATCCAGTTGGCAGCTGAACATTAGTGGTCCCTAGAGATCAGTGGTGGGCCCAGTGCTGTTTAATATCTTTATTGATGATCTGGATGAGTCTACCATTAGCAAATTTGCAGATGACATCAATTTACGGAGGAGTGTCAAACTGCTGGAGGGTAGGAGGGCTCTGCAGTGGGACCTGAACAGCCTGGATTGATGGGATGAGGCAAATTGTATGAGGTTCAACAAAATCAGAGGCACAGTCCTGCACTTTGGTCACAACAACGCCATGGGGCACTACAGGCTGGGGAAAGCGTGGCTGGACAGTGGCCAGGCAGAAAGGGAGCTGGGGGTACTGACTGACAGGCAACTGAACATGAGCCAGCAGTGTGCCTAGCTGGCCAAGAAGATGGGCTAGTTGCTTATAAGGATGTGCCTTTTTTTGCTATGTTTTTGCTTATATTCAGATAGTATGCAGTAATTGAACAATGATTGGAGTTTCTTTTGCAGTGGCTGAAGTCCGAAGAATGTGATGGTGTTCCTTCATGTTTTTGATGAGGTGGTGGAATATGATTGTCACATCTGAACGAAAAGCTGTGCAGGTAGTATGACACTTTCAGGTTTAGAAGCACCAGCACAACATGTGGGCAATTGGCACTTGTTTTATCACAGTGTAAAATGAGTTCCCATTTGTTATCTGAAGCATAATGATAAGCGAAATGTTTCTAGTCAGTGCAGAATGCACTAATTTAAATCTGAATAAACAATCATTTGTACACTTCCTTGGGCAAAGAGCATACATTTTTTCCAATTATTGCAGTTGACTTAATGAGTGGCTACTCAGTTGTGTACTAAGCTGTCAGTACCAAGCTGCTCCTCTGGATTAATAATATTTGTGATATTTCATTAATATTCATTGTTAATTAACACTTATGGAACAGAGAAGGAAATGCGCACTATATGCGCATGGGGGTATATAGTATATGTATGGGGGTTTTTTTCATCACTTCAGCTTCATTAATTCAACATCATGTTTTTTTCATCTATTTTTCATAATATACTCTGCCAAAGAATAATACTTGGGAGAATTAATCTCATAGCTGATAAACAGTGTGATAAAAGTTTTTTCAAAGCATCCTAAACAACTGTTCATATCCTCTCTATTGTGACAGATATTCAGGAGTTCCCCTGTCTGCTGTTCTGTTAAGATGTTGCATAGCACCCTGTTTTTCCTTGCATTTGTGTCATTAACGTTGCTACTTTTGTCAAGGTCTAGGATATACTGGGGCAAAGTTTGAAGGGCAAGATTCTATCTCCTGTTGGACCTGCTAATAAAACCTGGAAAAAAAGCAAGCTTTCATGTGCACCAGTTCTTCCTGCCTTAGGAAATCATATTAGTATTTATAACACTTTTTCTCCAAAGTTTTTATCTATCTATATATGTGTGAAATACTCAAAATAGAAATAGAGAAAACAACCAAAAACCAATACAACCTCCCCTGTCAAATCCCCAAGATTATCTATTCAAAACATTTTCTTCATATGAGATGAAAAACAATTTTCATCTCATATGAACATTAATTTCATTTAAAAAAAATACACCAGAGAATTTGCAGTTCATGTTGAAGGATCAATAAAAAGTTCTCTGGAAAAAAAATATTGAGAAAATGCCCTAAATTGCACTATAATATCTATCTATTTGTGATGAAGACAAATCCTTCATTAATTTCAGTGATAATAAGAAAATATCGGAATTAAACCTTTACAAAAAGTCAGTCTTTTTATTTTTTTTAATCCTTAAAATATTGAAGAAAATGCACTCTTCTGTGAAAAGACAAAATTAGCATAAATTTTGTTTGTAAGTTGAAATCTGGATCAAAATGTTGTGAGGTTTATATACAGCATTTCTATTGCACAAAAGGTCAGCTGTTGTTTTGGCTGACATTCTTAATAGAGTAATATTTCACAGCTGGTAATTTGCAGCCAGTAATAGCCAGATGGTGGTTTTTTCTAAAGTGAATTTAGAACATTTTTAGCAGTTGTAAATGTGAGTCTCGTAACAGTAAAACATTACAGAGTATTCTAGAGCTCAGTCTTTCTGGATTCAATGGCATGCTTGATCACAGCCAAGACAGACATGTTTTACATGGTGGACTGTAATAAGGGACCTATGATAATCAGGCATAATAAAATTGCTTTATTTTTGACCTCTGTCAGATTTAAATTTCAACTCACAGAGCTCATTGCTCTACTGCTCTCCTGAGAATGCTTATTTTGAGATTTTCTGCAATTTTTGTAGCTATTTTGGCAGACTTTATTTTAAATCACTGCCTCATTATGCCAGGTGTCCCTGGTGCCCGTGTAAAACATTTCGTGTTACCAGACACTAATGTTATGAGGTTTTGGAGAGATGAAACAGTAGATTAAGGTGTGGATCCAAAAACATGTATATCTTGAATAAAGTTAGTAAAAAAATTACATTATTTATTCCTCCATTTTTTTTGTTTGTTTTAACGTATTCATACAGCAAGACTATATAATCTTAATTTTTAAGAAACCCTGTTTGTAAATAGCGTAATTTCGTTACTATGTTAATTTCCAAGGCTGTAGTGTTTATAGTGGACAAGAGAATGCAAAATGAGTTTCGCAGTTTTCTAGCCAGTTAATAGTCCTTTCTGAAAGTTATTTATGATAATGGCTGGCATGATAATCTGTCTTCAGGCTGTATCAGAGTTAGACCCATTTTAGAGTATAAGACACTTGAAACTAAGCAACCCCTCATCTCACTATCCTTTAGGAACCTTTCCAAGATATACATATATATATATATATATATATAAAGATATGATGTTGAAAAGAATAAAGTGAAACAGTGTTGATACTCTTGGATTTCAAGTCAAAAATCCTTGTCCTGGTGATATGTATTTGTCTTCAGGGTTTTTGTTTTGCCCAGTGAGCAACAAATTTACCAATATTTATTTGTAAACCTTCCCTGCAATTGAGCTAATGATATGCTCAGTGGCAAGAAGACAGAACATTGGACTACAGGGATCTGCTTGGTTATAGAGTCCAGTCTCCCCCAGCTGCTGGCGATGAGCCACATGCATGCTCTCACTTTGTGAGAGAATACAAATACAAAGGAAAGTGCTGCCATTTCAAATGGGACAGAAGTAAAAACACTGACCAAAATATCTAAGCAAAGTATTATGAAAATATTTTTGTGGGGTTTTTTATTTTGGTTTCTTGGGTTTTGGGGGTTTTTTTGGATTTTTTTAAGAAACTAAAAACTGCACTGGAATCGATATTTAATGAGGCCTCTATAGTTATGTTTTTCTTTAACCAGATGATGGTTTATAGCTGAATAAAGAGACTTTAATTCTTGAATTGTACTTTTGACCAAATGACTGAAGGCTCTCAACTAGTGAGGGATATTATCTGCCTGAGGAGATGACAACTCTTGTCTGTTGTCACGACTAAAGGCCTGAAGTTAGCATATTTGATGTGTCCTCTTGCATCAGCAATTCCTTAAAGTGCTGAGAATGCTGCATCTTGCAACCCTTTCTGTGTACACTTCCTAGACCATATAGTGAAAAGCAAATGCTCAAATAGTAGAGGTCCAGTGCTTCATACAGGTTTTAAGTTTATGGTGCCTGCATTTCCTCCCTGGGAAACAGGTCAGCCTAAGTGGAATAAATCATGAAGTTGGCTTTCCTCTTCATATATTTTGGGGGGAGAGGAAATGAAGGAGAGCAGCAGATATTTGGAAATGTCTTACAAGAATATTTTACAAGGATAATTAACTTTTATGGACTTTTTTTATGCTTGCTTTTAAGTAACCTAGTTATCCTTGCTTCTTTCCTTTCTGATTCTAAGGTCTTAAGTAATTATACCCAGAAACTCTGTCTTGGTAGTAACAGAAGTCTTCTGTTTGGAGAATTAGAGCTCACTGATGCAGGCAAACATTTCAAATCTACATCGCTAAATTTCTGCATCTATACAGAACCACAAACAGAGATCACTGTGTGACTGGAATCTATGGAGTTCCATTGTTCTTTCAACCTGGGTCAGTGGCAAACTAGATATACTCTTAGTGTGTCCCTAAATCAGGGATTATATATTTCAGCATTTTTAACTTCTTTTTAGAACTTAAGTGGCTGTAAGTGGTGTTTAGTGATGTATAAGGGTATTTTTTTCAGTAAATTGCTAAGTGATGAATAAATATTTCCTTACACAGCATATCATAGTGAGGTCTTATATTTTCTTGTTTTAGCATCTGATGAAATTAACATGTGTTATTCTTTGGTTGACAAGTAGCTCAACATGAGCCAGAACTGTGTACTTTCAGCCCAGAAAGCCGGCTGCATCCTGAGCTGCATCAAAAAATGCGTGGCCAATAGGTCGAGGGAGGTGATTCTTCTTTGCTCTCACGAGATCCCATTTGGAGTACTGTGTTGAGCTCAGGTAAACCCAGCATAAGAAAGACTTGGACCTGTTGGAGCGAGTGCAGAGGAGGGCTACAAAGATGGTCAGAGAGCTGGAGCACTTCTGCTATAATGAAAGGATGAGAGATTTGGTGGTGTTTGGTCTGGAGAAGAGAAGGTTTGGGGGAGATCCTACAGTGACAGGACAAGGGACAATGGCTTGAATCTGAAAGAAGATAGATTTAAAATAGATATTAGGAAGAAACTCTTTACCATGAATGTGGTGAGTCACTGGAACAAGTTGCCCAGAGAAACTGTGGGTGTCCCATCCCTGGAAGTGTCCAAGGCCAGGCTGGATGGGACTCTGAACAACCTGGTCTAGTGGAAGGTATCCCTGTCAATAGCGGGGGGGCATTGGATCCTAAAGGTCATTTCCAAGCCAAACCATTCTATGAATGTATGATTTTTACAACTGATTGCCAGAGAAACATGTCAATTAATCATATCATATCATCACAACCACATTCATTCTGTGAGAGAGGAGTAGAGATAAGAATCTTAACAGAAGATGTGATATTTTCCAGGGGAAAATACAATAGCTTTGTTTTGTATGACATTTGTAATTTTATTTTTCACTTATGTTTAGACACTGTTAAATGACTATTTTCTGCAATACAGAGGTGGGAGGATAAAATGCATGGCTGGGAGACAAAGATTTATATGTCAGAAACTTCAGGGAACTTAGTGGTGCCGTAGCACTGCTAGCCCAGTGGCACCCCAGTGAGGATCAGATCTTTGAGGTGAAGTAGCCACCAGAATGAAGTGAGTTATATTTTGGGATATGTAGGACAGAGAGAGATTACCAGCAGGAAAGGAATTAAATCTATTTGTGCCTCCAGGACACTGTTATAAATTTGATCCATTTATGCTTCTAAAAGGTTGTTTAAAACACTAATTAGCAACAGGAAACCAGAAGGACTTGAACTGCAATTCATTGTTTTGTTTAATGTGGAATGTGGTGAATCTTGCCCAAAGCGCCAGAGACAGCAATAGGAAAACTGCTTGTTCTGTGTATAATAAAGTGAAACGTGTATTGCCCTTAACCTCAGCTTTTCCCCCAAGTCTTTAACTTAAAGAACTAATTTGAACACAGCAGAATTCATTAATTTTACCTAACTATAGCCTAGGAGGAAGTTGGGCAAAATGGCTAAGATCTGTCTCTAAATGTAGAGTCGCTATTTTTACAAAGACTGCCTGAGCAGAACTGCTCTTAAAACTGCATCCTGCCTGACTTACATTTCTTAATTTGAGAGGGCAAAACGCAGTGAGCTAACAATGCAAGTTAACATAGGCTTTCATCTTAAGCAAAGATAATAGTACTAACTGGATGTAAAGACTAACTGTGACTAATCAGCAGACATTGGAGGATTTTCTTATTCTGATGTTTAACAAAGGTTTGGTTAACAAGGCAGGAGGGAGAGAGCAAAGTACAAGTTTTGAGGCAGAGTATTTAAAATCCTATGACTGCCCTACTGAACTGACCGGCTGCTGAATGTCTTCTATTTCGTTTGTTTGTTTTTTCGATTAACAGACATCTAATGATTCTGGAGAATGTAAGAAATAGACAAATAGAACAGTTTTGTTAGAAATGGATTTGACATTTTAAGTCATATCATACGCTAAACTCATTTTAATTCTTTAAAACCCTGTGCATGCTATTTGCATTATTTATATATTTCTCTTGTCCCCTATAATTGCTTTGTTTTTCTATTATGTCAGATGCAGCAGTACTGAAATGTAAGAACAATATTAAAAAGCAGCGTTTTTCCCCTTGACAAAGTTCAAATTCCATTGCCCAACATCTTTAGGAATTCAAAATGAAAATGGCTGGTTGAGAGAGATTATGCTTATACTTTCTACAAGAAGATTTTTTCAAGGTACAGTTAAACAGGAAGGGGTAATGTTTTTAAGCATTAGCTAAAGGTACTGGACTATATACTAAACTAACTTCAAGTTATGGACTCAGCATTTTGCATCATGTTGCAATATCTCTGGTGAAGGTCTATGTGTTGGTAGTAAGAAGGTTCTGAAATCTGTTCTGTAGTGCTGTTTCTGTAAACAGTCTTTTTTCTCATTTAATTCAAATGCTGACATTAGAGGTAAGAGGAAGACAAGATTACTTCAGGTTTTCCTATAATTTTCATCTAGACTTGTATCTGCTGAAACAAGTGTCCTAGCTTGATTTCATTTTACTTTTTCTTCCTCTCATCAACTTCTGACTTGCTTCTGATACACTGGCAGTCACAGTATCATGCCCCTATCAGTAAAAAACATGTTTATTTTGCAAAACTGTCTGCCATCTTTGACTTATTTGCCAATGAACCTCTGATCCATCAACATATGCTTGCAACATGATCTAATATTTTCAGCTGTCCCAAGTGAAGTGTTACTGTAATTGCACAGAATCAGCTTTTTCCCCTTTAGATTGCTTTCTCTTGGAAGTCTACATTGTATTTAAAGCTAAACACTTTTATTGGCAATCAGAATGGTCTTGGAATTAATAGAAAACTGATAAATGTAAATGGCAAATTTGTTCAACCTGGGAATAGGTCAAAACACACTGACCGTTCAGAAATGCTTCACCTGGCATATCAAGATATGCCAGAGGGAAAAAAAAAAGTCAGCATTGGGATTCTTGATTTTTCAAAGACTAGGAATAATGCTGAGGAGTTTTTTTAACACAGAACCTCCCACCACTACCACACTACTTCACATATTTAGCTCCAGCTGCTCGTCCTCTTAAAGATATTGACAATAAAATAATCCATAATATTCCTTGAAACAAAAGCATTCTCTGTGCAGTTGTCCTGTGGAAGCTGTCAATCTGATGAACTAGATGAAACATTTATTTTCTGATGTTCATAAGCATTTTGGCTCATGCATCTGACAAGTCCTTACTCAGGGAAATATGAAAGGCTAAATCCATATATATATATATATATATGTATATGTATATATATATATTCTATTTTGACAGTTTGACTATGTGCTGCAGGTGGAGGTCAGGCAGAGGGTAGTCTGCATCCCCCCATATCCCCTACTCTCCTATCCCTAAAGACAATTTAGAATATCTTCAAGAAAGGCTCAATTTCGTGGAAGAAAAAAAGATCCTAATAGTTTGAAGAGATCATAGCATGGGTTGCTAGCAACACTGTTGAAGGATTTTTCATTGGTTTGTGTGGAAAAAATACTTTTTTCTTCCTCAAGAACACTTTTGTCACAATGAAGTTGGAGTAACTTAAACCAGCTGCATTATATCTTGACAATAAGAAGTAGTTCAGTGCTCTGTTCATTTGCATTTTATCTGTTGAAGAAACTGTTGATATTTGGTTTTGTCCTTTAAAAATTAAGCCAGTTTCTGTCACAGTTTGAGATACCATCTAATTGTTTTCATAGCATATGTGGACAGGTAAATGCTTGAGCCATTTATCTGTCCAGATCAAACTTCAAGCAATAGTTAGGTAACTGATACTTCCTATTGATCTTGATTTCCAAATGATACAATGGAGATGAATAAGTACTTTATTATAGTATTGGGTAAATTTTGTACCTACTTCTTTGGTCTTTCAGGTTCTAAAGGGGATATAACCCTGAGCATAGCAGTGCCAAAAAGTACTGCAGAAGAGAGCAGTTTAACAAGTTCCAGTTTTTGGAATTCATTGGCTCATCCATGGCCTTATATGGTGTCACGTCCTGCTTACAGGACAAAAGGAAAGTTAACATTAACTTGGAACATAGTTGGCGTTGTTACAAAATATACTTAACAAGTTGAATAACTAGAATAGGGATAAGCTTACAGGATTTCCTCTATGGAGTGGCATTTACAAAGCTGAATTTTTTTCAGGAGAAAAAAATTGCAGAATGTTTTTAAGTGCTGTTAAAAGACTTTGACACGTGCCATCTGAGGCAGTAAACCTTTGATGTCCAAACCTGAACCAAATGTTTAAAAAGTCATTTTCAATAATAGACAAAAAATGTTGAAGGCTTCTTTGAAAAGGAGATCCTTAAACACTGAAAGGACTAAGTGAGCAAATGGTACTTAAATTGTTGGGTTATTTTTATGTAAGAAGTGAGGTTGCACTTGAATGACATGTTTTTGCAACCATCACCAAACTCTGTTCCTAGATGTACATACATATTTGACAGCATCCCTTGATGTAAGCCTTTTGCACTTCTTCATGTATCTTTTAAATGTGAAGAATTAAGTAGAAACCACAAGAATGGGGGAGGGGAGGAGGCAGGGGGAGAACCATGGTGATGGTGAAAGGGGAGAAGTTAGAATGGAATATTAAAAGAGGTGATGAAATTTAAGGATTACTGTTTAAAGCATATAACTAAGAAGTCTGCAATGCCTGAATGCACTGACATTTCACACGCAACAGTGAAGAACAGGGAACCACCCTATGAACACTGAGGTCAGAGAAGAAGTGGAAGGAAACATATTTCCCCCTGGTCCTGTTGAGGACAGAGAATGAGCGAGTGGCAGGGTTGGTTGGGCAGCCAGCCAAGGTCAACACACCACATAAGAAATTAAGGACTGAGCAATCATTCAAGCCTGAACCTGATATGGAGCCCTTATTCTGTGAAGGAAGGGGCAGGATATGTAAGATCACCTGGATGAAGTGTGGTATAGTGCTTGGATTCACGTATACAGCAGGAGCAATGACAATGAAGCTGACAGGGTAGCCTGGCTGTTTTAAAACAAAATTATTTCAGTGCCATTTTGCAACACTTACACCGCCACTCAGTTTTAATGCTATTTCCTTGGTAAGTAGTGGGAAAAAATAAATAGGCGAAAGGTAAAATTTACATCAGTATGGTAGTTGATAAGGCATAGTTGGTCCAGTTCAAATTGCCCAGGGGCCCACAATATCTACTGCAGTATACTATACAACCCAAGTATAAAATCCAGATGCACTGGGAGGATTAGATAATTTTATTTCATGCATAATTTCCTATTTCCTGCTGTTTTATTTTCCCACTTTTCTGAGACTAGCTATTAAGTTTATTATGAATTATTGGTTTAATATCTACAGTGTACTTAACAGAAAAGAAAAAAAAGTCTGTTACTTTCATTTTTTTTATCTTTGCTATAGCTGAGATAGGATTTTTCGAAAATTCTTTTAAAGCATGATATTGCAGTATTGGCACTTGTTTCTCTTTTTATACCTTAGTTTTATTTGTAAATAAGTGTTTTGTCCAGCACCAGAATAATACTCTTACTCTGATAAATTTTCATTTTCAAATTTTTGCTGAAATATGTGGAGGAAAATTCAGTTTTCTCTTTGGTTTTCCAGAAGAAATTATTCCCTTTCTGATTTTACATAGGATATTTTATTTTGACAAACTTGAGAAATAAAGGCAGCATAGTAGAGTTAATTAAATATATTTAATTTGATATGTGTTTAAAACTGTTGTAAAAAAAAATAACAACCCAAACAGACTCTTTAGAATAGTTTAGCCAAAGATTCTCCTTGGAAAAATTTTCCTCTCAAAAGTGTAGAAATCCTACATTCATCTGTAAAAGGGAAGAAAAGGGCATTCCTTGTAACTTTACATGCCTAATGTTAAGGCATTTCAGAAAGGTATCTGAATTCAGACATGTGATTAAGGAACTATTAGCATAATGAAAGTCTCTGAAGTGTATAGCTGAAGGAGTCTCTTCTCTTTGCAGTAATTGAATAGGTTTCTTCTCTTCAAAAACACATTTACCACTTTTCTTGTTGTTTATGCATTTAGAAACACTGATATTGCTCCCTGACTTTTGTAAAACTCCTTGGGTAAAAGTAGAGTGTCTCCAAAATGAAAGCATGGAGATATGCAGTGAGACAAAGCATTGAATGTTTAGAAAAACATTGTTTCAGACTTCAGTAGTTAAATGGGACTGGCTTTTTCCAAGTTACTTTTTTTTTTTTTCCTCACTCTAGTGATGTCCTAGTCTCACTGTTGTCCTATTATTACTATTCTCACTTATTAAGGCAAACAATTAATAGAATTATTATTAATATATTAAAAATAATCTCTGTTTTGGCACAATTTTTCAAGGTCAGTCTTTATACCTCAATTCAGAAGAGACTGGCATCTTGAAAGATTCAACTTCTCTACTGTTACTTCAGCCCTTCCTGTTCCACTGCCTCATTCCGCTTGTGCTTTCAAGTAGGACTTCACATTTCCCCCAGATGAGTCATTCTCTCTATTCAAGAGCTCACATACTCCACTTGTGACTTTCCTGCTTCTATGACCATGAGTTCCATCACAATATCAAAATGCAATTAACAATGTTTCTGTTTCTTTGATCTTTAATATTTCATTGCTACTCAACTGTAGATTGTGGGTTTCCTGTAAATCCCCAAGATAGATGCAATGCATGGAGCTGTACCTCTTATCAGCTTCACTGCTGTTGTTGTTTTTCTTTTATCTTAATATTTGATCTCCTATCTCGAGGTCTTTGAGGAGGGACACTCTTACCTGTTTGAAATGCACTGTAGACTGTAGTTCTGGCACTGATGTAAATAAATAATGAAATATTTGTACTCTTTAGAAGGCTACTTTAAAGTATTAGGATCCATTGAAGCTCAGGATAAGGGAGGGCTGATTATGTTGAAGTGTATTGACTATGCAGAAATGTAAGCAGAGAAAACTTAGGCAGCTTGCTTGGCATAAACAAATTGTGTTGTTGACAACAAAGAAACTAAATGTAAAAGGTTATACTGACCCTAATGTTTAGAAATTAATTAACAGATGGGACACTACTGTTAATGTAGAGTAGTAAGCTACAATTACTTTTTGTTAGTAATGAAGAGTAAGGTTAAGACAGATTAGTAACAATAAATGTTATAACAAGTAATGGAATTTTCTGTTGCAATTCCAACAAAGTGATTTGAGGCCAATAACAATCATACCTAGTATGGTAATGAATATGCGTAAGTGATCCTTTGCAATCAATATGTGCAATTGATAAAATAAATCATAAAGACTTTTTAAAAAAGGTACTGTGCTGAGTTATATTTCTGGATATCATGCAATCCCTCTCCTGCCATGCATAACTCAAGTGTATGCTTGTTTTGATTTGGGCAAGAAATGAATGCTAGTTCCATTTTATAAAGGAAGATTATGCACAGGAATGGCAAAGAATGAAAATAATGTTGCATACTTTGATCTGGTTTTACTGGAGACTAGAAATGTACTTATTGGTTAATCTGTTCATTTTATCAAAATAGCATTAAACTCCTTAAGTTATTTAGGTATTTTTATATATTGTATTGTTGTTCTATTATATCATGTATTCTATGTGTATGTTCTAATTTGCTGTTTATATTTTGTTATAACTGATTGGGAACCTGACCACTATATGGTGTGGTTTAGTTTATTTCGATAAAAATTTATATAAATCCTAATTTAGTCAGAGACAGGAAGCTTATATATTGCATTACAATTTTCACTCCAACCTATTTTTATGTCTGTTGTACTAAGGAAGGATTTTGTGTAAGATCTAAACCTTCTTCTGTTCAGTCCCTCTCTTTCAACACCCATTCAGGTATTGTTTTTTTTTTCCACACTCTTTTATTGCTTTTGGAAATTAGATCCATACCAAAACTATTTATGTGAACAAAGGTATATAGGCTGAAATGTTTGCAGGACTATGTAACTGTCTAGAAGTCAATTTTTATATTTAATTATTATCTTTATTTTCCCAACAACGAGCAGAGTTTTTAGCTTTCCTGTAAAAGCTGGTCTTACACCAGAATAAAACTGATGTATGTAATGTAAATATTTTGAAAATCAGAAGAATGAATGTTCATTTGCAAGGGTTTCTGGATTTAAAACAAGCTTCAAAAGTTCCTAAATGATGTTACCATCGCTTCAAGAATTATTTTTCACTTCTGTAACATCTTCCATAGCAGAATCATCAGTTCTTTTTCAAGGGTTTGAATACTCAACCAATGCAAAGTGAAGATTTGATGTCTGCTTATTTTTGCACACTTTATATGTGTGATCATATCTCAGAGGAGAAAAAAACCCCAAGTTCTAATTGAGAGGCCAGGGTGACAGCCTGGGTAATGCCAAAAGTATTTTTATGGTTATATCTTCATCTTTTACATACTATTCATGACGTTCCTGATATATAAGTACTGATATTTTTTTCCACAATACCTTGTAAAAATTGTGAACCATGAAATGAAGTGCTTACAGAGAACATAAACCCACTCAATAGATTGGCAGAGTAGATAAACTTCATAAACTCCACAAATCTGCCTATATTCCAATTTATACTGGTGTTTCATCTGTAAATTATAATATCTATTGCTGCTATCATAAATGAACTTTGCACTTTTTAGAATCTCAGCTTGTTTATAGAAATCAATGAGCATAATCATAGATCTTACCGTTTGCTTATAGGAAAGTTACATATAGACTTTATAAGCTTTCGCTTTTTAGTATAATCAACATATAAAAGATGGGAGAACAGCAGCTTCTCAGGATCTGCCATCCACACAGAGATAATTTGATATTTGCTGATAAATCACTAAAGTACTTTCAACATATCTGGTAGTTCCTTTCTGTATGTTTATGTTTAAATCTGTGACAGGTCTCTAAACTGAGTTTTAGGTGCCTTTATTTTATTTAAGTCCAGAACTTGGACATTCAAATTTTTGCCAGCTGCAGAAAACCTGGGAGCATTCTTGCATCCACTGTCATTTTATAACTAAAGTTTTCTTGCTCTGCAACATTTTAGTCCTGGTGCTGTCAAGCAGTTTGGCTCCATTCTCATGCACAAACCCAAAACTGTGGGCAAAATATTTGTCCACTTTCTCTTAACTTTTCTATGGCTTTAACTGGAAAGGAAGAAAATAATTCTTGGCTGTGCAAAAAGATAGGAATTTTCCCTCTGTTATACCACCCACCCACCCACCAACCAAGGCAGCACAAAATGGCATGGGGTGCACCAGCAGGTTCCCCTGCAGCAGCTGCTCATGCTGCATACAGCCTGCTCCGGCCCAGAGTACAAGGCCCAGTAGAGGAGACATGGACTGTTCAAGGTCACCAGCTACTCAATACAATGTCTTCTGCAAGATTCCCAATACAAAGAGCAAGGAAAAGATCAAAATCCGTAGAAAATCTTTTCCATTTTTATGAAGATGATTGTTAATCTAGCAAGGATCTCCAAGTTTGCTGATAGGTGAACAAAAATGGAGGCAATACATACAAAAAATATATAGGTCCACATTTTTATGAGGTAGTTAAGTTAGGATCATAAAGGAGCAAAACTCAATCCCTGTCACCTTTCACTGTTCAATAATCTAATATGTTTTAATATTTAGATTTTAATCCTTTCAAGTTAACTTTCATTTTCTTCCACGAATCCATGAAATTATCTAATTGAGAGTTAGGTGAAACCTTTATTGATCTTTCTATTTCTTTTGCATTGGTAGCATGGCACATCAGAAGGGATATTAAAAGTGTCAAATTCCAAGGGCAATTTTATGATGCTTAATAGTTTTTCCGGTGGTTAACCACAGCACCCTTTCATTAACAAACAAGCAATCATCATTTTCAATTTTTTTTCTGCAGCCATTAAGAAAGTAAATGAAATAAATAGCTTGTTAATGCTGGATTGTAAAAGCTTCTTGAGACGTAGTGTGCTGAAAAGAACAGATTAGTGCTCATACCAATGCTCACAAATTATATACTTGAATCTGATTTGCTGCAGAGCAGTGCAGATTCATGTAAAATAAACCATACAGATAGGAGACAAGCACTAAAAATACATTTGTAAAAAAGCTTTGTAGACCCTGTAAAAAGGCAAGAGAATTTGCATTGCCCCATATGTTTCAGCTTTTAAAAAAGATAACTCCATGCTCAGCCCATCAGTCAGAATCACTGAAAAGGCAAGAACATTTATCTGGGAAATGTAGTTGACAATAAAATCCTAGACTTGTAATTACAATTGGCAGATTCAAGGCTGCTATTGGTGGCAGCAGTCTTACTAAGGGAAAAAATACATAATTTTTGTAATGTTTTATTGTACATTAAGGCTGTGTTAATCTTGGACATGGTATGCTTCACTGGAGATGGAAGGGAATGGCATAAAAATTGCTGTTGTAATTTGCTTAAATAATCAAATTCATGATTTGTTTTAAGGGGACTAAAAAATAATCTGGAAACAAAAGGAAGGGGAAAGGAATGTTATTGATTTATGCTATGGAAAACACTTCAAGCAGACACTGGAAATTTTTCAAATGTTGTGTGCTGGTTGTATTTTCATTTCCCAAAGTGGAGCCTAAGCATGCTATTTGAAATTCCCTGGGGACTGTACATTTAAGCACTCAAAGGCAAGATGTTACTGCTAAGGGTCTTTCTATGGATCCTTTGTCTTCATTGGTCTTTCAACCCTCTAAGCCTAACTTCAGGAGAACCCTGACCTGTCCTGTAGATACAGCATGTTTCTCTCTCTGCCTTGCCCAGAATATGCCCTGGACTCAAAATTGTTAATTCTGATTTGTAGCTTTTTAACCAAGATTGGGCTCATGTGGCATTGTCATAACACAGAATAAAGCAGTGGCCAAGGAAGAGTTTAGTCTGTGTGCTTGAGTCAGCATAAATAGGGAATTAAATTCATAAGGGAATCAAGACTATAACAAGAGAATCCTGAAGACGCTCTAATAGCTCCTGTTCTGGTCCAGCCCAGTGCTGCACCAGCTGCAAATGGACTTCTCCAATTCTATTCACAAGCTGAAGTGAGTGTCTAGCCCTGGAGGTGGTGTGAACACTCCTTGTTTCTGGTCTTGCATGTGCTTGATGCGGCTCTGCCTCAGATCTGTCATTTAGGTGGCCCTGCCTTGGCATGAGGGTCGGACTAGATGATCGTCAGAGTTCCCTTCCAACTGTAATCACTATGTGATTCTGGGATTCTTTGATTAGTTGATGTGTGCTCTCTGTTTCCATGTTTTTACATAAAGATTCCCTTTGCCTATAAACTTCAATTCAGAGGTCCAAGTGGTCATAACACTATTTCACATGACTACATTGAACTAAATTTCTACATTTCTTTCTGAATGAAGAAGGTACTGGAAATTATTCTGACTTTAGGAGTGTATAATGATTGATTGTTAATTTGATGTGACTTGATTTTAATTGTGGTAGTAGATATGGGGTTTTTTTAATTGAAAATTTAAAAATAAATGTAGTACTTCACTAATGAATGATGTTTGAACTAGAAGTTTCTTACTTTGTTTTTGTTGCAAGTATCAGACTGCTTGATGTTTTGGCAGGCTACTTGCCTGTATGAATCCATGTAGCTGTTTTAATTTTCTTCATTCTTTTCCAGAGGTATCATAAAGTATCTTTTTCCAGAGGTATCATAAGCCTGGTCAAGCTGTGCACGTCTGCTGAGTTCACAAGTCATATTGCCATTTGAGGCAATATTACAGAAGATTGTGTGCTGTCTCTTGAGGACTTTTTGAAAAGACAGGAAAATCCACTTTCATGCTATTGATGTTATTCATGTGGCATTCATAATTCAATTGCTGTCTTTGTGCACCATTTTGGCACTGAACTAAACAGGAAAGAATTTTTTTATTTTTTTTAGTCTTGATTCTAATCAAGAGGGAACATCCTTGTCACTCTTTTGGCAAAATTGTGTTTCATTACTGCTTTGCTCTTCACTTCTCCTCCTGTTCTAAAATTTCAAATTGCATTTCTCTCAAAGGGATAGTGAAGAGTGTTGCATTTGAGCTCAGTTAACTCCCTTCCTCCCACTCTGGTTTCAATTTCAGCCTGTGTACATCACAAAGTGCATTAGTTCTGTTGCTTTTATTAACTCATGTTTCAGTAGCTCTTGAATCTCATTCTGAGTCAACTCTGGTAATGTCTAAGGCTTGTGGTTTGTTTATCGCCTTTTAGGGTATTTTATCCCTCCTCAGCTGTTTTCTCCTGGCTTCCTATTTATCAGAAAAATGGCACTTTCAAGATCATGATGAAAAGTGAGTTGCATAGGCAAACATAATTAAACTTGTGACCTTTAGGGCTTTATTCATTGCACTGTGAAATTCTGGCAAACATTCTACTGCACACTATGATAAATAATTATTAGTTACAGATCTTGAAATTCAGTGATAAAACAGCCTAGTGATTTCAGAATGTGGATGGCTGTGATCTTTTCTGGTTTGTGGTTAATTCTTCTTCATATGAGGGAATACTGGAGGGGAAAATGCCTCCTCTCCCCTCCTCAAATGAAGTGGGAACAATCTTGAAAGAAAGTTATCATCTCAGTTTGGAAAATAAAGCTTAAAGTTCTAATGAGAAGTCCAGTGCTGCTCTGATCTGGAGGGATGCACATAAACAGCCTTTATGTAGCATGAAAAATGTGTAATCTTAAGGCATTCAAGGACTTGAATTCAGAATTTTTCTTGTCACCTAAGCTTCAGTGTTTGTGCTAGGTTGATCTTCATGACAAAGTGCTCAACACACAAAATGTCCAAAAAATGCCAGTATTTAGACATCCCAATAGTCACATGCAGGTGTGCCTTTGGAGAGAGGCTAAGAATTCTATACTAAGAAAACAAGTATAAAAGTATACTTCCCTTATGCATTATTTTGAAATGTATTATTAAAGAACATACAGGATTTTAGTTGCTGTGTTCTTGGAAATATTAAAACGTACAGGAAGCCATGGGTCATATATCTTTATTAGATATTTCCTATTATCAGAGTAGGTGTCAGAGTTTTCAAGGAAAAATAGGGATGAAAGTCAAGTCTAATTCTTTTCAATACTTTTATAGCTTCCAGTTTTAAATTATCTGTCTTCTAAGGCTCTTGTAGCCGATAGATATAATAGTGGTGGTTTTAATAGGTTTGAGGGTGTATCCGTTGTAATGTTATGCTTGAACTATTATTGGGAACACAGTTATTATTAAACTGGAAAGATTTTTGTTTGTGCCGAATGCTGGTAGCTCAATTAAATAATTTTAATGGTCTACAGGCCTTTTCAATTCTTTCTTCTCTTTTTTGTGTGTTGTGGGACAGTTTTTTCCCTTCATTATTTTTCTCTATATTCTGTGCACGATCTGCTCCTCTTAGTTCTACATTTAAAGATGGTACACCTGTGTTCTTACAACACAGGGAGTAGGTTGGTTATGGCTGAACTGAACATTACTTATACAAAACTGCATTTTTATGAGTGTGATGAATTCTATGAATGTCAGATTCTTTGGGATTAAATTCCATCTTTTCAGTTCAACCCATCTAATAGATCATTTTAAAAGAGAGATTCAGTCACAAAGTTTAAGCAAATGTAAAAAGATACAAGTAACATTTTTTATTTTATTTTTTTAAGTCAGAGCCATAACATGATATATATGCTCACTCAGGACAATTTGTCATCCACTAAAGTATGAAATGCCTTTATTTAATTTCTTATGAAAAACTCAATAGATGTTATTACTACTCAGTAAGTTAAATGTAAGATACTATCGAAGATTGGTAGCTGGGCCTGTTTTCTATGAGTCATTCCAGTTTTATTCCATAAATAATTATTATATTAGTAATTTGCCTTATTCAGCATAAAGATGCCCATTGCTCCACAACACCACTTCAAGCTCAGTAAAAACCTGCCCAGCACCTAGAAGTTTTGCATTAACAGTTCCTGATCTGAGAATTATGCTGATGGCCACTATTATCTTCCAGGCAGGTTGTGAAACTGCCTCGTAAAAATGTTTTGTTCCCCCAACTCCTATGAGGTTGCAGGTGATCAGTGAATGAGATTTACACAAGAGACAAAGCGAAGCAGAGATAGATTTCTGAATCTACAAAGACTTCACTGAAAAAAATTATTCTGTTCTTTATGTAGGTAGAGTAAGACACATCTTTAACATTTCCTAAAGGTTTTTGTTTGTTTTTCTGTTTAAAACAAAAGTTCTTTATATTATTCCTTTATCACTTTCAAATAGTTTGCCAGAGCAGCACAACTTCTTTTGGGCATTAGGGGTAAATGGATAACAAAACTGAGTGGCTGGCTGTTGCCTGGGAACAAAAGACCTATGTTTCTACTTCCTTCAGATCAATTCCTGAAATACCTTCAAACGCTTTGAGTTTTCCATTGATTGGCACTTCTCAAGTGTAAACATTTTTACTGGGACAAATTCATTTTCCCATGAAAGTAGTTTGGGATACTGTATGGGAATGAGTATGTACTTTGGTATGTCTATATCCAAAAGTTTGGGTCTATGTCCTTACAGGAGTATATTCTCATTTAAAAAAAAATATGTTATAGATCACATAAGATTGGCTGAAACTTTCACAGTTTTAAAATATAGTTTCACCTATTTTATGCTGACACAGCTGTGTAGAATAATAGATACTTGTGAGAGTCACAAGTAAGAGGTGGAAATAGCATAATTTTTCAGAGGTCAGACGGTCAATTACAGTGTGTCTTCATCTATATAGGAAATTTGCAGATGAGCATAGTTTTCTATTATCAGAATCTCAGTAGGGAGAACTAAAGTGATTTAGATATTGTGCTGCTCTGTCATGACTTGAGTAAAGGAGGATTTAATGAGATCACTGGCATTGCTTTGCTCCTGTTCTGTAGCTCATTATTCAGGAAAGTGTGAGAATTCTAAGAATCAAAAAATACACAGAAAGCTTGAAGAGTCTTGTCAGAGAAGGAGGAGGTGACACTCAATGATTTTGTTTGCTGTTTTGTTGTGTGTATCCTCTATGTCATACAAAGTAGTTGATGCCTCATATTACATTATCTGATTAAAATAATGCTGGAAGTTATTGGAAGAGACTACTGTTGAGGCTGATTGGTTTCTGTTCTGCTGTGACTGGTCTTGAATCTCAGGTTCTCTTAATAGTCTGGTATTAAAGATATCAAGCCAAAAATGCTAGATATCTTCAATTAATTTGTTCTTAAATACTGTTGGCATTTGTCTTTCATAAAAATATAAGCATCGATAAAACAATCTTATCTTTCAACATTAAAAATTCAGGATTTTTATGTGAAAATTTTCTAACCCTATATATGAATGTATGCTTCATTTCACTAATTTGAATTAGTTATATACTTTACTAGAACCTGTTCTACTAGATGGTCCAAAAATTCTTTACAAGCTCTTGGAGAGGGGAAAAGAAAGTGGGGGTAAACTTCCTTACACACAACTTTGCATTGTGGGTCTGTTTCTCAGGTCACCTACTAGCTTGTTTGGTCAGTGTGTCCAAGCCATTTCACTGAGATCTTTCCATATGTTTCAGTCTCTTTTCCAGGCTGACTTCTACCACACTGTGATGTGGTTCTGTACTGTACACAGTGAGAATGCTGAATTCCAATCCCATCTCTTTTGAACTCTTGCATTAAATAAACTCTTTCCAATACAGGAAAAATTGTATCTGCTCAAGAGAATTTTATGTTGGTCCTAGGAATGGTTTGGATTAAAATAGCTGTAATAGGATAAAAGAGGATAATAGCTGAAGGTGGGTCATCAAGAGTTACTAACAGCTCCCAAATTCCAGTCTCTCCCTCTTCACAAGGGAAATTGCTGTTTGTTACATTATGATTAATGAGAGCAAAACTCCTATCTTCACTTTTATCTTTTTTTTTTCTGTTTCAGACACAATACTACCAATGTTATCCATTAATTTTTTGTGCTTATATGCATATGATAACAGTATTCCAAGAAAGACCCACCAAAGCCATGGTGAGATTTTGGGTTTGCTTTCCATTTTCAGGATGTCTATCCATAAAAACTGAATTTGCAATTTTTGACAGATTTTTTCCATTCAATTTTTTTCCATACACCTCCAAAGCAATGACCAGATCTTTCGTATAATCAAAATTACATATTTCATGGTACTCAATCAGTTCATTTGCCAGTTCAAAATTGCTTTTAATTATAAAGCTTTAGAAGGCCTTTAAATAAAAAGTTACATATCTTCATTAAACAAGCTTGCAAAATGTTTAAATTTCAAAATAAAAGGCTTCTATATTGCAAAAACATATGTTTCTTAAAAGGTGATATGATTTTGAATTGTGTCTGTTGTTTCCAAATGCTTTTCAGATTATGACTTCATAATCTCAGCTAAGAATAGTGCTCCGTAGCTCAAAATTTCAATGGATGGTGGAGAATGATGGGTTTAGCACTGAATACTATGTTAAAAATAATTATGGCCAAAAGAAAATAAGTCACATTTCTTATAATTTTCCTGTTCAGGATTTTAATGAACATGAATCAAATGCAATTTTTTCCCCAAAATTGCTAGGTAAAAATGTCATATTTTATTTTATTTCTTTTCCAGATGACCTCTTTTTTTTCCTCCTTAACATGCAGCTTTGTATTTACTTTATTATTTGCAGTGATAGATATGACACAATACTATGAGAGACAGATATCAAAGGAAACCATTCACTTAGATCTTTCTTTTGCACTGAAAAGTACAAAAAATATTCCTAGACATAAAAGTGCAAGCTCCTTATTTTCAATTTTATGAAAAAAATTTGAGAGGGGAGTACATACATGATTAGAGAAAGCTGTAATTCTAAAAGCACAAGAGAATGAATAGAAGAAAATAATGCTAATTTTTTTTCCTGACTATCTTTCCCAAACATAGAGGATGCCTCCTATATTCTTGGCTGTTCAGGTTGTCTAATTCAAATCAGAATTTTTCCATTTTTTGCTCTAAACTGAGGTTTATCCTTCAGTGGAATGAGCACTGACATATGGGAGACTTAAGAAAACTCTACAATTAGGTGTTTGCCACTGCATAATTTTCAAAATAAAAATGGAATTTAATAATAATTATATTAATTATTTAGTTAATTGATATTATATGATTATTTGACCATGGACTCTGTGAAATAGTATTGACTGTTTAGGGAAATTGGATCCTTTATTATATTATTTTTTTAAATAATTCTTGATATTCCATATATAAATATTCTTAAAGACAACTAGGGTTTCTAAAGAAAATCCACCATCTTTATTTGACTAACCTGAGTATTTAGTCTGTACCATCAAATGCAATCCTAAATAATTTATTTAGTGCCAGTAATGTGCCTTTTTTTTTTTTTTAATTTGGTTTTGGTGAGGGGCAGAGTGTCATTGTGGAGGTGAAATTAGAGGGGAGGAATAAAAGGAATAATCACTTTTCCTTTTCAATTACTTCCAGCAGTTGATCTGGGGCAAAATTCTCTTTTCAAGGCAATTGCTCTATATTTTCCTTTTCTTTCCATTTTACTTCAGGCTTTTCCATTATTGTATTTTCAGTTTCTGTATTTCTCACTTCTGCAAAAGTGTGAAGTTTTAAATACAGCTTCTTAAAATACATACCAGTAACCCACACAAGTTTCTCTATGGCTTAACTTGGAGCTGATTAGTAAATTCACCACTCCGCAAAAATGGCATTGCTCTTGGTAGCAAAATAACAAGTCCATTCTTTGACTGAAAAATTATGGCATCCCCTCTAAATTCCCTTACCATAGCTCACCAAAATGAATGGGGAGCTACACTACCCAAAGTGCCCTGGTTCCTGAATTTGCTCATAGATCGGCATGGAAAGAGCAGACTTCCCTTACTGCAGTTTGCTGGGAACAGAAACCCTTGATCTGAAGGAAGAGCTGGTCTGCTGGGGACCTTTAAGTCCAGCCAGGTGATATTTGTTTGTACCTAGTGCAGATCATCCTCCCCAGCACTGGTATTCATAATCCCCACCTCCTCTGCTTCATGAAAGGAAAAGCACACTTAACTTATTGACACTGGCAGCACACACCTTTGCTCCTGCATGACATATATCCCTCTAATATCCTTATCTTGTAGTGTGGTAAGGAGGATGTCAGACATCTCCTGCAGCTGCACCTCAGTTACAGATTTTGTTTAACAGATGCTGCCCCAGCTTGTTGTGTTGGGTTGCTGATCTTGTGATGTGAACTGCCCTTGCTCAGCACTGCTTGTGAGAGGTTTTGCTCACCTTTTCCAGCTTTGTATGTCTTTTGACAATGCTATAGATTACTATAAGGGGCTTTTGTGGAAGCCTTGGTCCATTTACTTATTCCATTCCTAGCAGCAGTATTTACGGTATGGAGGCTTCCCATATATTTTAATTACAGGTTTTTTCAAGCACTATACATTCGTCTTTCATTGAGCATAAAAAATATAAGTATGTTTTAAAATAATGTGGGTTTGTTATTTGGGTTTGGTTTGTTTGTTTTAGTAATCTCCAAACCTCTAAATCTCAAACCATGGGGCTGCAATCTATTTCTTTTCCATTCGGTGACTGTTTACCTTGAACTGATTCCTGTTGCTTTTTATAGCAACACAGCCTTTTCCAAGATCCCACAACTGTATACTTTCTTTTACTTTGTGACATATTTTCTAAACCAGATAAAACCCATACACACAATTTTTCATGGTTTTGATCTTTCCCATAATGCCACTAGTCATAGCTGCTCCTGTCTACCACATATCAATAGTGCTTCCCCACAGAGCTTCCTAGGCACAAGAGGCACAAATTGCTGTCTCTTATGGGGTCTGGCCACAAGCTTCATGCTTACTTTAACAGTGGCTCTGCACAATCATGTTTTACATATGCTTAGACAGGTACTGCCTGCAATCATTCTTTGTGGAAATGAGTATATGGAAACCAATCGGAAGTAGGCCTGGGGTGAATATGTGTCTTTGCCCACTATGATTCTCTCAGCACACACTCCAGATCCTGTCCCCCTTATGGGTGGGGCTAGGATAGATATCTAAGTAATTCACTTCAAAGCATGGTGCTTACAGGTTCCTTAATTAGAAAGCACTGAAAGATCCTTATGGAGAAAAAAAAATAAAACACGATTGGTAATATAATTTATAGTCTTTTTTTTACAGAGTCACAGAATGTGGAAGGGACCCTCAAGGATCAACCCTTAGCCCTGCACAGGACCATTCCCAAGAGTCACACCATGTGCCTGAGAGTATCATCCAAATGCTGCTTGGACTCTTTCATGCTTGGTGCTTTGACCACTTCCTTGGGGAGCCTGTTCTAGTGCTCAACCATCCTTGGGGTGAAGAACCTTTTTCTAATATCTAACCTAAGCCTCCCCTGACACAGCTTCAGGCCATTCCCTTGGGTCCTGTCACTGGTCACCACAGAGAAGAGAACAGTACCTGCCCACTTTTTTCCTGTCAATAGAGATTTTTAAACCTGATTGTTTTGTGGTCACTCTGGCGAAGACAGCCACCAATCACCACTTCACTCATGAGACCCTCTGTTAACTAGCAAAAAAATCAAGGAGGGCATCTTTCCTAGTCCAGTTCCTTAGTATTTGTACCATGAAGTTATCATCCAGGTGTTTTAGGAATCTTTTGGGCCTGTTTGTGCCAGCTCTGTGATTTTCCCAGTTGACATCTAACAAGTTGAATTCCCCATAAAGACAAGGACGGTTGATTTAGAGGTGTCCCTTGGTTCTTCGAGGAATAATTAATCACCATCATCATCCCAGTGACTTGGTCTGTGGTAGACTTCCATGCTGACACCCCCATTATTTGTTTCTCCTTTAATCTTTACTCAGAGGCTTTCAACTGTGCCATTGCCAACTGTAAGCTCAATGCATTCCAGCCCCTCCATTACAGAAAACATCACGCTCCCCACTTCACCTACCCTGCCCTGCCTTTTCCTCCCGAAGTGCCTGTAACCATCTAATGTGGCACTCCAGTCACAGGATTCCTCTCACCAGGTTTCACTTTTGCCAGTGATCTCATATCTCTGGGACTTGGCCAAAGCTTAGAGCTCCTCTTTCTTGTTCTTCATGCTGCATTCATTGGTATAGAAATATTTCAAGTGTGGTTCATTGTAGCAGACAGCTCATGCAGCAGATTGAGGGATCCCACTAGTGCTTTGTTCTTCAAGTTTTGGTGCAAGTTTTCCTCAGGCAACATATGGTACAATTGTTTCGCTTGGCTTTAGGAGATAAAAACCCAGTTCTCCTAAGGTACTAAAGAGGTGAATCTGTGACTCCTAGGCACAGTTGGTGGACGTAAATGATGAAACAAATGTCTTGACTGGCTGTTACAATGCAGTTGTACGCAGTCACTGTCTTCTCATCATTGAGAGAAGACTTGATTTCCTGACAATAGTGACTACTTTGTACCTTCTCTTTTTTTCTGCCCACCCTTTTTTTAACCCTTATATGACTGTCTACTACCACCTGGAAAAGTGAGACTCTAAAGTGATTTATTTTTTATTAGAATGAATGTCGAGATTCAGATGGACATATTACTTTACTTTTTAGAGAAATTAATTTGAAAACTGAAATTATTAGGAACATAATAAGTCATTGTGGTTGTGAGGATGAGAAGGTATTTTCAAAGCTTCTTAAAACCATAATGAACAATTACACATTAAAAGGCACTATAATACAATTATTTTTTACTGTGATAATTAGAAACTGACTAACATTAATGTTGAAGGAAGAAAGGAACTGTGTCCCTTGCTGTAAAAGAAAATTTACCATATCTGTGGTAGATCCCTTTATCTATATCTTTATTCTTTTCTGAATTCTGAGTCTCTGAACTCTGTCTTACATAATGACATTTTGTAAAATATATAGAAAATAAATGTCACATTTCTTTCTTTTCAGTCTCTACTGAGCTTGATTTTCTGAATGTTGAGTTGGCCTGGCTCTGCCATCTTTGACACTCATGAAATGCATTTAATTTTTTCGTATGTCTCTGCACAGAGTACGGCAATAATGCCCATTCTAATTTCTTTCATTTCTAAATTATTCTTTACCTACCTCTGGAGGTGTTTCCAAATCCATTTGCAGCCCTCCGGACTTCTGCAGTATTTCACTTTAAGATGGAGCATATAGAATGGAACACAATAATATCTGAGGGAGTGTAATTAATATTCCTCCAGCATAATATTTTCCATTATTTTCCATCCACCTCTTCACCCATTTTACCATTTTGATGCTATTCTATTATAGCTATTTCAGCACTATTAATGTTCTCAGTGTGCTTACTTGCAGTGACATGTCAAGACTTTTGTCTGAGTAGACAGAGTTAATTTAAAACTCAGCAATGTATATGACTCATGCAAATTTTCAGAGTGTGACTTGCACAATTTTAATCTGCATTGTGCTGACAAATTGCATAATATTGCTTGGTTCCTCTGGACTTCACTAATTTAGAAGACTGGTGTCACTATCAAATTTTGCAACATTATTGTACATCCTAGAGTACAGAGTGTAAAGAATGTAAACTGTGGGTTAAAAACCATGGCATTTTTCTTTTATGACAATTATGACTTATTCTATATATTTCCATTTATCTTAGAATATTTTAACACATAGTGTTTCAGGAATGTTAACTTACTATGTATCACCATATTCTCTCATCATGCACCTGAGGAAGCTAGCGTTATCTCTGGTTTTCATGTAAGAAAACTAAGACAGACAAGCTATAATAAATGAGACATCTCACAGCCGTGTTTTGCATTAAAAGAGAGGAACAATTGTTTACCTTTAATTTACAGGAGCTTTCCTTAGTGTTTTTAACTAGATTTTTGGGGGGAATATGTTCGGAGTAGGGATCCTATAATCTGCAAAACACTCCTTGAGAAGGTACACAAAGACCTTCATGGTAGCCCTCAACATAACTTGGACTCTGGTTGGAGTTGTACATCTTGTATTTGTAACCAGCTCCAAAGTACCTACAAATAAGACAATGAAGTTTCCTGTCCTGCGTAACTGTTAAAGTGAAAATATGAATAAGCACATAAAACAACCATACTATTCACTTCTTTTCATATTATTTTTCTATTTGCACTCTTATACAAACTGTGTCTGTTGAAAAATATACCCTCTATAAACTTAGTTCTAGGAAGCTGGTGCAGAAGGTGTTACGTACCCAGGTGCTGTTGTATTTTAATGCATTTGTTTGTATTCTGGACAGGACGATATGCAGCAATGTGGTAAAATTCAGGAATAACTTAGTCCTGAGAGTTTACATGTGCTGGAAAGGCATATATAAACTGCCTTTGATTTGCTTTTTATCATTGTGCTGGTTTTGACCGAAGTAGGGTTAGTTTTCTTCACAATGGATAACTGACCAAAGGGATATTCCAGACCATATGTCATGATGCTCAGTATATAAAGTTGGAGGGGAAAAAGGGGGAAGTGGGGGACATTTGGAGTGTTGGTATTTGTGTTCCAAAGTCACCACTACATGTGATAAGGCCTACTCTCCTGGAGATGGTCTGAGCACCTGCCTGCCCATGGGAATTAGTGAATAATTTCCATGTTATGCTTTGCTTGCATGCACAGCTTCTGCCATTTTTATCTCAACCCATGAGTTTTCTGGCTTTTACCCTTCTGATTCTCTCTCCCAGCCTGCTGGGCAACTGGCTGCATGCGGCTTGGCTGCTGGCTGCGGTTAGACCTCTATAGCTATCTATTCAGATCAACTAAATCAGTGTTAGAATATGTCCTGTGGTTATTAAGGACTGTTGTTATTATATATGGAATAGAATAGACCATACAATATATTTATTATTGACCACATCATACCTGTGGAAATAAGAAGTTAGTAGGAGAATTATAATCTTGAATGATTATATTTCTTCAGCCTATCGATGTATAAATGACTACACAAAAGGAAACAAATATTTGGGTTTGGATTAATATTGCAACTGGATTTTTTTAGCTAGTGATGATGTGATTTTTTTGAATGTACTTGTCTCCCATCTGTGACGGTGATTGATGATGAGTTTTCAGAGAACATGGTAAGAAGAGTGTTTGACTCCTTGGAGAACCTTTTGTGAATCCTTTCAGTTTTATTCAGCATCCTATTCTTTTGGTATTATAATGCTGCCTGAACTGTAGTAGTTTATTGATATCCACCATACTTCTTATCACAGTGGTAAACTTGGAGGAATTCTATGAAAGATTATGGAATTCTACAATTAAGTGAATGGGAGGACAACATGGTTTGATATTTATTGTTTAATTAATTTTTTATCAGTATATTTTGAAACACTCTTCAAAAAGTATTCTTCCATTTGAATCACAATAGATTCTTTTCTTTGAAACAATATCCTTCCCCAGGGAAAATATTAAACATCTTACACCTCACTCCTCCACATTTTATGAGGTTGTAGAGACTAAGAGAAATTTGCAACCTAAAGAGTAACAAAAGATAGATCTGTCTCTTCTCTGTTACAGGGCTTGTAAAGGTAAAAATTTAATAATCACCTGAAGTTTTAGGCTTCCTATTTTATTAAAAACCCTCACCCAACAACGATAATAGCAGCACTTGCCTAGTAATTATTTGATCAGTGGATGGTTGAAGAGAGTTTTTATGTTCCACCTGCATTCTACTTTTTAATGTGATTGCACCTCTGACATTAGCTTCCCAAATAAGAGAGGTACATTTCTTCTTTCACCAATTGTGACAATTAAATAATGGTAGACAGAGAAATAAATAGGTTTTTTTTCTTCATTATTAAATTTTTGCACAAAATTTAGAGCTAGATGGTGAATGGTAATGTATTTACAGTGTCATAAGCCTATTATACTTGTTATGTATCTGAAAATCTATCTAAAGAGGTTGCTAGAAACATATTTTGTTGCTAACTTAGGATCTGAACTCCATACCTCATCCATTTAAAGTTCTCTTTCAAGACCCATGGCATTGCATGCAATGTTCTGTGAGCCAAAAAAATCTCAAATGGTTAGAAACTTTGTAAAATACTTTTGCTGTTAATTTGGTTGTACCTGAAATCAGTCATAGAATAAAATGGATACACTGTAGAGAAACACTGAATGTTCTCCTTTAGAACAGCTTTCTAAAAATCATTTGTACATTTACTTTCTGTGTGCAATGGAATGTTAACTTTATTTGAAGAACTTGTAAAAATTTTCTTATTGCCCTGGGATAAGTTCTATTTTTGAACTGAAAATATGAATAAGAAATGTTTCCATTTTACAGTCCTGTAAGAATTTGAAATTAAATGCAGGGAGTTACTAAAAGGGAATGCTGATCTTGCAAATACTAGTGTCTTTTTATGGGGATGTAAGTGGCCAAATTCAAATTCCAAATTATTTATCTTAATCAAAACGTTATTTAGATGTTAATTGAATTAAAGGTCTCAACTTTGTCACTACAATTGAAACAAGCTGGTTTACAGCTTTATTACAAATATTATTTATTTAATTATTTTTTACTAGTGTCAGTGACATTACTAAACTTGGTCTTTGTTAAGATCAGTCTTCATCTTAGGATTTTTCAAAAATCTGGGTTTAAAAAAATTGTTAAAGGATGCTCAAATAAAATTTCCTCCTGAAATTAAACTTTATTGGATCAACTGTATGAATATTTGAAGGATTATATGACGTGCAAACCTCAAAACTGCTTACATACCTCATACTGGGACATGTAATTTCAGTAGTTTTAAAAGGGCTGATGTGGTAAAGTGACCGAATAGTTGTCTTACATCATCTGGAGATTTTAAGTGGATATTCATATTGTCCTGCATCTAGTGCATTGTCACCTTGAATGAATGGCTGAATAAAATTTTATGATGCTCCTCATTTTAAGCAGAAGAAATCATGAAAAAATTGCTTGACTTTCTGTTACCAGTCTTGTAACTTATATAACATGAAAAATTGCATTAAAAAGGAAAGACAGTGAGGGGACAATGTCATCTTCTGTTTTAGTTATATTTATATATTTAAACCTTGGGGAGAGCAGGGAGGGAGGGGGCAAACTAATACTGTAAGACTACAAAGCCATAAAGGTTTTTGGTTGTTCTACTCTGCCATTAGTTATTCAGTGGCTCAGTGTGTCTGGATGAACCTCATTATGTATGATCACCAAAGGCAGTATTTCTGTAATGAAGGCTAGACTATATAAAGTGAGCCAGAGCTTAAGGAAGTGCTACACCTTTACTTTTTACAATGTAAAATGTTACAAATTTTCTTTGACGGATGATAGAAATTACTATAAAATATTGTGTTACCAAGATGAAGTGAGCATTCAGTGACATTTCAGAATAACACTAGGAATATCTGTTACATTTTGGTTTGGTGAATCCCTCAGATAACTAACTGCAAGATTCCTTAATTTTCTCACCTCAGAAGAGCATATAACTCAACATGGCACTTTTTTACATCCATCTAGGAATTAAGTGAACTACTGAAGATTCCCAACATCTATTTTAGTTTATTTTTACACTCTATCATAAAAGATGTATTTTCTAGTTTTATTTAGTAACCTGAGAAATGTCATATGTAAGCAGAAAGATGTAGGGAATTAACTGATTTCTGTCTCTGGAATAGCTGTTTTGCTTGACAGAAGGATGAAAAACTTTTATCAGAGAAAATGTAAGGTCCCGAATCAGAGCAGCTGTGATTACAGTACCCAAAAGAGGTGTCTTTAGTACAACCACATTCTGTAAAAGATCTGTCTTTTGAAATGTGAATATTAATAAAGGAGTCTTCTCATTATATTGAGAAATTGCATTCTCGTGACCTCAGACTAGCAAAGCAAACCTTACTTATTATTAGAAATTTAGAAAGGGGATTTATCTATGAAAATGTTAATATAAAATCAGATTTTAAATGAAATCTTAGCAGTACTGTTGCAGATAGAATTTGTGACAATGGAATGCATGAGAAAAATAAAAAGCCACAAAAATTGAAAGCAGCTTTTTATAATTTTTCTCAATAATAATTTGCAAATTGAAATCTATGCTCAGTATTCCAAGAGAGAGGATGAGAAGGAATACAGATAGATAATACAATATGGTACAAGTTATTCAAGTAGCCCTATTGTACAATTAGTTTATTCACATTTTAGGAAGAGCCTGAGTAGCTTAGGAGGTAAACTCCCATCCTCTAGTGTGTCACTCTTTCAGCGTGTTGTACTTGAATGGTGCTCATCTGTGGGCTCCACTGCAGTATTAGAGAGTAAGGCAAGGTTACGGCATTTTCCTTTTCTGATCTGAAATTTACGTGTTCTTAAATTTTGGTTCAATGTCTTCTTCAGGCAGTCACATTGTCAGCTGAACACATTGAGGACTTCAGCCCAGCTGGCATGGCTTGCCACTGTTTCACTGTTGAAATTTACAGTTTTCTCTAATCCCGTTTACTCAAATTGAACTAGTACAGATTGTATAATCTGTTTTCTCACCTCATTAAAAAAAAAAAAAAGAAAAGCTGGACGGTGTCCAGACTGTTTGGAGGGTAGAGGAGGTGAAGAGAATATGGATAAATAAAGTTGTGAGAAAAATCTCTTTTATTAAATTTAGAAAAATGGCCAATATCTGTGAAACAAAAGAAATATAACAAACAGGAAAATTTAATTACAACACATGTTGGGTGCCTAGGATCCCCAGAAGCACATCTTCCAATTTAAAAAGCCACGCTTTTAAACATTCTTAAGGTCCAATCCTGTTTACAGCATGGGGCGGGGGGGGGGACGTTTCTTCTCCTTGGATTGGTTCTTCTGTGTCTCCCGCATGTCAGGGGCAGAGCTTCAGGCAAGGTGGCAGCCTCCATCTGCCCTCATGGCCAGCCACACGGCTGAGGCTGTCCCAGCTATATTCCTAGTTAATATGTAATTGCCCTATTTCCAAGTGCTTAATCCCTGCCATCCATTCAAAAATTGGACTGGATGCCTTACAACTTCTGTGAAATGCCTATAGGTTAGTTACAATCAAAAACAAAAAATAAACTTTAGGTTAGTAACTCTTGTTCAGTTTATTTCCTTGTAATAAAACTCCTTTTTCTATCTGTCATAAAATGGCATTTAGCTGCTAAGTGTGAACTGAGAGGAGAAATACTGTCAGATCTTTAGCCAAAGAAGATACATGAACAAGTCTTAATTTAGTATCCAGTTCTCACCACAACCATGTAATCCAGAGTCCATTCTCTTCTTTCGACATTTTAGATCTCATTTCTACCTGTGTATATTTTTCTTGTGATACAAATTGTCAGCATTTCAAACAAGCAGATTGAATTGTAGTAAACATGGTGCATGTCCATGTTTTACATATTAGGTGCTACATGGAGAGAAAATTCTAAATTAAAATGTAATAGCCAGGTTTGTGTAAGTCTAGGAGACATTCTTGGTGTAATTATGTGGCTTTGGTGTTTTTCAATCTGTATTATTTATATAGATGTTACCAGTTTGAACATAATGACTTAAAACTGAAATATTTGAGATGTACATTAGTATCTTGAGCAGTGTATTTTAACTCAGTAACAATACCAGCAACTCTTTTTCTTCTCAAAAATGAATATTTTAGTCAAATTATAATAATGGTTAGTCTTAATTAATTTATCTTAAAATAATATGCTGGAAGAGTCGCTGATGTAATGTGGAAGTTGCAAATATGAATACAAATTTGTTTAACCTGGAGAGAATTAATGATGTGACGACAATAAGATGGAGTAATTGCTTTAGGTTGGTAATTTACATAGTTTAAACAGGGCAGCCTCTAGACTTCAAATCAACCTGCTTTTCAAAAGTGGAAGGTTCTATAAACACACAAAGCATGTTAATTGAGCAAGGATAGCATGAATTACATTATTTCAGGCAGTCTTTCAAAAATTACCCTCTAAAAACTTATGTGCTTCATTATGTTAAGGTATTAATTTTTTTTAATGTATATATAGATCTTGGTTTGTTTTTTCTCAGCAAATAAGGATGGATATTGCAGTAAAAAGAAAAAAAAACACAAAACAACCACAAAAAAACCCCAAAGAACCCTCGTAATGTTACAATATAGATATTTCTGAAAACATTGTCCAGTATGTGATGAACTAAAGTATTCTCTGGATTACAATTTGCACAACTAATGTAGTAGATATAAGTGTCTCCCTATACTCACCTACAAGGATAAATTTAATCTCTAAGACTGGTTTTAAGGATTTACATCCAAGTTGAACTTTCTAAAATGCAACTTTTCTTTGCATTACTTGCCCCTTCAATGATCTATGGAATAAAGCAATTGAACATAATGGCTTAGGAAGTCAGCTTTCATGAAGAATATTATGCATATATTTTTCAGTTTGAATACTTAATTTTGAACAAACGTGTTTTTCACAGCTGGGTTAATTTTTCTGAGACTATCATCTGACAAGGCGTTGTGAATTTGCATTTCTGAAAAGTCATTCTTTTCATGGTGGTGATAAGGTTTTGTTGGGGTTTTTTTGTTTGATTGGTTTTGGGGTTGTTTAGGCTTTTCATTTGTTTAGGGGTTTGTGTTTTGCTTTGTTGTTTTGCTTTGGTTTTAGTGTTTGGGAGTTTTTAGTTTGTTTGGAGTTTTTTTGTTTTTTTGGGTTTTTTGTGGGGTTTTTGTTGGTTTTTTTGTTTGTTTTTTGTTTTTTACCAGCAAAGCAGAAAATTGTTTTAATCAGAGTATGTTGTCACTGACGCTCTTGCAGCTCCAGACCTGGCTGTCTAGTGAAAATGATCAACCAAAAGAGGACAAATAACCAGATGTAAAGTAGTTAAATAAAATTATTCTGGCAATTTGCCATAAAATCATTATGTTGATTTCATCATTGATACTTCACTGAGACTGAATAACTTTCAAAGCAAATGAGGCATGGACTTTTTTCAAGCCCTCATAGTAAAATTTGATATTTTATTTCAAAGATTAAGTACTGCCATGTGCTTCCAAAGTCCTGAATTATTCCTTTACTGTCTGGCAATTATTCAAGGGACCTTGTTGTAATGTTTTTTTTTTTTATTTGCAAAAACACCTTTCCTCCCATCCACTTTTTTTAGCAGTGTTATGGCTTGTTTAAGAAGTAACATTTTAGAGAGAGAGAGAGAGAGAGAGACCTAGCAAAATAGAAATGTCTGCACTTTGTCAAATGTAAAGGAGAGATTTTCTTAACCCTTTTATCCATGTTTGTGTACACAAAGATATATATTTATATATGTGCACCATACATATGTATATTTAGCGATTTTATGATACAATACTGACTCTAAAATTCTCTCAGTGTTGTTTGTAATTACTGTATTATAGAATTAACAGTGGAAGTGAAGGCAACAGTGATGAAAATTTTCAGAGTCATTAGTGTGGTAGGTTTTGCTTGATCAAAATTGTGTGGAAGGCACCACTGGAGGTTATTTAGTACCATCCTACTGCTCAAACAGGATCCTCCAGAGCACATTTCTCAGGATTCTGTTCAGACCATTTTCAGATCTCTCCTGGGAAGGAGATGTTTACTCCGCAACCTCTCTGGGCAACATGTTCCAGTGCTCAGTCGTCTGCAAAGAAATTCCTCCTCATATTCAGACTGACCTTCTTGTGTTCCAGTTTCTGCCCCTTACTTCTTGTCCTATTACTTGGCACCACAGAGAAGAGTCTGACTCCATTCTCTTGACACCGTGCCAGATACTTATGCATTGATGAGGTCCCTTCTCACTCATTTCTTCTTGAGACTCAGCTCCCTCAGCCTTTAAACATAAGTGAGTTGTTCTGATCCCCAAATCCTATTCATAGTGCTTTGCTAGACTCACTCCAGGAGCTCCACATCTCTCTTGTACTGGGGAGCCCAGAACTGGACACAGCACTCCAAATGTGGCCTCACTAGGGCTGAGTAGAGGGGCAGGATCATATCCCTCAGTATTTTCTCTTTCTACATTAACATGCACATAGATGTCAGAAGAAAGGCTTTTGAAAGGAACACAAATGCTTTAGTAGGAAATCCATTTGAAAAGTTCTAGGTATGTCATGGTTCATTATAATAACTTCTTGTATGTTTAAGAATTTGAAATATTTTTTTCCCAGTAGATATTTGGCTTCTCCTCAGGTCAACTTTATATAAATATGAAAACTCCTGCTGGCCTTCATTATTCAAAAGTGATGTTGTAGCTAAAGAACAAATTAGGCTGCTTGTCTCTGATGGATTTTATCTGTGCATCATACAGGATAAAATGGTTCTGCCCTAGGATTGGATCCATGGGATGTCAAGGCTTTGAAAGGAACTCTGGATAGCTAGCATATTTATCCCATCCACCCACTCACCTGTGTATATGATATGTATGAATGTTGTATTTAATTTTTATTTAATTTTTTAAAGTGTTAATTTAGACCTAGATGACTGGGCTTCTTGATGTAGACATATCTAAACAAGGCAGATAAGTTTCTAATAAAAGTTTCTAAGATACTTGTACTTCAAAGGCAAGTATTTGTCTCAGGAAAGAGAAAAAGAGGTCATCATAAGAAATTCAACCATCACAAGACATTTTACAGATTGTTTTACTGGCTTTCTTACCTGTTTAGTCTCCTGAATAGCAGATGATTCAAGCAGCATATTTTTTTATTAGTATTAGTTATACTACTATTATTATTTCTTTGTCTGGAATACAGTACTTTAGATAACAGCACTTACTTTTTTATCCTTATCCTTAAAGACAAATTGATTTGTGAGTGGCCTGCAGGGGCTGAACTTGTGCTGTGTACCATACCCACCTATTTACACTTTGTATAGTTGAACTGCTGTATAATAGAGGGTGGTTTAATTGCACAACCTAAAAAGGAGTTGGTACAACAGGCACGACTGCCTGATTGCTATAGGAAGATGAAATAATTTCAAATTTAAACTGCTCATCTGAATGAGAGAGGAATTGTGTTAAGGTCATTGCGTAATTACAGATTGCAACCCAGGCACTGCAGTATGGAAAACAAACGTCCAGTCTGCTTTGCCAAAGACATTCTCTATACCTATTGGTATACAGAAAGTTGTGTGAAAACTCTGTCATTTGCATAGTAATTTTACATATTATATTCTACAAAACAAACCTTGGATAGTGGTGAAATGTGTGGCAATTCCCTAAAAGGATTGGTAATTGTGTCTGCAAACATGCAAGGTTACTGCATCCAAATGAGTCAGCAGGGTCAATTTGAGGAACAGCACAACTGTTAACTGCACAAGTTGTTACTAACCACCTCAGAGGAAGCTGTTACATTAAGCAGTCTGTGATTAAAACAATATGTAGAAAGGATGGTTTTTAATTTACCTATTCAGTACTTTTTGAATTACCACAACAGTCTGTGTTTTAGTGGAACATTTAATAGCCCCATCTCCAGTTAGTGGAGATGTCAGATTTACTGCATTTCAAATGCAATGAGAGCAAAACCACTTGTTACTCTTTGTTTATTTTAATGCTTCTACAACATTGTTTGTGCATTTTGGTGTTGAGGTAGGGCAGCAAGTGGTTTCCAGAGCAGAGTCACTGGTAAACATTCAAGTTTCAGTTTTTAGATCAAAGGTCAGATTTAGGGTAGTTAGGAATCCCCCAAAAAAGATTCTGAGTGAAAAACCCCAAACTTATAATACACTCTTATTTGCGTTGAAAACCTGGGTTACTTTAGATGTTTAAACTGACTCGTTGGTGATCTAGCTCTAAGTAGGAAGCAGGGTAAACTAGATCTGCAAATTGCACATAGCCAAGCGGTTGCTACTTGCCTGAGAAATGGAATGCAACTGTCACAGTTTGAAAGGATCTTAGATCCTTATCTCAGGTGGTAACCTGGTTTCTTAATTGTTCTCTGCAAAGGATAAGCTGAACTACTTGACTGAATATTAATAATTTACTGATTTAGAGGGAGAAAGTGAGAGAAATTGTTCCTATGGCTCACCAACTAATTGCACCCCTCTAACTTAAAACATGAAAACACATTTTCTATCAGCAGTAGCTACATGAGTTTTCTGGGTTTGAGCAACATAAGACAGTTTCTAAAGGAGAATGTGGATGGTTTAGATACTGTCATGGCTTTAAACTCACAGAAAGGAATTTTAGTCAACCCTAATGTCAAATTCTTTTATGTCAGGTGACATATATATAACTTATCTGATTTAACAAAATGTTTTGGCCAGCACAATACTTTGGTATTTGTGTGAAAGTTAAGCAGGTAACACATGAAAATGACAATGGCACATGATCCTGGCAGTCACATGTGGAGGGTGAATTGAACATTTCAATGTCTTTCCAGGCTGAATGAATCTACCAAACAAAAATGTTATCTTTACTGATAACATGCCCTCACTAAGTTATGTAATAGGACGAAGAACCACTCACGGACAAACTTACTGTAAGACCTTTCCGGTTTTGCCCTTTGTTGTTGAAGGTTTACGGGCTTGTGAAGAATTGCAGACGATTCAATATGAATTAACAGCAAAACTCACTTTATTAAAGAAAGTTCTACAAGTATAGTATTTCTGAGAATACGTGCATTAAGGCTACTGGTGGAAATAGATATAAACAAATACTCATTGGCTATTAGCAGAAGGCTGCTAGATCTATGAGCTCATCCAGCCTGCTTCCAGGTTCTCATGGGCCTGTAAGGTTGTTTATCTTACAGCACACAGCTGCCAGCCTTGGCCAAAGACTCCCCCCGCTTTCTCACAAGAAATGCACAGCTCCTACACTTTGTGACTAGTTGCATGTTAGCCAGTAGCAGCACAAAACAATCTTATTTTGCCTCCCACATTGATGGATATGTTGACTTTGCTTTTTAATATACTAGAATCTGTATTCTCAGCTAGTTTGCTGCAATGGTTGGTGGGGTTCACTCCTCCCTTTCCCGTCCCCTCCTCGGGGCCATGTAGTTGGGCCACACAGTCCTCCAAGGTCCCAGTAAGGAGACACTCACAAGCCAGGAACAGGAAGCAGAAAGAGGGATTTATTCACCTGGCCAGATCTTTTATAGGCTACACAGCCCATAGGATTCAAGGGAAGGGATACAAAGACCAATCAGGGAGGGTTTCACAGAGCCTGGCCGGGGTTTGCATACTAATTAGGAAGGTAAGGGGCTTCTTTCCAGGGGAGAGGGAAAAAAAGCAACTTTCAGTTTACAATACAGTAAAAAAGCCTCAAGTTTACAAGACACTTTGATTGATTTCTTCATCTTCTACAGTGGCCCATCTCTTACATGATCTGTTCCACTCCTGATATTGTAAGTCTATTCCCACAGTTTGCAATATTGCTCTGGCATTACTTCATCCTCATTCTTCCATTGCATTGTAAATTGCATTTCAAGCCTGCAATTATTAAAAAATTTAGGAACATCCCCTCAACATAATGATGATAAGGATATTGTCTTGAATCTCTGCAGAATTAGAGTGATGGTGTTTGATGCTTTTTATTGGAAGTTCTAGTTCTGTTTTTATTTGCTGGAGGAGATGGATGATTGGAGGTTACCAGTGGTGGCCTTGATTTTTTCTCCTCTGGATCCACCATTGGGAAGCACTAGCTTTATATTTAGTGTAGTGACTGAGATGTTTTGTTATTTAAGACTGGAAAAAATACTTCGTTAGGTATGCTATTAAGACAAGAACAGACATAATTCCTGTTTAGTTTCTTTGTTGCTGTTATTGTTGATGGTGGGATTTTTGGCTGTTTTTTTTTTAATTTGCTTGGTGTTTTAGGGGTCACAAACCTAGATAGGGCATCAAAAGAGAGAACTGAGTCTTTGTTGTTATAATAATGTGGGGGGTTTTGGTTTTTGGGGGGTTTTTGTGTTTTTTTTTTTTCTGGACAAAACAATTTTCAGGCCCTTTCCTTTAAGGACATTAAATGACTCTTTAGGTCCTAAGTTTCTCCATAACCTTTAAAATTTGGAAGTCATTACCTTTGAATACTTTTGCTTGTCTTCAGGGTGTGACATTTAGACATCCATGTCTTACTATTTTAAAACCTCCAATATGTATACTCTTTTGCTACCAATTTTCTTTGTATTTGGATGTGAGAGCTTAAGAGACTTTAAGAGGTCAATTTCCTAGTTAGTGTCTTTGGACTTTTGGTGATGTCTAACTCAGCAGCATAAGTTCTGCTGAACTGCTCCAGGATTTGCTCCCCTAACTTCATTAGATATACCTGAGAATAACATCTTATGTACTAAGAAGGAGTTTGGGATTCTTGCTTTATTTCTTAGAGAAATCAAAAAGTGAAATAGGAAAAATTTGTTCTTAATGCAAGGTTGAAAACTAAATTGAGCATTTTGCTTCAATATCTTGAGTCAAAGATGGTACTGTGCATGATGCTGTTTCTGCTTTCTGCTCCTGCCTTCTTACAGGGTGTCCTGTAACAGAATGACTAATCCTTGCTTAGGCTCACTGTCTGCATAGTGACCCTACTCGAAGTCTGTCAGAAACCATAGCTTAAGTGGAGCCCATTCAGGAAAACAGGCCTGAACAATGGATGATAAAATCTCTTTGGGGTACATGTCTGTGCTGATTTAGAGGTAAACTGGCAGGAGAAATGGACCCACCACAAGAGAGATTTTAAGTCAGAGTTACAATTTAATGAAGGATATTACCATAAATACACTGACACAAGAGAAAACTGCTTTCAACTCACCAGAACCCAACAGTATAACCCAGTGTCCCAGGGCATAAGCCCAAAGGGGTTTGTTAGCCCTGGTGCTGAGACCCACATAGTTCCCCCGAGTCCAAAGCAAAAAGAAGTGAAGAACCTGTTGGTGTAGATGATGGCTGTGGTCTGGTCAGGAGTGATGGTCGTAGTCCGGTCGAGAGTGTTGGTTTCCTCCTGTCGATGTCCTGCTGCTCCTCTGGATCCGACAAGGCATCTTCAAGGCCTTCTGAGCCCCGTTTATGTATCCTCAGGGAGCACCCAGTCCCTCCCCCAGGGCGGGGACTCACACAATGGGTGATTAACTCTGTGAGTCATGGGGTATTGGTGAACCGTTGATGGCCCATTAGCACCCACGCCCCCTCAGGCCAGGTGTGAAGGTGCTAACGACTCCCTGGGCAGCTACTGTAAATGGTCCATTGTTCTTGGGGAATGAATAGAGGGTGTAGAATACATAGCTTTAATCACCCCCACACAGTGATAACTGGTCCCTCCTGCTGAACTAGGACAATGTCAAACAGGAAGGACCAATAGGGGCATGTAAATGGATTACATCCTTGTCTTTGTTCTCCAGTAATCCAAAGTGACTCTGTGACTGTCAATAGGTAATGTTTTCCAAGAAAAAAAATGTCTTATATCCAATATGTAAGCTCTGTAGAGATCATTAACCCTAATGGATCTTCATTGTACGGTAAGTAGAGTGCATTAGTCAGTAATATCAGAACTAGTAATTCCTATACTAATTAATGATTTTGTATTATGCAAAGAAATTAAGTAACCATTAACCTGCTTCTATCCAAAAACTTTTGCTTTAGTCATGAACCTCAATTTTGAGTTCTGTTTTTTTCACAACAATCCAGTTGACTGTCTAGACTCTTCCTGAAAATTTTACTTCAGTTTTTGTCCTCTTTTGGGGTATAGTGTGCTAAATCCCAATACCTACCCAGTGATTGCAATTATGTGATCAAAGAAAGCATTTCAATACTTTGAGGATTCATAGCTAAGACTGTTTGTTACAATCTGCTTAAATATTGCAGAAAAAACTTCAGATTCAAATATTTTCCCCAACAAAATTAAAACTCAAACCAAGTTATCCGTTTATTTCAAAAACTGATTTTTTGTTAATTAATTGCTAAGAGATGCAGAGAGAGAGAGAGAGAGAATAAGGAAAGATTGGAAAAATGCCAAATATTAATTTTTAGAAGCAGAGAGAAAGAATACCACCACAAATTCTAACCTTTTTGCCAGAATATCAGTGTGTATGTGTGGGTGTGGGGGGAGAGCCAGTTTTGCCCCTTTTTTTCTGTCTCTGTTGTTTTCCTCGATGCTCTCAGCTGCAGGGGGTCTGAGCCCTCTGGAATGCAGCCAGGGTGCTTGGGCTCTGCTGTCCACACCGAGCCACGCTGCTGGGATACTACAGCGATCTGGGCAGAGCTGGGCCTTGCTGGCCCTCTTGGCCCTCAGAAATATGGAAAGTTAGAGGGATAAGGCAAACTCACGTCTCAGTTCTCTGCAGGCTGGCACAGTCTTGGTCTCCACTGGCAGTCAGGCAGCATGCGGTGGTGAAGAGAAGAGGTGAGGAGAGGTTGAGGAGTGATTCCCAGCTGGAGTAGCCAGTCTCCTTTCTCCCTTCCTTGCTCCTAACTCCCCAAAAATTTGTCCTCAGTTTTTGTATCATTCAAAAGAGGATTGCACGTGATTCCTTGGCACGTAGCCTTGTTCATATGTTCAAAGCGATAAGATATCCTATACAATGACAGGATTTTCTGGCAGGATGTTTGTTTGTAGGACTGAGAAGTTTGGTTTTTTGAGAATCTTCAGAAGCAGGATGTTTTTTGTAGGGCTTTGCTGATACAGTTCATTATACCAGGATGTTTATTAACAGAGATTGGATGATGGAGGGATATTTATTACCTTTTGTGCGTGTTATCTGTATACAACAGTGTTTCCAAAAGGAGTAAAGTACATAAGTGGTAAACACTAAGGAATGCATCTTTAAAAAAGCAACTTACTAAATTGAGTCAATGCGGTGAAATTCTGCCCCTGATAAAATTATTATGAAAGCTCAACTCTTTTCTCAATTAGTTGATGATTTTATTTAGAATTTTTTTCTGCATTCTTTCTTCACTAGTAAAAATATTGACCACATCTGCAGCCCAGTTTGCAACTTGCTTTCTGCCTGTCAGTGTATAACTCCTTCTTTTTCCAGAGTTTAGTTGTTGTAAATGCATAAAAGCCTTTTTAAAAGTCTTAAATTTTCCATGTAGCAAAGAAAAAAGGTCAGCAGATACAGGTGTAAAAATATAAAATGACCCTGCAATCACTTACAGAACCCTGGCACACTTTATTGATAATTACTATGGAATTTAAAAGCACTTCTTAAGGGATGTGTTCCATAGATATTTGCAAAGTTTGTATCATGTTCAGGAGCTGCTTTACATTAGAAGTGTTATAGAAGCAGTGGATGATTTAGTAATTCTCTGAAAGAACATGAGACCTTCCAGTCCTGTATTGGTTTATTCACTACATTTCAATTTCTTTCTAAAAGGTTCTGAAAGTGCAGGAGTTATCATGATTAACAGTTGTCAGTATGATCAGTTATGAAACTGACCCCACCTTATAAATATTGCTGCTTCTATATGCCATAAAATCAGAGGGTAAGCCAAACATTTCATTATAAGCCCAATAGGCAGGCAATGTCATATATTTTCTAGCAATTAAATGTAGTGAATCTCCTTATAATGGGTATTAATATTTTTATTTTGAAACATTTTGTCCCAGTCATAATTAATATACTAATTCATAATATTTAGATACCTTTTAAAAGTATACACTGAAAAGGCTATTTTATTTTACTAATGGTTTACTCTTGGTGAAAACAATTTTCATAAGTTTAATTTAAAAAGGTAAACTTAGCTACATTTAATGTAATTCATTGTGGGTTTTAAACTAATTTTTGTTTGTGTGTTTTCTTTACCTTTCTGTGTTCTGTATCTGCTTTTTGTTTAAAAATACTTCTTGCTAACTGCTACACCTTTTTGCTCTTCTGAAAACATGTACAGCATCACAGACATTTTATTCATAGCAACCCTCTTTCATATCTAACTGATGAAAATTATAATTACAAACTTTGTGATCTTCCAAGTTTTTGATTGTCTTTGGACTTTAAGGTATAAGAAAACTAACATGTTCATTTAGAATGAAGAATAAAGCAAAGAATGAATACCAATACTTGATTTTTTTAATTTAAATTCTCTGCTGAAATGATTCACCCTGTGAGAAATAATACCCTCTCAGATTTAACTTATTAAAAGTTGCATATTGAAAGATTTCTAAACTTTATATAAATGTGGGGTTAGCATTTGAGAAACTGGCACCTCTGGAAGAAGGTAACTGCAGCAATCTAGCACAGAATAGGACAAAATGTAAAGAACAATCACAGTTACAAGAAAGTTTTATTGCAAGCATATATTTATAAAAAAACCCCTCTGGTCTAAAAAGAGCAGAAAAGAGCTAAGTCAGCAAGACCTGCTACACAATCCTGTATTTAGGGAATTTTAATCTGAAAGTTGGCATGTCATATGGTAGGATAATGAAAGTTGATAGGATTACAGCATAAAAAAATGGAGGTGTAGAGTGGTAGGGAAAGGAAGAATGCTATAGAAGCTCAAGACACTGACAAGAAATCCATGAGCTAATGAATAAGTATATGTTTAGAAGTCACAAGCCCAGATTCTGTGACTGATTCATGTGACATTGCATGGACTACTTAATACATCTGGTCTTTGCTTGCTTGTGTTCAAAATGGAAATAAATGCTTGCCTGTCTTTCTAAGGCACTCCCAGCCCTGGGATGACAGTGTTCGTATGCATATGCTGTTGTTAAAGCTGGAGTATTTTATCAACTGTATTGTTATCAATAATGTGTGTAATGTAAAAAACATTAATAATTTCTCTTTTTCTTTTGGCACAGGAACTGAAGTGATGATGCCTTAAGATCCTTATGATTTGTAGCATATAGATTTTTATTAATATAGCTGTATAGTTTCTAACACTTTAAAATAGCAGTTAACAGTTACTAAACCCCCTTTCCCACACTTTATATCAAATTCTCTAAATCCTTGACATTTTGTTTAATGATCTTTTCAAGGAAAAAAAAATTAGCTAGTACATCTTGTCTGGGACATGTATCTAGAAGGACATAACAAGATATAATTGTAGTCAAAGCAATAGAAGGCCCAGAAATGGAGAAGCTCCAAAGAAGGCATGTGATGCGAAGAAGGAAGGGGTGTTGAGATCTCTAACTCAATTCCAGGGAGGTGTGCCAAGGAACAGACCCGAGGGAGGTTCTGGGAGTGGATAATTCTTGGGTTGGATGCATCCATTAGATATGATAATTAATTCCTGTTATAAAATTGTAGGAGCCCTATACTGTATCATGCAGGTATATATTTAGTGTATCTTCAAGCACTTTAATGAAAGACCTGCTCTCTATTTTATCTATACTAATATTGTCTAGAAAATTATTTTTGTCCATTTTAGGCATCAATGGTATATTTGAGTATGTATTTATGGTTCATATGCCAAGTAGTGCTGTATTTCTCTTTATTGCTAATCATCACTTAGAGACTGGTGCAAGAAACACCAAATGGACAGAACACTAACAAACATATAATTCACTCGTACCTATACTTGCAGCAATATATTCACTTGACTTTGTGGAGTCCTAAGTAGTTTTTTTTGTTTGTTTGTTTGTTTTTTGTGATTTCAAATTTACTGCTCAACATCTAGAAGTTTTGGTTTTATGCTTCTAAAATACATGAAGCAAGCAAATACACAACATTAAAACAGTGTTTATCTCTGTCCTCTCTCTCTCAGAGATAGAATTCAAGGAAAATTCTCCCCCATTATCATCACTTTCTCTGCACACTTTTAGTTCCCAGCATTACCCTACTAGTAATGCAATAGGAGGAAATTGGAACGTCTTCCCTTTCACAAGGAAATTGGAAATATGTCTTCCCTTTCAGCAAGGGGAGCACCAAATTATTTGAATTATCCTTAGTAAAAGATATTGCACCCATTTCTGTTGTCACTCACCATACGCACCCATTTATTTTCAATATCCACAGGTTCTTCAAGTAAATGTATACTTCTCCAATTACTGCATAACCAAACACAAACACACAGTAGCTAAAACAAAGCAGAAAACTGCTCTTTATTCAAAAGTTAGGAAGTGATTTAAAACAACAACTCATCTTACCAGTAAGATTAGGGCATTCTCTGTGCTGATAGATACAATTTTTCTTGAAGATATATTACTCTGGAGGTTTAAACTGGAAAAAGTAGAACCTTGACCAATGCTAACTTCCAGAGCCATTGAAGCTGTGGAAGTTAAAACCACAAAATAAAAAACACCAAACCAAAACAAAGAGACAAACAAAAAAACCTCAACTCCTCATGGACTCTTACAGAAAACTGTGTCAATTTAAAGCCTTTTTTTTCTCTTTCTTCTTGTTTCCTATTAACAGTTCTCTTCCTTTTACTGTCAAAACAGGACCATGTGAAAGCAGCAGAAGAATACCTCAATTTCACTGTGGGAAAAGATAAACCTCTGCATCATGGAGTCATTTTTAGATGTTATGGCAGATTTCAAATCCAAATTAAAAACAAGCCTTGAATCCCGGCTCTGAAAAAAAAAGTAATAAAAGTAAAACATGATCTTAACTACCTTCAGTCATCCCAAAATATCACAAGTATGAAGGCTTAGTAACAATACATAAAAATATTTAGTTAGTGTTTAAAGGCCAATGTTATAAATAAAATATATGGAATTAAATTCAGACGTTAACAGCTAACCTATTTTTTACTATATTACTATGTTTAGCCCTATACATTCCCCTTTTTTCCCAATTTCCTAAAAAAAAAAGAAAAAAAGACTAAAAGAATTGAACACCATTTGGTGTGCTCAGTTAGTTTGTAATATCCATACACACTTCTAACTTCTCACTGATAAGAACTCATTTAGATAATCTAAGGTTCTGTGGTTGTGCCAGCAGCTGCCAGAAGGACCCTTACAATGTTTTCAGTGGTGTTGGTGAGATGTGACACATTCCCTGCTTTTCATCTGAAAGGGAGTTTATCCAATCAGTTATTTTTCATCCAGCTCTCTTTTCATGTTTAATGTCTTTTTCAGCGTGATCTTTGTCTGTCCAGTACCTTAAACTACGGTGCCTCTTCCTAACCAGCGCTCCACTGACTACTTGGGACAACCACCTTTCCCAGCAGCAATTCCTCATGTTAACTATGGCAGAGAATTGCGCTGTAACCTCTGTGGCCTTTGTAATGACAAGCTGATTAGCGCACAGCTTCTGTCAAGGAGCGGGTGTTCAGCCTGTTGGAATACAGATTTCCATAGAAGGGTTAGACAGCTGATTTCTAGAGCTTCAGCAGAGCACAGCATGCAAGAGCTGAAATGTGCATGAAGTGTGTTGAATAATAAATGTGTGTTTCCATACGAATGTTGGTGAACCACAAATTAGATGAATTTACTCCATATTCATCAGCTTTCAGAAAAGACTTGTAAAAATAATTATGTGTACACAGTAATAATAACAACTATGTAGTCCAGTAAATATTAAATCTTTCCTTTAAAGACCAGAAGCTCATCTGCATTTAATGGACATTTATTATAGTGATTAAAAAAATGTTCCTCTTCCACAGTTATGAAAATCAGGTGAAGATGATTTTTTTTACAAATGTTGGGATTGAGACATGAATCTTATGAACTGCAAAATGCTAAGGAAACAATTAATAGTATAATTTAATTTAATGGGCATCTACGTATATAATATTGAGGCAATGAAAAACAAACATAAGTTGATTTTTAGAGGGAAGTAAAAAATTATATTCCATCATGTCAGTCACCCCAGTTTTAAGCATAGAGAACAAATTTGATGTTTTGCTTCACTGAAGTACGATTTCTTTTTTTCACTGTTTCTGTTTACATGTATTTTTCTTGGCTTATGAAGTATTTAGTTAAGTACTATGCGGCATCCTGATTAAAAACAAGGAGAATAATCATCATAAAATTATATATGTGCTTAATAGTTATTTTTTACTCTAATAAATAGATCTGAAAATAGAAACATGTAGGGAATCATCATTCAGCCAGAGCATCCTGTCAGGCTAATCAAAAATCCATTTTCAGCATGTTACTTTTGCTAATAGTTTGAAAATATAAATAAAATAATTACCAATATAAGTTACAGATGATAGAAATTGGTAGGATTCTAAATCTGCAAAGAAATCTTGCTTAAAAAAACTAGCCAACTTTTATCTTCATAAATCCCAGATTATTTTTTCAGAGTTTACAGAAAACCAGTGAAAATTCCTATTCTTTTGCAGGTGTCATGCCTAGGAAAATGACTACAGGATGAAGGAGAGCAAAATTGTAGTTTTAAAAGAGATATTAAGGGTCTGGAGCACAAGTCTGATGGGGGGAGGCTGAGGGAGCTGGGGTTGTTTAGCCTGAAGAAAAGGAGGCTCAAGGGGCATCTTATCCCTCTTTACAACTCCCTCAAAGGAGATTGTAGCAAGATGGAGGTCACTCTCTTCTCCAGGTAACAAGTGACGAGATGAGAGAAAATGGCCACAAGTTGCACCAGGGGAGGTTTAGATTGGATACTAGGAAAAATTTCTTCACAGAAAGGGTGGTGAAACATTGGAACAGGCTGCTCAGGGAAGTGGTGAAGGCTGTGTTTAAAAGATGTGGAGATGTGGCATTTAGAGACATGGCTTAGTGCTGGATTTGGCTGTGCTGGGTTTATGGCTGGATTCAATGATGACCTTTTTCAACCGAAATAATTTTATGAATACAATGTAAGTTTCTGCACAGGAAGTTCAGTTTTACTACCTGTCTTCTAAAAAGGATGCTTGACAAATAATAAGGGTTCTCAAAGTTAATAAATAAATAATCATATTCTTTTACTTTTAAAATCTTAGATATTTCTGGAATCAAAAATAATGATTATTCAGTAGTCAGAGACCTTTAAATATGCTGGGTTTCTTATACCTCATTTCAGACATCTACTAACAGTCTTAATATTTGGTATAGGTAAAAAAAAAAGAAAAAGCCCCCACAACAACCAAGTTAGGAACTAGTATGTGGTTAACAGTTTTGTAAGTCAATTTACTTTACATTCAAACCAGGTTCTAAGAGCTGCCTAATTTTGCATTCATTTTTCCTGAATCATACCACAGAAGTGGAATAAGGACCTTAGCTTTTCAGGGCATACAACCTCAATAAACCTGTTTGTAGGATTGACAATGATCCAAGTGTTGAGTGGTTTATATCTGGAAAAAACAAACAAACAAACAAAAAACCCACCAAACAAATAAACCTCAAACCACCAAACCAGAAAATACTTTTGTAGGTGATGTTCTTATGCAACTTGGATTGCTGTGTCTTAGGGTGTCCGGCCATGGAAAGTTTTCTTAAATGAATGAGGCATCTTAATATGACAGCATTATTGCCTTATTGCCTGGGTTTTTGATAACTTGTCATTAGAGTATAAAATACACAGTGCAGAATTAAGTATTATCCAGAACTAAAATTTTGCATCTTGTCAAACTGAGTTATAACAGTGACATAATTCACAGGTATCTCAAGTCTTAAATCTGGGTAATGTCATTTGGTTATCATGGAGTGGGGTTCCATCCCATTACAACTCAACTATTGAAATAAAAATAATGTTTTTTTTGTTATAAAATATGGTTGATTCTCAGAATGGCATATCCTATGCCAAATTGATATCTGCCCATGATTGCTATGAACATATGAATTATGTGTATCCTGACTTTCTGTTCATCTCAGAAAAGAATAAAGCAAGTTCTTTACTCCTAGTGGTAATTTAAACATAAAATATGTTTTTACATATTTACATATGTGTTTTACATATTTAAGGTTTCATTTACCATTCTTTACCTCATCTACCTTCTCCCTCAAACTCCTTCCTGTAAGTACAAGTAGGAATAGAGGTAAGACTTGCATAACAGAATTAAGATGCACAAGATAGCTGATTCCTTTAATTTTTCCAATTTTTGCTGTTTACTTCTTGCATCTATTTATAAGATCTTAGCTTGAGGAATCCTTCGGATTATAGATTTAATAAATACAGCAAAGAAAACTTATTTCAACCAGTCTACTGTTGACTTGAGTTTTCACTGATAAAACTGTAAAACAATATGAAAGCTTTCCCTGTTTATGAGTTTACAGCACCAGTTTTTGAAATATTCAGAACAATAAACAGCTTTTCTAGAGTAAAATTGCTCCATATAGATGCTTAGTTCCCCTTTGTCAATGCTGTAATTTAAGTGAAGGATTTCTTACACTTTCATAGGATTTATCTTTGCCACTTTTTCTCAGTGATCTCAGCTATTTTAAATAGCTGGTAATAATTTGTATTTTCACTGTCTGAATGTGCATAATATGCCGTACTGGATCAAAGGCTCATCCAGCTCTGTACCCTCTCTCCATCAGTTATCTGGAGTGCTTCTCTGCTCACTGGAAGATGCTAGAGAAAAGAGTACAAGAAAGTGAACAAATAGAACATTTTAGAAATTATTAATGTAGACAGACAGAGAACAAAAGAGAACACAGTAGTATTTGCTCACATCTTGAATATTTTCAGTAATTCTGATTTCTTCCCTGTCTAGTCAAGAAACCCCAAACAAACCCATGACCAAAAAACTTCAGGGGAGGGAAAAAAACCCAACAAACCACAATGTCCCAAAACAACCAACCAAAAACATTTAAAAAATCGAGTATTCAGAGCTCTGAGATAAGGAGGGGCTTGAAGATATAGACTATTTTCCTAATCAGTTAGGACAAAGTAGGCTAAGACACCCTAGTCTGAGTTTCACGGGGTTGTAAAGAAGCCATATGGTAGATAGCTATGAAAATAAGTGTTAATGGTATGGTAAGCAAGGATTATGTTGGTTTGTTTCTTTTACTGTCTCTTCTGGTGCATGCAGGTGACAACAAATTAAGTGATCAGAGAAAGGTCAAAGGAAATATGTCCTTCTATGTACATTCTCCCACTTATTCATGATCTGGCAGACCTATGTCATTCCTTTTTCCATCTATTTTCTAAAAAATTTCAGTTTATTTACTCTTTTCTCATATGGATTTGTTCCACATTTCTGACTGTATTTTTTGTCTTTCTCTAGTTCTTTTTCTATTTCTGTCTGTTTCCTTTTTCTATAGAGCTCATAACTCATGTAGTATTCAAAACAAAGGGATGTTAGTGCTCTGTGTAATTGTATCCCATAGTTTTCTTATTTTTCCTGCTAAATCCTTGCACCTCACTTAAATGTTTTAATTTCACAGAATTATTACATGTAAAACTTGCACCTTTTCTATCAGTTGTATAATTTATTCAGCAGAGCAAAGAAAAGGATGGAGGTTTTAATTATATAATCTGTATTTTTAATTGTTCAAACTCCACTATATGGCACTTAAAAGCAATTTTGAGCAGCTACAAGGCATTCACTTTCAGCAAAATTTATTTGCAGTGATAAATGAAAAGCTGAAACTACTCAGTCACTTTAGAAAGCTTTCTGGTCTGTTGCCTTTTTTTCAATCAGCAATTTTGGCAGTGATTTCATGTATATACTGTGCTTTTTGTGTGTATCCATGTGTGCATCTTGATGCTTGATCGATACACTGAGAGGCAGAGACAAAGAGAAAGAGATAGTTGTAGCTTTCCTATACTTCAAAGTGTTAGTATTTTTTTTTGCTGTAGACAGTAGGGTAGCTAGGTTTTATTGCTTGGTTGTTATTGTCTATCTCATAGTAACGTAGTAGTTACTTTTTAAAATTTGGCAAATTGCAAGTAAAGTCTTTTGAGATCACTGCAGGTAGAAAATAAACCAACCATGGGATTATGTTTTACACATGAATCAAAATAGAAGCTTATGGATGTTATAAGCTCTGTCTAAGGTAAAGATCTTAGCAGAAAATGAAGCAATGTACAGATAAGACTATGTGGTTGTCCTAGTTCAGCAGGAGGGACCAGTTATCACTGTGTGGGGGTGATTAAAGCTGTGTATTCTACACCCTCTATTCATTCCCCAAGAACAATGGACCATTCGCAGTAGCTGCCCAGGAAGTTGTTAGCAGCCTCACACCCAGCCTGAGGGGGTGTGGCTGCTAATGGGCCATCAACGGTTCAACCATAGCTCATAGAGTTAATCCCCCATTGTGTGAGTCCCCACCCTGGGAGAGGGACTGGGTGCTCCCTGAGGGTACATAAATGGGGCTCAGAAGACCTCAGGGGCAGCTCGTCGGATTCAGAGGAGCAGCAGGACCTCGACAGGAGGAAACCACTACTCTCAATCAGAATATGACCATCACTCCCAACTAGACCACAGCCATCATCTGCACCAACAGGTCAGAGAGCCCAGCCGGCTGGGTGCGACAGCGCCACCTGCTGTCTGTGGACATAATCACATTTCCCTTTTGGGGAAGTAGCCAAGAGGACCTTTTAGACTGTTTTGCCTTCTCATTTGGGAGTAGAGGGGTTTGTTGCAGACTGTTATTGTATATATATATATGTATATGTGCTGTGGTTAAGGACTGTTATTTTTTCCTTTACATATATTTTTCCTAATTAAAGTTCTGTTCTCTAAATTTAAAGGGGAGGGGTTATTTATTGGCCAACATAGATATCTTAGCTCTCCTTTGAACTGAGACAGTGGTATTTATAGAAGGCATACTGAAGATAAAGCTAATTAATTATCAAACTAAACTAGAATGACTTGGCTTCCAAATGAGTTGAACAATAAATAAATCAAAGTGCATTACATGAACATGATTCTTGATAGTTTGCAATTAACTTTCCCTTAAGAAGTTTTGAAATGTTTATACATTTCATTATTATATACAATTCTTTTCAGAATTTAAACCCTCCATGATGCCAAAGGTTCCACTTGAGTCTTTTTTATTACTGGGAATCTGTAATGACCAAGGAGATTGCTGACACGGTGTAGATGATATGGTAGAAATTCCATTCAATAGAAAAGATTTGTGACAATTAAAAAAAAAAACAAAACAAAAAACCAAAAACTAATGACAATTACAAGACAGCTGTAAATGGCTGTGTTGTAATTGCTTCTTTAACTACTGTAAGTGAGAGATGGAAATCAAAACCTTTTGACTCATTACAAAAAAGTTGGTGGGTCAAATTATTTTTCTGAGGCAACATTTACAATCATTGTTATTTTCTGCCAAAAACTAAAATTTTGAATGAAAGTTATTTCTGTATTTTTTAATATATTAATTTTAGAACCTTTGTTAAAGGATTTGAAAGAGATTTTTGACTGGTGGGATTTTTATTACCTCAATTACATTCAGTACACAATACTGTTTTGACTTTTTAAGTTTTGCCTGATCTAGAGAAATAAAGAACTTTTCTTGTATTTCCAATATCAGAAATACAAAATTTTTTTTAATAATTTTTGTTGTTGCTTCCAAACAGTGTTGCACATTATTCCTAGGGCAAAGAGATTATATCAGATTATATAGCATAAATATCAAGAAGATACTAAGGAAAGTATGGTGAAGGAAAAAATTGTCTGTCATTTATTCTATGATTCTATGACATATTTCTACCACCTGTCATCTGTCACCATTGTCAGTAAGGAATTAGGACTAGGTAAGAGAGGTCAGCAGGAGGATAGGACTCACACTAGAGAAGGATATTTCCAAGATGTATTTAATTTTATTTTAAGATAAGGGAAATGGGTTGTTATTATTTTTATTCACAGGGACTCAAGCACTGCAAAAACAGGATATCATCCATGGCATCAGGTACCAAGCAAGATCAGAGTGCTGCACTTCTTCACAAAGTTCTATGAGAGACAGTGAAGATTTTTGTGTCCACCTCAGTAAAAGAATGTGTGACATGGCCTGAGAGATGTGCATGAAATCATGTTTCAGGCAGAAACTCATGAAAAAGATAGAAACCTGAGGACTTGCTTGGCATCCTAAAGAAAGCTCTCCAGTTCCAGTCCTGCAAATCCATTTTCTCTGATTGTCACATTTATGGGAATTAATAATGATGTTTTGGCTTGGCCAGATGTTTATTCATCATTAATAAAAATGCTGTGTACATTTCTTATACGAAATATTTCGCTAATTCTAGATAGAATATTTTGCTACAGAAAAACTTTTAAGGTTTTTTCCTCATTTCCCATTTCAGAACACCCTTTTTACAAGTCTTGCTACCATCTGTTCTGAACAGTTGGTTCCAAGTAGATAACAATTAGACCAGTTTTTAGTTTCTTTTCATTTTGGTGATGCAGTGTTTTAATTTCATTTTCAAGTAAACAAACATTAAAATACAATTTTGTTTAGGTAAAATTATTTTTATAGGTAAATACTTCTAGCACTGCATTCCAGATTTTAAAGTCATCATTTCACAAATGTCAGTCATAAATATGATTATTTACAAATTTGGATAGATTTAGATTACTTCTTTTCACTTTCTTTGATACTATTTTAATTCCACAAGAATATCAAAATAATAATTCCACAATGAACATCAGCTTATTCTTTTGTTACCTGCTGCTCTGAGGTTTGGTTTGGTTTATTTTTGTTTTTAGGACCAGGAGATAATTACTGTCTATCACACAGCATGGGTGTCATTCATTCAGCTCTTCTTCACTATTGCCAAGATGTGGTTGTACAGCTGTTTGTAGCAGCTCTATTTCAACTGTCTTTCAATTATATTGTAGGTTTGGTTTAGATCTTTTTAGTTGATCAAACCAGATATCTGAAAATTTTAATCTGCAGGTTTTTAAAAATTAATATCTTTGTTTTTCTGTTCTCCCCCCATCATTTATTTTCTCATCCTTCTGCAAAGTTCTATTAATTTTCTCTAACTGAATCTGGATATTAGCAATTACCTAAAAAAAGTGGTCAAAAAGGCAAAAAGAAACCCCATTAACTACAAAAGATACTGTTTGTTTGACAAGGTTTCATAAAATGAAATGGATTATGGGTTTTTCTCTACAGTGAAGCAGTGATTTTATGTCTGCCCAGAGGATTAATTATAGAGTAGTCAAGCCTCATATAGAGAAAAACCTCTGGAATTACAAGATTTTCCTCACACTCTTTACATGCTCAAAACAAAGAGATATTATACACAACATAAAAAAACCCCAGTATGTATCTTGTTAACATAAATGAGACTGAGCAACGTGGTCTAAATTCAGAAGTACTACGCAGTAGTATGAACTAGGCTCATATTTGTTTGTATTCCCTTCACAACTCTCTCTACTTCATAGCTTTGGCTCAAAGCTGACATAAGATATGTACTAAAAGTAACATGGCATCGACTCTGTCATAGCTTGGCTGCTAGTGACTTTGATATTGCATATTTACCTGCAGTTCTATAGGACAGCAAATGATAAGGGCAGTAGCACGCATGCAGCCAAGAAGCATGGATCAAGGATTTGAATGCTGCAAATAGATCTAAAACTGATTTTGCACAGTATTAAAAAGATATGAGGAATAATTATAAACTATTTAATTCACTACAGGGACAGAGGAGGGAATAGAGTATTCCATTTTCTTGCTATGAGTTCACATAGAATGAAAAACATCTCTCTATTAGTGTTCTACTTGGTAGGCAGCCTGTACTTGGATAGCTACCACTATCTTAGCTCTTCTCTAAAGCATCAGTTTAGTATCGGTTGCTTTGTTTTCCACTTTTTCAATGGTAGGAACTAACAATGAGTTTAAATGCATTAAGAACATCACTTGCATCTTAAAAAAAATAAAATAATTAATGGATAGAAATAACTATAAACAAATTACTTGCATTGCCACTAGGTTATCAAGTTTTCCTTCAATACCCAATTATTTGGGAAATAAACTTCTAAACTGGAAGTCCTCCATTTCCTATTAGACATCTTATTAAGTGTAACTTCAGATGTTTGGCATATGGTAGAAACAGTTTCAGATCAGTTCTAACCACTCAAAGGAAGACACAGGTTATTCTAGTTAAGGTGAGCTCTAAAGTATGTAGGATTTCACTGAAGCTAGTTAAAACTCTCCTTACTGGTGCAAGGCTAGTCATCCTCATCATCATCATGGCTAAGGTTCGTGAATGAAGATTTGGGAAGGGCTTTACCCACGCTTGCTACAAGCACTTTGGTGGCTAAAAAGGCCAATGTGAGATAGGCAAGTCCCATTGCAAAAGGCACAGCAGAAAGTCTACATCAACGCTACTGGCAAGGCACGGTTCTTCCTGCGTTGCCTTTTTTCCTCAAGACTGATTCTGTGTGTGTTCTCAAACGAAGCAGCAGCGTTATGGATGGTGTGTCTCCATTTCTCCTGATTGGAGGCCAGAGTGGACCACTGATGGTGGTCAATATGGCCAAGGCTGAGGTATTGTATCAGGGAGTCCTCGTATCTCCTCTTAGTAGCTTGCTGCATGATTAGATGCTATAGTTGTTGCTCAGTTTTATGCTACAATATGAAGCATAAGTTTTAAGTGTAAGTAAGAGAGAATAGGCAGAAATTGTATGTTTTTGTCAAGTCTCGAAGTGGGGACTGATGCCTTAGGGTTTTCATGAATTTGTAGATTTTTATACTTCTAGGTAGTTTCTCACATATAGAGTAGCTAGCAACCTCTAACCCTGTGCTAGCTGTCTTAAGGGTCAGATAATAGCTGGAACAGCATGCATGGGAAACATGTACCAGAGCTAAGACAACTAGATACCATGTTAGTCAAAACAAGAAAGCAAAGCCCAGCAACCTTGGAGAAGCTCCAATAAGGGAAAGTGGCATGAAGTAAGGGGTCTTAAGACCTCCAACTCAATTCTAGGAGAGGCAT